>JAJQQW010000004.1:4482500-4890000 GCA_025583905.1 Ia io | reverse complement strand
GGAAATGGAGGGACAGGCAGGGGAAGGAGTGCACCCGGGAACCAGAGCCACTCCCAACTACAATCCTCAGCCTCTGGGTCAGGCACCACTGGGCAGCCGGTCCCCAGGCCCTCCTGGGTCACCCAGCGCAGCCCCACCCCGTTGGCTCAGGCCCCAACTGGCATCCGGAGGGTGGTCCCTGCCAGGAGTCCCCGGGACAGAGAAGAAAGTGCACAGAGGGCTCTTTGCCCCGCCCCAGCCCGCGTCCCCTCTGACCTCTGCACGCAGGCCCAGACACTGAATCAAAGGACGTGGAGCCAGCTGGCAGGAGGCAGGCAGAGGCCTGACAGCACGGCCTCCGCGGGCCCACAGAGCAGGATCGCCCGGCGAGGAAGGGCACGAGGGATGAGCCCCCGACAGCCTCCGGGCTGTCATATTTATTTTATTTTATTTTATTTATATTTTTTTAATATATTTTATTGATTTTTTACAGAGAGGAAGAGAGAGGGATAGAAAGCTAGAAACATCGATGAGAGAGAAACATCGATCAGCTGCCTCTTGCACACCCCCCACTGGGGATGTGCCCGCAACCAAGGCACATGCCCTCGACCGGAATCGAACCCGGGACCCTTCAGTCCGCAGGCAGACGCTCTATCCACTGAGCCAAACCGGCTTCGGCTGGGCTGTCATATTTAAACACGCACATGCGACTGCTACCAGAAGCATTAGACACGCTTTGGGCGGTGTCTAACTCTGGCTGGGGGCAGAGACCCCCTTCTCCCCACTGTCAACAGTGGGTGTCAGAGGCATCCCTGTGAGCCGACGCTGCAATGGAGCCCCAGCTCTCCCCAGCCCCCACACAGGCAAGGGTGGGGGCCCCAGGAAGGGCAGGGCCCCAGAGTCCAATCTGAGTGAAAGCAAAGACCAGCCACTGAAATATCACCGAAATATTAGAAATTGCATCCTTAAGTACAGGACGCTTGCCTGGACGAGGGCTGCTGGTATAAATGAACACTCTGTATCTTCAGGAAACATTTGGAAAATAAGCTCTCTTTCAAAGCCGTGTTCCAAGGCATTTAAAACAATATATTTTATTGATTTTAGAGAGAAAGGGAGAGGGAGAGAGAGACACAAACATCAATGATGAGAGAGAATCATTGGTTGGCTGCCTCCTGCACGCCCCACACTGGGGATCGAGCCTGCAAAGCAGGCATGTGCCCTGACCGGGAATGGAACCCATAGGTTGACTCTCAACCACTGAGTCACACCGGCCAGGCAACAAGGCCAAAGGCATTTTGTTCATTTGTTCATTCGTTCATTCATTCAATCATTCATTCAATCAACAGACCGATTGAGGCCTTACTCTGGCCCAAGCGTTATGCCGGTCAGTAGTGAGTCAGGCACAGGCGTGGCCCTGGAGGATCGCGGTTTGGGTGTGTGGGGGTTGGGGAGGGGACACGGACAGATAATTAAAAACAACTTGTAGGCAAGCGCTGCGACTGAACCACACACAGGGTGTGCAGCCGGGGGTGGCTTCCGGCCGGAGGGGTGGCGGGGCACTGAGTCAGGGAGGCTTTTTGGAGGAGGTCATGCCTGAACCAACTGATAAAGGATGAGTAAGCATTTGGAGGTCCAGGTGGGGGGACAGCAAGAGCGGAGATCCAAAGGCAGGGAAAAGCATCGTGTGTGTGTGTGAATTGTGTGGCTGACTTACTGAATGAGAGGCAGAGGAGGGTACAGGGATGAAGGGGAAGAGGGGCAGGGGTCAGATCTGGAAGGCCCTGTGTTCCTTGCTAAGGAGCTGTTTTTTATCCCATCAGGGATGGGGAGATTCCAAGGCAGGTGAGTGAAATGGAGTCCCCTTTGCCACACGCATTGTTTGGGTTCCTTTCAGTTGCGTATTACAGAAACCCAGTGCCAATTATTGTGAGCACAAAAGGCTGGCCAGCTTTCCAAAGTGAAATGTCTGAGGATGGGTAAGGTCACCTTCAGGAAGAGCTGGATCCAGGTGCTCGGGCCATGCTGACAAGAGCTGGCCTCCCCGTTGTCTCTGATTTCTCCCAGGTGGGTTTTATTCTCAGGTGGGCACTCCTGGCCTGGTGGCAGTGGTGGCTGCCAGCAACTCCAGTCTCCCATTCTGCAGATTTAGCGGGCCAAGCTAGCAAAAGTCCTGTGGCTGCTCTCATTGGCTGGGATCGAGTCACAAGCCCGTCCCTGAACCAATCAAGGCCCGGGTCATGTGCCCTCCCCTGTGAGCAGGGGGTGGTGCAGCCACATGGATTGAGGAAAGGGGGTTGGGATGACTTCCCCAAAGTAAAATGCCGGCGCTGTGAGCAGGAGAAGGGGAAATGGGGTGCGGAATAGGTAAAAGCAACAGACACCAAGTCACATACACATTGCAAGACCCCATTTACCTGAAATGTCCAGAACAGGTAAATCCGAAGGGCAGGGGAGCTATTGGTGGCTGCCAGGGGCCGGGAGGAAGGGATGGGGAGTGACAGTTGAGCGGGTGATGACAATATTTTGGAACCAAATAGACGTGGTGGGTGCCCAACACTGTGAACGGCTAAATGCTGCTGAACTGTTCACTTTACAGTGGTTGATTTTACCTCACAGGAATCTCAGCGCCATAAAAAATAAAAACATGCCACATGTCCCCCCAGGATCCTGGGGTGCTGCTGGGCCGTGCCACCCCTTCCTTTCCTCCTCCTCCTGCTCTCTCCCTTCTCCACTCTCAGCGGACCGGGAAGCAGGGGTAGTTCCGGGCATGGTCACAGCAGGTCCGCTTCCCACTGCAGGGGCTGGAGACCTGGTGGCTGGTCCGGAGGCTGAGCTCATGTACCTTCAGGAGACCTGGTAGATGGAGCGCCAGGGGGATGCCAGGCACGTCCTGTTTGCCAGCTGCACCGGCTCAGGGCGGCAGGGCGCTGCCCTCGCAGGGTGCCCGCTGCAGCCCCAGGCCGGCCAGGAGCACCAGGAGGGAGGGGTTCCGTCATCACTTGGCAGGGGATGCGCACTTGACGCCACCGTGAGAAAGGGCTGGGCTTGGGGAAAGCTATTCAGGCTGCAGTCGTAAAGGAGAGAGGGTTTTGGCTCACTCGCTGGGCCTTTCTGAGCCCTCCGGGCTGGGGTTTGGGCAGAGCCCAAGCCGCCTGGGGGCTCTCCCAGAGTGAGCACGCACAGGCTCCTGCAGGACCGGAGGCCGGATCCAAACCCTCCTCCTTGGCTGCTTGCACCAGCCCCTGCGGCGGGATGAGGACTTCTGGTGCCCGCAGGCCTGGCGCGGGCACAGGGACGGTCCCTCGGGCTCGGCGGTGCTCTCTGCTCCTACCTGGAGCTGGACAGGCTGGCCTGCAGCCCGGGGTCTGGTCTCAGCGGATGCTTGGGGATTCTCAGGACGGGGTCCTGGGCCTGTTTACAAGGCAGATCCTGGCTCTCCCCTCCCCCACCTGCCACGGGGTCAGAACCTCTTGGAGCCATACCCCTCCCCCCTTCCCCCCCCGGGGGGGGGGTGGGTTGGAGCACAACTGAAGTGAGAGAGCAACCCTGCTTTGCTCCTGGAGGTTGAGGGTTTCCCCTCCTGCCTGGAGGGTGGAGTAGCAATTCCTGTGATGCTGGGTTCTGGCAGACAGTGTAGGGGGTCCTGGCACCGAGGCCTGGGTTTGAACCCTGTTTCCACTCCTTACCAGCTCAGGGACTAACCGCTTCACTTCACTGGTCCCAGTGTCCTCCTCTGTAAAAAGGAGCCCCCCAAATTCGTGCCCACGCAGACCCTCGAAATGTGACCTGCTTTGGAGATAGCATCTTGGCAGATATAGTTAGTTAAGGATCTTCAGGTGAGATCACCCCAGATTTTGGGTGGGCCCTAAATCCAATGACAGTGTCCTTATAAGAAAAGGAGAGGACACACCACGGAGACATACGCAGCGCACACAGGCCACGTGGGGATGGAGGCAGAGAGGGGGGTGATGTGGCCACAGCCAAGGAGGTGTGCGCCCACCGGCTTGATCTCCCACCTCCGGCCTCCTGAGCTGTGAGAGGGCGGTTCCTGTTGCTTTAAACCACCCAGGTTGTGGCTGTTTGCGATGGGCAGCCCTGGGGAACGAAACAGAGGGCAGGTACCTCCTAAAGCATCTGAGACACAGCACATGGCAGGTGCTCCGTGAACAGCCGCTGTCATCACTGTGCTGGGTCTGCGTGGGCACGAATTTGGGGGGCTCCTTTTTACAGAGGAGGGCTCTGGGGACCAGTGAAGTGAAGCGGTTGGTCCCTGAGCTGGTAAGGAGTGGAAACAGGGTTCAAACCCAGGCCTCGGTGCCAGGACCCCCCACACTGTCTGCCAGAACCCAGCATCACAGGAATTGCTACTCCACCCTCCAGGCAGGAGGGGAAACCCTCAACCTCCAGGAGCAAAGCAGGGTTGCTCTCTCACTTCAGTTGTGCTCCAACCCCCCCCCCCCGCCCCGGGGGGAGGAAAAGGGGGGAGGGGAATGGCTCCAAGAGGTTCTGACCCCGTGGCAGGTGGGGGAGGGGAGAGCCAGGATCTGCCTTGTAAACAGGCCCTCAACCCCACTGCCGTGCAGCAGGTCCAGGACCCCGTCCTGAGAATCCCCAAGCATCCGCTGAGACCAGACCAAGGAGCACCCCCAGGGCCCCCCCCCCCCCCCCGGCTGGTGCACTGTCTCACCCCACAGCCCCCAGCTGCCCGAGGCTGGAGCCCTGGAAGACTGCCTGGAGGGAGCGAGAACAAGGAGCCGCCCGGGAAGGCGGCTGCAGGCGGAGGGCTGAGGCCGCAGGAGGAACGCTCCCGCCATGAATCACGCGCAGCAGGCCCGTGGCTGCTGCTGACACGTTGCACCCCGGGGGCCGCACAGCCGTGACCTAATGCTGGTTGTCACTTACTCAGGGCCCCTCCCGGCTCCGCCCGATGCTTCAACGCTGCCCAGAGGGAGCTGTCCCCACCCCGGCCTGCGCTCCCCTCCCTTGCACGCACAGCGGGACCAGCAGACCTTCCGAGCCAAGGCCTTTGCAGAGGCTTGTGATTTGGATGCGTTTGGAATGGGCGAGGGGGGACCCTGGGCCGCGCCGGAGCGTCTGCCAGGGCTGCGCGGGACAGCCGGCTGGGATAGGCTCCGAAGGGGTTTGTTCCCAGGCTGGACGCTATACAAACAACGGCTTACAGGTGGGGAAACTGAGGCCCAGAGGAGATAAGGGCTTGCTCTACACTTTCAGGTCAGAGAGCTCCTTGGCGACAGAGCCAGGGTTGGATTTGAGGCTGACCTTGGGGAAGGCTCTGTGCTACCCCCTGGGCCAGTGCTATCTTCTCGGCTCTGGAAGCTCCTCTCCTGCTCCCGGTCTCTGGATGTGGCTCTGAGTCAGGGCATCGTGGCTCCTGCCTGGAGAGACCACCTCCCGGAGGCGCACAGGGCTACTGACAGCAGTGAGCGCAACCAACTCCATCCGTGTCCACCGCCTTCGGGGATGGAGGGAGCTTCCCCCAGGTTCTGGGTTTGGGATCTTGGCCACAGTTGCCAGACCACCGTGAGCAAGGGTTTAGGGGACTCCAAGATAGGACATGGGGCGTGGAGGATGGGTCTCTGAGCCTCCAGGGTCCCTGAAGCCCCCCACCTGTCCTGCGTCTCCTGGGGAGAGCGAGCTACCCGGGAGCTTCGAATGGGGACCACTGTGAGCTCTTCAAACCTCCTGCTTATTATTATTTTTTTTTTACCATCATGACCTGAAGCCAATATTTAACGGTTACCAAGGCAACAGCCAAAATCTCCCAGCCCTTGGCCCCCCTCCAGCCTCACACGATGGGGATGAGGGCATGAGGGGGAACAAGAGACTGAGTCAACCGCCCCCCACCCCCCACCCCCAACCACCTGGGAAAACAGTGACCGAAAGCCAGATCGCAGCCTCTCCTGCGGTAATTGTTTGCGCTCCTGCGACTCAGCACTTTTCCCACAAGCGGAGCGGCCAGGCAGGCCTCTGTCCCAACATTTTGTTTTGTTTCTGCCGTTATCGGTGGAGCCAGTAGGGTTTCCAAACGTTTTATTGGAGCTTGATCTACACGAAGAACGTGTGTAAACCGTACGTGCAGACTCTCCCCCTGCCCCCCCAGACTGAGCTCACCCCGCACGGGCACCAGGCCCATGAACAGCACAGGGCAGCCCCGGAGGCCCCCGTCCCCAGGCCTCGTAGCCGTACCCACAGGGTAACCACGGTCCTAGCGGCTCACAGCGCAGCACGGTTTGGCCTGTGTTTGTGCTTTCTATTCACGGATCCTAACCATGTTCTCTCTTGGGTTGAAGCCAACAGCACTTTTGGTTTTTGAGAGATCGGAGTGGCCCTCCCCACCACCAGCTCCAGGGAGGAGCGAACAGAGCCGACTAGAAGGCACCTTCCCGTCCCACAGGCCACGCAGTGTCAAGACAGGGGCCGGGAGGCATGCATAGAAGCGGTGTGTGTGTGTGTGTGTGTGGTTTTCAAAAAGGCACAGCATCCTTCTTTCTTGTGTGGCATAACCTGGACTTCCCCGGCTCGTCTCCACCCGATGCACAGGGAAGGGGAAAGGAGGGGGACCCCAGAGTCGTGAGAAGGCCCCCAGGGAGGCCTCCAGTGCCCTGGCTTCTCCCAGCAGGGGGCGGGCTCCCGCCCCCTCTCTGCAGGCCAGTGGCCCTCCCCCCTGCAGGGCTGGCTCCAGTGCCCGTGTTCATGCCTGGTCGGTGCGGGCAGGGGATGCAGCAGCCTCCCGGTGTCCCGTGGTGTGGGCGGGCCTGGCCCTCTGGGCAGGGTTCTCACGCTTTCTGTCCCGGGATCGGGGAGGGGAGCTGTTGCTGGTGCTTTACATCCTCTTGGAGTCTCAAGTCTAACAGTCAGTGTAGACGGCTGCCTCGGTGAGATACATAACCAGAACCTCCCGGAAGACGAAAGAGGAGAAGCAAGAGCCTTACAGAGCACAGCCGTCCCTCCGTATCCGCGGGGGATTGGTTCCAGTCCCTCCGCCCCCCTCCGATACCAAAACCCGAGGATGCTCAAGTCCGGTAATAAAGTGACAGTATTCGCACATAACCTACGCACACCTCCCTGTCTGCCTGAAACCTCCTCTAGTTACCCCTAGTGCCCAATACCATGGAGGTGCTGGGTAAGTAACTGTTACGCTGTGTTGTTTAGGGAATAGCGACAAGAATCAGGGGCCTGTACCTGTCCCCCACAGACGGACCCCTGTAGCCTCAGGGCACGGTGCACGTTGGCAGCCATGTAACTTTTTCTTTCTGAAAAATTTTGATCCATGAACCCGGGGACAAGGAGGGAGGGCCCGACTGTATAAACCTGCGTTTCTTTCTTCTTCTTAGGTTCGATGCTCACAGAGTTGCATTTCATAAACTATAATAGGACTTTCTATACACGAATCCTAACCGTTCTATACACGAATCCTAACCGTTCTGCACACGAATCGTAACCGTTCTGTACACGAATCCTAACCGTTCTGTACACGAATCCTAACCGTTCTGTACACGAATCCTAACCGTTCTGTACACGAATCCTAACCGTTCTGTACACGAATCCTAACCGTTCTGTACACGAATCCTAACCGTTCTGTACACGAATCCTAACCGTTCTATACACGAATCCTAACCGTTCTATACACGAATCCTAACCATTCTATACGCGAATCGTAACACCTAAGAAGGGGAAAGGGCATCTGGGGGTTGCTCAGGGCTTACTCTTGGTCTCTGTACTTACTTTGTTGGACTCGGGACGAGCTGCCTAAGCCCAGGTCTGCGGGCCCCGCCCTGAGCTGGCCTGGAGGGGCCTCTGCAGCTGGCATCCGCCTGTGGCCCCGAGTCTTCTTCCTGCGTCTGCACACGCTGCTTCAGCGCAGGTAAGAGACAGGAAGCTCTGCCCGCCCCTTTGGGGTCCCTTGTCCCAGACCCCCCCCTGCCCCTGTAAGCCTTGCTCTTTCCAGTTGCTCATGGATCCCGGAGCTGCGTTTTTCTTTTTTAAATGTTTCTTATTTATTTTTATTTTATTTTTTTAAATAGTGGAGCTGGGACTCAAGTTCTGGTTTCAAAGCTATACTCTTTTCTTTTTTAAAATTGATTTCAGAGAGGAAGGGAGAGGAAGAAAGAGAGAGAAACATCAATGATGAGAGAATCATTGATTGGCTGCTTCCTGCACGCCCCCTACTGGGGATCGAGCATGCAACCCTGGCTGCCCTTGACTGAAATTGAACCTGGGACGCTTCAGTCGCAGGCCGGGTGCTAGCCACTGAGCCATCCCAGCCAGGGCCTGGAGTTACATTTCATTTCTTTCGCTCTCTCGTGGCGTTTCTCTCTCAGATGTGGGACAGGCTCCCTCCGGAGCTGGACTGGAATGTGATGCTGCTCATGAGAACACAGTGCCACACCCCAATCCTTCCTTTGGGGCCCCCCTTCCCAGAGTCCTGGCCCCTGGTGCCACCCTCAGGGAGATGCCGAGTGTGGGAAGGCCGTTTCTGGAGTGTGCAGGAGGCACCTTTGCCCCCTTCCTCGCTCGAGTCTTCCTCCTGTGGTTCAATCTGAGTTCACACGGCCTGCACTCTGTCTCGCAGGAAGGTCTCAGGACCAAGGGGACCAGCAGCTTCATTCTGGGGGAGGTCCCCACCAGCTATGGAGCCACGCCCTCGCCCCAACGCTCTCTCTACCCCGCAGGAAATCCTTGGTCTCAGCTCCTCTTACTCCAGGGAGATCGCCAGGATTGCTCGTCCTCCCTCCCTCTCACAGCCGGGTCAGCTCCTCCGTGGCCAGCTACTAGGTGATCAGCCTCCCCAAAGGACAGAGACTGATGCCTCCTCTGCCCCGAGGGTCACCAGGCTCATCTGACCAGAGTGTCCCCGATGCAAGGAGGCTGGGGGAGGGCGCAGTGCGTCTTCTACAGCACACGGTTTGTTTGGGCTCCTTTAGGGGCCGGCGGGCTCGGTGAGGACGGTGCAGTCCCCACAGAGGCACGCGCGGATTTACGAGCTGTCACCGTCCTGCTGCGGACAAGCCTTCCTGCCGTTCCCTTTCCTCTCCTCATTCCTCGCTCTCCTTCCTTTTTTCTTTTTAATAACCCTGGCTGCATAGTTCCTCTAAACCAAACCATGTGTGTACGAGCTCTCAGGAGCAGTCATAAAGGCGGTGAGGACCGGAGCCCTCTGGGCGCAGGCCCTTGCCCGGCGTCTCCAGGAGGCCCGGCGAGAAGTGCAGGGTCCCCGGGGGGTAGCGCATCGGGCAGGGCCCTTTTGGGCCTGAAGTTGCCTGTGCACCGCGGAGAGGATCCTAGGACTGAGGCAGGGACAGCGCAGGCTCGGGGTCCCCTGCCTGCCTGGCGAGGCGCTGCAATGCGGCATTGTGCGCATCCATCCGGGCTCACGGTGCCAGGATCACTGGGCCCGAGCTGAGCACAGAGGAGCCGGGAAACAGCTCACAACAATGCGCAGCGCCTAGGTGACGGGGAAAGAGGAGTCTGTTTGGGAACAGATTTCGGCCGCCCCTTCCAAGGCATTAGTAATTCAAGCAGCAGCGAGTGTAACACTGACTTGGGAAACTATGAAAAGTCGTATAACAATGTTCTTCTCACAGCTTTCATCGTTGGCTCGCCGGGTTCCGCACGCCGTCAGCCACCTAATCACAAACAGAGGAGGACGCAGCCATCTGGCAGCCAGGCCCCTGCGTGATCTGTCAGCTGCGCTGGGTCCCTTCCTGGGCCGGGTGTCACCAGGCCCCAGCAAACCTGGATGGCGAGTCCCACCCAGTCACGGCCCTGAGGGTGGCGTGCGCACATCTAGGAGAGAGAGATTTTAAAACTTTTTTTTTTTTTTTTTTTTTTTTTTTACTTGGCTGGCATGGCTCAGTGGTTGAGCATCAATCTATGAACCAGGAGGTCACAGTCAGGGCACATGCCCGGGGTTGTGGGCTCAGTCCCCAGCAAGGGGTGTGCAGGAGGCAGCCAATCAATGATTCTCTCTCATCATTGATATTTCCATCTCTCTCTCCCTCTCCCTTCCTCTCTGAAATCAATTAAAAAATAATACACATACCAAACATATTTAATGTAATTTAATTATTTTTGGTGGGAAAGGGGTGGGAAGTGAGAGATAGAAAGAGGAACCACCCTGTAGCCTGGGACTGAGAGGGTCCCAGGCTACAGGGCGTTACCGTCTCCATCTGGAGAAGTCCCAAGCCAACCGGGATGAGATGGCCACCCTAGTGGGGTGGGGATGTCCACAGAGTAGGGAAAAGCCCAGCATCCAATGGCAGCATCGGGTATTTGCCCCTCACTCCCTGATAACCCCTGGGAAAATCACATAGCTTCCCCAGGGCTTACCTAGAACAGGAATAGATTGGACTACAGCGGGGAGATGAAGTTCAACAGCCTACAGGCCAGGCAGGTAATCTGAGAGTGAAGGGGGCGGGTGTGAGGGCACAGGTGCCCTGGAGGGCGGTGGGCAAGCAGATCTGGACACGAGGTTCCTTTCCTCACCAGCCCATCACCACCAGGTGGGGGGTGAGCCCGGCCTGCCAGACATCTGACTTTTAAAAGAAATTTTGGTGAAAACTCCCAAATTCTGAACTGTTGGCTCACATATTAAGGACATCCTGTATGGGCCACACAAACACATCTGCCTGCCACAGTGGCCGCTGGGCCTACGGGCCACTGGTTTGCCACCTCTTGATTACATGAGTTCCAAGTTTCCCGTCCTTTCCCACCATCAATGATTTTGCAAACTCGAGCCAGCCAGCCCCTTAGCCATTTGGAAATTAATTACATGGTTTACTCTGAGGAAGAATAAGCAAATATATACACTGAGTGGCCAGATTATTATGATCTCTGAATGCATAATAATCTGGCCACTCAGTGTATATCCTATATAATAAAAGGCTAATATGCAAATTGTCCCCTCGACCAGGAGGAGTTCGACCAGCAGGCAGGCCGGCCAACCGCCCATGATCCCTCCCCCTGGCCAGGCTGGCCGGACCCCACTCATGCATGAATTCATTCACTGGGCCTCTAATATATATATATACATATATATATTTATACTGAGTGGCCAGATTATTATGCATTCAGAGATCATAATAATCTGGCCACTCAGTGTATATGTTTGAAAAGGTGATTTCAGGGGCTTAATTCTAAGAAGCAATTTCTGCAGAGTGTCCCAGGCCTGTATTTTTATCCATTTATTCAGGTGCTGTAGATGCAATACTTTTAAGATGTCTGCTATGACCTGGGTGAACCTTGAAAACATTACGCTGAGTGAAAGAAGCCAGACCTGGAAGGCCTCATGTCGGATGAATCCATTGATATGAAATGTCCAGAGCAGGCAAATTCATAGAGACAGAAAGTAGATTAGCGGCTGCCAGGGACTAGGGGAGAGAGGGTGGGCCCATTAGGTCAGAGTTTCTTTCAGGGGTGAAGAAATGTTCTGGAATTTGATAGTGTTGATGGCCATACAACTTTGTGAATATTCCAGAAACCACTGAATAGTACGCTTTAAAATGGGAGCTTTTATGGTATGTGACTTATATCTCAATTTTTGTTTTGTTTCTTCTTTTTTTCTCTTTTTTTACTTATATCTCAATTTTAAACTAGATGTTTGAGGTGCCAGTTCTTCCCAAATTGTTTTATAGAGTTTATGCAATCCCAGTCAAAATGTCAGCAGGCTTCTTTTTTGGATAGAAATCAACAAACTGATTCTGAAATTAACAGGGACACAGACTAGCCCAAGAGCTTTGGAAACGAAGAGCAAAGGAGGAGGAGGTCTCACACGCCCTGATTTCAGGGCTTGTAAAGCTACGTAATGGAGACAGGGTGGCGGTGGTGTAAGAAAGGCAAACAGAACGATGGAACGGAACAGAGAGCCCAGAAATAGGCCTACACAAATACAGACAACAGATTTCCAACAAAGGTTCAAAGACAAGTCAGTGGAAAAAGAATGGTCATTTCAACAAATGTTCTGGAACAACTGAATACACACACACACACACACACACACACACACACACACACACACACACACACACACACAAAACACAACCCCGAAAAAAAGGACCTTGATCCATACTTGCATCATATAAAAATATCAACCCTAAGTAGACACAAATGTAAAACCAAATCATATAAAACTTTTAGAAGAAAATCCAGGAGAAAGCCTTTAACATTGGTTTAGGCAATGAATTCCTAGAAATGGCACCCTGAGCACAGTCCCTAACAGAACAAATTGATAGAAATTGGACTTAATTCAAATGAAAAACTGTTGTTTTTTTAACACACTGCTAAGAGACTGAAGACAAGCCACAGACTGTTTAAAATATTTACAAATCATATATCTGATAAAGGAGTTGTATTCAAAATATATAAAGAACTCTGAAAAGTTAATTATAAGAAAACACATTTAATATGTTTTAAAATATATCCTATATAATACATGCCTAATATGCTAAGTGTCCGACCATTCGTTTGACCGTTCAACCAGTCGCTATGACATGCACTGACCACCAGGGGGCAGATGCTCTGACTGGTAGGTTAGCTTGCTGCTGGGGTCCAGCCTATTGGGATTGGGCAAGACAGGCTGGACATGCCCTGGAGCCCTCCCCTGGTCACTCCCTATCCCTGATCATGCACCAGTGGGGTTCCTTGGCCTGGCCTTCACCCTCTCGCAATCCGGGACCCCTCGGGGAATGTTGGAGAGCCGGTTCGGCCCGATTCCCGCAGTCTAGGCAGAGGGACCCCACCGGTGCACAGATCCGTGCACCAGGCCTCTAGTATATAAAATATTGATTTCAGAGAGGAAGGGAGAGGGAGAGAGATAGAAACATCAATGATGAAACTCATGAACCAGCCGCCTCCAGCACACCCCCTACTGGGATGAATCCCGCAATCTGGACATGTACCCTGACTGGGAATTGAACCATGAGCTCCGGGAACAATGACCTCCTGGTTCATGGGTCAACACTAAACCACATTGGCCTGGCAAGAAAAGCCATTAAAAAAATAGGCCAAATATTTGAACAAATAAACAGATGCTTATTTTGTTTAATAAGCTATATGTTCCTTTCTGGATGGCCCATACACATATGAGAAAATGCTTTACTAGTCACTAGGGAAATGCACATTAAAAGCACACTGCGATATTGCTGCACAGCTATCAGAATGATTAGAATGAAGAAGGCTGACCATGCCACATGCTGGCAAAGATGTGGAGCAACTGGAACGCTCGTGTATCGCTGGTGCGAATGCAAAGTAGTATGGCCACTTTGGAAACGAGTTTGGCAGCTTTTATAAAAGTTAAACATAGTGCTCTCTTTGGCAGCACACACGCTAAAATTGGAATGATGCAGAGAAGATTAGCATGGCCCCCACGCAAGGATGACACACAAATTTGTGAAGCGTTCATATAAAAAAAAAATTAGACACACAACAGCTGTATGACCCAGCCACTCTACTCCTAAACATTTACCCTAAAGAAAAGGAAATATATATTCACGCAAAGATTTGCATACACATGTTCACAGGACATCCTATATAATAAAAGGGTAATGTGCAAATAGACCAAACAGCAGAACAACCAACCAATCAAAGCGTAATATGCTAATGATATGCTTAGGCTACTCAACCGCTCGCTATGATGTACACTGATCACCAGGTGGCAGATGCTCCGACTGGTAGGTTAGCTTGGGTCAGACACACCCTGAGCCTTCCCACAGTCTCTCCCCAGCCCGATTGTGCACCGGTGGGATCCCTAAGCCTGGCCTGAGCCCTCTTGCAATCCGGGACCCCTCGGGGGATGTTGGAGAGCCAGTTTCAGCCTCCATCCCACAGGCCACTCCCCTTGAGAGGGCGCCAGATGCAGGGCTCATGGCTGGCGAGCACTGCTGCGGCAGTATGAGCCTCTCCCGATCGGGACTGATTGGGCAAGAGCCCACAGCAGGCACAGTGGGGCCAGGATGAGCAGGAGTGGCAGGTAGGAGCTGTGGGCGCATTGGAATGCAGGTTTCAGCCCGATCCCTGCAGGCCTCCCAGAGGGACCCCACCCATGCATGAATTCATGCACCGGGCCTCTAGTTACTTATAATAAGCGAAAACTGGAAAAACCCCAAATGCCCACCAGCAGATGAATGGGTAAATAAATTGTGGTATATCCATACAATGGAATGTCACTCAACAAGAAAAAGGAATGGACTGTTGCTAGGTGCAATAGCATGTACATCTCAAAATAATTATGCTGAGTGAAGTAAGTCAGACAGAAAAGGACATGCTTGTATTAGTTTCCTCGGCAGCCCTAACACAGCACCGCAGACCAGTGGCTTGAACAACGGAAATTGGTTTTCTCACAGTTCTGGAGGCTGGAAGTCTGAGATCAAGGCATCGGTGGGTCTACTTCCTCTCAGGCCTCTCTCCTTGGTCTGTGGACTGACCATCACCTGGTATCGTCATGTGGTCACCCCACTGTGTGTGTCTCTGTCCTAATCTCTGCCAAACACACAACTCAGATTGGACTGGGGCCCCATCTGATGACCTCATTTTAACTCAATTACCCCTTTAAAAAGCCCTATCTCCAAAGATGGTCACATTCTGAGGTACGGGGTTGAGGACTTCAAAATATGAATTTGGGGAGGGGGAGAAAGAGAGAGAGAGATAGAAACATCAACGATGAGAGAGACTCATTGATCCGCATGCCCCGCACTGGTGATCGAACCTGCAACCCTGGTAGGTGCCCTGACCAGGGATCGAACCGTGACCTCCTGGTTCACAGGTCGACGCTCAACCACTGAGGCACGCCGGACAGGCTTAAGCTATTTTTAAAAAGTGATTTCAGGGGTTCAGTTCTAGAAAGAAGTCTCCTCTAAGTGTCTTGGGCCTTTTCCACTTCCGGCTCCATCCCGTCCACAGATGTCAGGAGGAGGCTGATGGTGAGCGGTCCTTCCTGCCCCCTCACTTGCTTCCTGTCGCCCTGTGACCCGTGACTGTGCCGAGGCGCCGCTCCTGTGGTTGTGTCATGTTGTATGAGGCTGTTGACCTTAAGACAGGAAGACACCAGCCCTTAAAAGTGGAGCGCTTTCTCTGGCTGGAGGAGATGGAGTGGAGAGACGGGGAGCGGGAGAGGGACCATTGCTGCTTTGAAGGCGGAGGGGCCGTGTGAGAAGGAACGTAGGTGCCCGAGGTGTGAGGGAAACCCCCTGCTGACAGCCAGCAAGAAGACAGGGACCTCGGTCACCCCTCTGCACCCAGACTGCATGTTTGTGCGCCCCCTTCCACCCCCAAAATCCTATGTTGAAAACTAGCCCCCAATGTGATGCTGTTTGGGGACAGGGCATTGGGGTGCTTAGGTCATGAGGCGGAGCCCTCATGAATGGGGCTAGTGCGTGGGAAAGAGACCCCAGAGAGCTGCCCGGCCCCTTCGGCCACGTGAGGACACAGCGAGGGCCGGCCAGCCATGAGCCAGCAGTGGGTTCTCTCCAGACACCAGGTCTGTGGGCACCTTGCCTGGGGGCTTCTCGGGCTCCAGGACTGTGCAAGTGGCTGCTGTGTACGTCTCCCTGCCTGTGGGCTTCCGTTCCAGCAGCTGGACAGACGGACAGTCCCACGCCTGGGATGAACCTGGAGGTGAATTCCTTCTGAGAGCTTCCAGATAAGACTCCGGGCCAGCCCACGCCTGATTGTGGCCGTGGGAGACCTGAGCATAGAACCCGGTTCTGACCCAGAGAACCGGCGGCTACTAAACAGGTGCTGTTTTAGTTTTTAAATTTTTTTACATTAGTGTTTTTTTGTTGTTTTTAATATATTTTTATTTGATTTCAGAGAGGAAGGGAGAAAGAGAGAGAGGTAGAGACATCAATGATGAGAGAGAATCACTGATCTGCTGCCTCCTGCACACCCCTCACTGGGGATCGAGCCTGCAACCCAGGCATGTGCCCCTGACCAGAACTGAACCAGGGACCTTTCAGTTCGCAGGCTGGTGCTCTATCCACTGAGCCAGACCGGCTAGGGCTAAACGGGTGCTGTTTTAAACGGCTAAGTTCATGCTAACTTGTTATGGCAGCAAAACAAATATCCCCCCACTCCTCAGAGAGGGGTTCCCCACCACTCTATCTGAAGCAGCCCCCACCTCCCACACCTGTGCTGTTCTCCCAGTCCCTCCGCGGCCTGCAAAGCAACGATTCTGTCGGTTTCGCCTGACTCTCCGTCCTAGAACTTGGCCCGTGAAGGCAGAGACAGGGCCGCTCTGATTCACCTGTGGGTCTGAGTACCTGGCCAGAGGCGCTGTCCCTGCCCCTGCCCCTGCCCCTGCCCCTACCCCTGCCTGTTAACTGTCATTGGATGGATGTGTGGTCCCTGAAGACCACTCCTGCTGCCGGCCAAAGGGAGTCACGTGGCCTCCCTGCTCCCTTCCACCTGAGGACGCATCTGTAACGTGCTAGTGTAATTAGGAGACTTCTCAACAAAGGTTCAAACTAAACCGGCTGTTAAAAGTTATTATTACTAATTTCCTCCAACCAAAGCAGCTGGTTAGCCCACTTTCTCAGCTAAAACTGAGATTTCACTGTAGTGCTTGTTTAGAATCTTTCTGGAAAAACTAGTGACGATGCTTTTGTTTCAGCAAAAAGGACTGACCAACTCTTAGGGCCCTGAAAAGTGAATAGGGATGGAAAACGGTTAAACAGGGAGCTTCCCTGTGACCCAGCAGTTCCTCCCTGCCCGCCCCCCGCCCCCGCCCATAGCTGCCCAAGAGAAACGAAAACCTACGTGTAGCCTTGGCCGGTGTGACTCAGTGGATAAAGCGTCAGCCCGTGGACTGAAGGGTCCCGGGTTCGGGTCTGATCCAGGGCTTGCACCTCGGTCGCAGGCTCGATTCCCAGCTCTGGTTGGGGCGTGTGTGGGAGGCAACCGATCGATGTCTCTCTCTCACATTGATGTTTCTCTCTCTCTGTCTCTCCCCCTCCCTTCCACTCTCTCTCTCTCTAAAAAAAAAAGATACGTTGGGAAAAAAAGAAAACCCACGTGTGAACAAAATTGTGTTCAGGAATGTTCACAGCAGCAGCAGTCATAATAGCCAAAAAGCAGAAATAACTCAGAGGGCCATCAACTGGTGAATGGATACATAGTATAGGGCATAGCTACACAATGGAAACAAATCAGACATAAAAGGGAATGAAATACCGATACACGCAGCAACCTGGATGGGCCTTGAAAGCATCACGTGAAGGGAAGGAAACAGACACGGGAGACCACGTGTTGTGTGCTTCCGTTTATGTGACGTGTCCAGGACAGGCAGGTTCGCAGAGAACATAGATTAGTAGTTTCCCAGGGCTAGAAGGGATGGGAGGGTTGGGGGTGACGACTGAGGGGTGCGGGGTTTCTTTTTGGGGTTCTTTTAGAACATAACGCCATTCTAAAATGAACCGTGGGGGTGAACGCACGACTCCAAACACGCTGAAACCCACGGCCCTGTGTGCTTTCAAAGGGTGAGCCGTGTGGTCTGCGAAGTATCCTACATAATAAAAGGCTAATATGAAAATGACGGAATGGTGGCGTGACCGGTCACTACGATGCGTGCTGACCACCAGGGGGCAGACACTCAACGCAGGAGCTGCCCCCTGGTGATCAGTGCGCTCCCACAGGGGGAGTGCCGCTCAGCCAGAAGCCGGGCTCACGGCTGGCGAGCACAGCGGCAGTGGTGGGAGACTCTCCCGCCTCCGTGGCAATGCTAAGGATGTCTGACTGATGGCTTAGGCCCATTAAGCCTTCAGTCGGACATCCCCCCAGGGCTCCCGGACTGTGAGAGGGCGCAGGCCAGGCTGAGGGACACCCCCCGCCAAGTGCACGAATTTCGTGCACTGGGCCTCTAGTATCTCAATAAAAAACATGCCACAAAAGTAAGAATGAGAAAAAAGGGGGTGGGGTGAGGGCTGCAGATACTGCAAGGTGACCACCTGGGAGCAGGACCCTCAGCCCAGGCTCCCCCCCTGCCCAGGCCACTCCCTGGGGGGCAGACTCTCAGCACCGCCTCCCAGACTCTGGATCTAAGAAAGCTCTTACTTTCCTGCTCTACTGAAAACTCAAGGTCATTTCCTTTTCTTTTTTTTAAATGTTTTTATTAATTTTTAGAGAGAGAGGAAGGAAGAGGGATAGAGAGAGAGAAACATCATTGATGGCTGCTTCCTGCACAGCCCCTACTGGGGATTGAGTCCACAACTCAGGCATGGGCTCTGACGGGGAATCGAACCAGAGACTTCTTGGTTCCTGAGTCGATGCTCAACCTCTGACCTACTGGGGATTGAGTCCACAACTCAGGCATGGGCTCTGACGGGGAATCGAACCAGAGACTTCTTGGTTCCTGAGTCGGTGCTCAACCTCTGAGCCACACCAGCCAGGCAGACACAAGGACATTTTTACATTTGATCATGGCTGTTCTTGTACCTTCAGACAAAGAAATCGATCTAAAATCCGGCATGTTAAGACCAGAGAGCATATGCAGCCTTCAGATCTCTCCTGGTGGAATTAGTTATGTTGTGAAGGAACCTCCTGAATTTCTTTCTTGGGGCCTCCCGCTGGGCCTTCTGAGAGCCCAGATCAAGGCCCGGGGAGCCCTCCCCGCTGCAGGAGGGGGCTTGGTGCTGGCCTCCCACAGGTGTCAGGGCTCATCAAAGCCCTCCTTGCCCGATTCCAACAGGCTGGCTGATCCCTCCGCGGAATTTCAGCTGCTGGGAGGAGCCCACCACATGAGTCACACAGATGGCGGGGAGAGACATTCCTCCTGGGTCCCCAGTGACCCTGGGTTCTCGCCCAGAGCGCCCCTTGTCAACGCTATGCAGACGCAGACGTGACTTATGGGGGGTATCGATCGTCTGGCCCTGGATGGAATGTCAGTGCGGGCCGTGGCGACAGCAGGCGTGTACAGCGGAGCCCGGAGAGGTTCTCACAGCCTCGGGCCGCGTCCAGAACCCGCTCCCTGCAGCTTCTAGGCCTCAGTCCGGGCCGGAAAGGACAGAATCCTCCTCCTTTGGCCTTTCACAGACTTCTTCACTTGACGCAGAAGGCGAGGCCTGGCGCTGCGGTGTTCTGAGACCCGCCCTTTCCCACGCGCGTGGCATTTGTTTGCGTCTTCCTGCGACTTTCTATAATCATGTCTGACAAGCACATTTTTTAATTTTATTTATTTATTTTTAAAATATATTTTATTGATTTTTTACAGAAGGGAAGAGAGAGGGATAGTCAGAAACATCGATGTGAGAGAAACATCGATCAGCTGCCTCCTGCTCACTCCCCATGGGGATGTGCCCGCAACCAAGGTACATGCCCTTGACAGGAATCGAACCTGGGACCCCCCAGTCTGCAGGCCGATGCTCTATCCACTGAGCCAAACAGGTTAGGGCCATTTTTTTTACTTTTTATTCTCACCCGAGGACATGCTGAGAGAGAGAGAGAGAGAGAGAGAGAGGAAGAGAGAGGGAGGGAGGGAGGGAGAGAGATGTGAGAGAGAAACATCTATCAGTTGCCTTCCGTATGCTTCCTGACTGGGGATTAAACCCGCAACCCAGGTATGTGCCCTGACTGGGAATCGAACCCCCAACGTTTCCTGCAGGGCTATGGCTTCCTTCCCTGAGACCTGTGGGCGGCATCTGGGACCACAAGGCCCGAGTCCCCACAGCCGTCCGGCTCTCTGTGATCCCAGCCCTGGTCTGTGCCTCTCCCACTGGGATCAACACCCACCTCCCCTCTTGGCCCAAATCTAGATGAGATCTTCCCAGATGGAACCGCATAGGCTCCAGGTTGGCCGAGGTGGGCCCTGAAGGGCCTCATGGGAAGCCATGGGTCTTGGGCTGGCACAGAGGTGGGTCTCCGGCTGGCACAGAGGCGGGAAGATGTTAGCAACGGAGGCGGAGGAGGCTGGAGTCCTGCCCGGGAGGCCCACGCCTGGTGCTCTGACCCGCTTTCGCCAGAGGGCGCCACACTCCTCCTTTGTGGCCACCCTGGTCTCGCTTCCCGGGTTCAAAGCCTCAGGTCAGACGCTCACCATCACGCCACTTCACAAGCGGCTTGTAGGCATCGCCGTTTCCTCACGGGAACCTGACGATTTCACGGGAAAACACAGCTGGCCAGACAGCAGCTCTTTGGTAAAAGAACCCGTTTTTGGATTGAACAGCCGCAGGAGTTCCCATTCCCCTTTAGACTCCAGAGTCACCTCCCCCTTTCCGAGGGCAGCATCGACCCTACTTGGGATCCTGAGTGGTAAAGAGGTGCTGAGACGGCGGGTGTGAGAATGGGGTCTTGCTCTAAAGCTGACGGGACAGACCCTGCTGGTCCTGGCACAGCTGCTTGGCCAGGGAACCAGCGGGACGGCGCCCTTTCTTGGTGGCCGCTGGTCAGATAAGGACACCGAGTGGGAAGCCCTTAGTCATGCAGGGGCTGGGCATGTGCCTCTGCCACGCAGACCGGGAGGTTTGTCCCCCTCTCACTGTCAGGGGGCCCCACGCGGGAAACCTGCTCAGATATTTGGGGACGCTCAGGCCAGGAGTCCTAAGGGGGTGAGAGGTGAAGCCACCCCTTGGAGAGGGATCCCAGAGCAAGGGGAAGAGGGGGCGTGCCATAAACGGTGCGTGTGTACCCTGTGTGGAGGCGTGAGTGTGTGCAAGTCACCAGGATGCAAATCGGGGTGATCCCCTGCCCCCAGTGCCACAGGAGGCACGGCTTATACCAGAGCTGTCTACGGCCTCGGCCTGTGGGCCTGTGGTTCCCAGTTTGCCCATGTCCAGTCTCGCCACGCCTCCTCCGTCCAGGGACGTTTTCACCAGGGACAGGCTCCGAGCTCCCCAGCCCCATGTCGCTGACGGTACGGGCAGCCCTCCCACCTGCCCCACCTCATGCTCCAGGGAGCCGGGACCTGGGGAGGGTGGCCGAGGCTCACAGTCTCCTTCCCATGCCTGGAAGGGCTGGGGGCCTGGGTCCCAGCAGCAGCTCCTGTTCCATTGGGGCCTCCATGGGTCAGCCTGGCCCTTAGTCTCCCGGGGGCCTGTGTTCTGGCCACCGCTGTCCCAGGGGGCCTGGCCTGTGAACCCCGGCTCCTTCAGCTGGTTTAGGCAAGTTTTTGCCCTTCGACATGCTCATGATGGAGGTTCCATGTGGTGATGGGCAGTTGGGGGCGGGGGGGCGTGCAGAGAGAGAAAATGACGCTCAGGTTCGTTCTCAGAGAGAAGAGAGAAGTCAGAACTCGGTTGGTCCTCAGGTCAGGCCTGGCTGGAGCCCGCGCGGCCTCGGCCCTGGTCCGTCACGGGCGGGCCGGCCATGGAGGTGCGACGGCCCAGGATGACCCTCACATGCGGGGCTTCCTAGAACCAGTCCCGTCCTTTCCTGTTTCATGGGAAGACTGACTTCATGTTTCCGACCCCTCATTTTGCCAAGTAAGAACGTTAAGGACAACAGCCACATACTCTTCTAATCATTTTCCAAAAAGAAAGCTCTTCCCACGGAATTACTTAATCTCACAGCAAATGACCAACGGATGGCCTTTCAAAGGAACACATTTAGCTTTATAAGCTCACACGGCTGTCCCGTTCCCTCCATGTCGCTGCTGGCGTGTGGCTGCGCCCTCAGGCCCTGCAGGCCTGGGCCTCTCTCCCTCCCCTCCCTCCTCCGCCTCGGCTGTCGGCCTCCCGTGGGACTGACGTCACTCATTCATGGGACACTTCACTGTAGCCTTTCTTCTTTTTATAAATAGAGGCCTGGTGCACGAATTCGTGCATGGGTGGGGTCCGGCTGGCCCGCCTTGATCGCGGCCGATCGGTCGGGCCAGCTGCGGGGAGGGGACACGGGAGGTTGTCTGGCAGGCCCGCCGCCTGGTCAAACTCCCGGTCGAACTCCTGGTGGAGGGGACAATTTGCATATTAGCCTTTTATTATATAGGATTTTTATTGATTTTAGAGAGGAAGGGAGAGAGAGATAGAAACATCAATGATGAGAGAGAATCATTGATCAGCTGCCTCCTGCATGCCCCACACTGGGGATCAAGCCCACAACCTGGGCATGTGCCCTGACTGGGAACCGAACCATGCCCTCCTGGTTCATAGGTCAACGCTCAACCACTGAGCCACACTGGCTGGGCCAGTGATACTTGTTGAAGATGGTAAGGCAGACTTCATTCAGGGGGCGGGGGTGTGGCGGTAGCTGTAGAGAGACTCACACAGGGTCTTGCAGGGAGGGAGGGAGATTGGACCAACTCCCCACATAGCGTGGGCACTGATAGCCAAGGGGCAGGGGAGGGCCAGTGGCTGGGAAATTAATAAGAGAAAACATCAGGGGTCGGGCTCCTGGCTGAAGCGGCCTCACGGGTCCTTGGGGAAGGCAGCCGGGTAGTCAGACATCCCCTGGGAGATGGAGGAGGAGGAGGAACCCCATCGGATATCGAGAGGTGGGGTTCTTGCTGAACTGCCCAGCAGGGTTCTTGCTAGCACGGGTTTCATGGGGAAGGAAGGACAGAAGAACTAGGAGGAGGCTCAGGGGGCTGAGTGAGTCAGGCAGGATTCTGTTCTTCTCCAGCGTTTGCCCCGAGGACAGTCCTCAGTTTCCCCGACCCCTCTGGTGCCAGGTGCACAGCAGCCCCCCACCTCCGGGAGCCATGTTCTTCTTGGGGTCACAGAAAGGGGAGGCCCTCAGACCTAGAAGAAATGGAGACCAAAACCAACCCACCCCCCAAATGCCGCGAGCTGTTCTGCATTCTGAGAGGTAGGCGTTTGGCACGAGAGGGTCCGATCTGATCCGAGGGACCGAGAGGCAAGCGGGGGGTGGGGCAGGTGGCGTTGGCAGAAATGGCTTCAGGGCATGCGACGAGCAAGGGAGAGGCTGTGACCCAGTGTTGAGTGTTCGTGTTGGGAACTTGCTCATCTCCCCGACCTTCCTTCCCGAGCACACAGAGCCGTCTTTTGTTGTTATTGTTGTTCCTTGATCTTCAGATCAGAGCGGCTCCCCCCACCCTGGGCTTGATGCTGAGGTGGAGCCACAGCGCCAGGCAGAGCCGGAGCGGGGACGAGGCCGACCCTGGGCTGCGGGGCAAGCTGTGGCCGGGACAAGCTCCATGGGAGAAACCGGGGGGCGTGGGAGGGAGGCGTGGACCTGCTGCGGGGCTGGCTGGTGTGCTGCCGCGGGACGCCGGAGTCGCGGGAGGAGCTTGCTCGCAGACCCACGGTTTCCATCGCTCGCTTCCCTTCTTCGAAAGCGTTGCCTGCTCCTCCTGCCTGAAGGCCAAGGACGCATCTTCCTGAGTCTGGAGGATGACCCTTCACAGCCTGCCCTCCCGCCCCCAACACTCACCTGCCCAGCCCTCTCCTCCCACATCCCCAGGGAGCCCCTCAGGCCTCAGTCTGATCCCTGGATGCTCCCAGAATCCCTCCAGTTGGGCCACTCCTGCCATCCTTCCAGGCCAGGTGAGAGCGATGGCTCCACCCCGTCACCCCGCCCACATCCCCCCAGGCCCAGCGGCCTGCATCCTCTCCACCCGGGGGCGCCTCCACGGCTCTCAGCTGGCAGCAGGCACATCATGACTCGGTTTTGTGAGGTTCCCCTCCTGGACTCTAACAGCCAGGGAACCCCGTCTTCTTCATCTCAGCGCCCACCCCGCCTGACACTCAGGGGTGTCTGCT
The DNA here is from genome assembly GCA_025583905.1 of Ia io. Classification (NCBI taxonomy): domain Eukaryota; kingdom Metazoa; phylum Chordata; class Mammalia; order Chiroptera; family Vespertilionidae; genus Ia; species Ia io. The sequence continues at coordinate 4,866,361 of JAJQQW010000004.1, read as the reverse complement.
GAGGGGGCTGCCCAGAGAGAGGGCCCGATCGTGTCCACCTGAGGGCCTGCAGACCTTCCTCCCGGGCGGAGGACAGGGACGTGGCTGCACCTCCCCTCGCACTCGTTCACCGACTCCCAGCATACACAGCTTCCTCTCCCCGTGTCGGAGAACATCTGCTCCCACTCGCTGCCCGTCCTGCACCGGCGGTAACTATCCCGCTGGCCCGGGGCCTGGGCACGGGCCGGGAGTGGGGAGATAGTGAACGGCGCGGTTCAGGGCGGCGGGCGTGAAGGAGCGGGAAGCACCCGGTCTCCCTCCTCACGCACCTCCAGCACTGGCTGGGGGGGCTCCCACAAGGTCTGGAGACCCCCGCAGTGTTCCCGGGAACCAGCAGATGCAGATCGACGGCGGCCACTCCCGGTCGGTGGCTTTCAGCACGCTGTCTGGTGCAAAGACCCAGCTCGTCCCTCACCGCCGGCAGCCGCGCTGGGCCCGCAGTGAGAGGCCAGCCCCGGAGCAGCAGGTTCCTGCAGGCGGGGGATGCCGCGCTGCACACGGAGCTGCTCCCCACGCACATCTCAAAAGGAATCATGTAATTCCGTGCACCCCTGGAAGCGACTTTTTCTACTTAATTCACTGGCGGCCCGAGACCCACAAGGACTGTGCTCTAGAACCCGCGGCTCCCCCAGGAGGAGGGAGGAGCTCGGTGTTTGGGCGAAGGGGCCTGGGAAGCACTCGGGGCCCCTCTAAAAGCACCCACGGCAGGTGCAGGTGGGGGCTGCGGAGGCGCTGGAGAGAAACCCCCTCTCTGGGGCCTGCTCAGTGCTGCCTGGGGCTGGCTTCCGCTCGCCCTGTGACAGCTCTGGTGGCCCGTGACGCCCGTGACCTTCCAGCGCGGTGGGATCACCAGGCCTCTGGTCACCTCGAGTCCACCGTCTCTGTGCCACGGGGCTTCCACGGAGTTAAACTCCTTCTCCCTCGGCGGGGCTGCTCCCGGCCGGCAGCCTGTGGGGGGAAGTGGGGCCGGCCCTCTCGAAGCACCTCTGAGCCTGGGTCCTTCGGAGCAACCACCGCCGGCTCACACCTGCGTTTACGCCAAAGAACACGCCTCCCAGGGGCCTGGAGGCGGAGGAGCCCAAGACGCGCAGGAGACTCAGGAGAACCAGCGGTTTCAGTCCAAGTCCACGTCCACGGGCAGGGGACCCGTGTGCAGCTTGAAGTCACTCAGAGAGAGTTCTTTCTCGGCCTCCTGTTCCGCACAGACCTCCCGTGGGGAGGTCGGGGAGCGGGGGGGGCAGGATGCAATCAGCCTTGGCTCCCTGGGGCCATAGAAAATATTAAAGGCTGACTCTTTCTCCGGGAAGGGGTTTTGGGGTTCCTGGGAGACCCCCCATGAGCTGGGGGGTTGCTCACTGTGGCTCCCTCGGGGGCATGAGGACTCTTCAGCTGGTGCCTTAGCCCCTCTCCCCGGCAGCCCTCGGGCCAGCTCTTTCTCATGCCCACATCTGGGCACGGGGCAAGCACCAGGGGGTGGGACTCTGTACCCACCCGGGCAGCCCCCTCTCCTTGTTCTGACGTAGGGTTTCTTGCTGTTCAGGTCTCGTGGGCATGTGACAGACACCAGCTGTGCCGTCCCCAAGCTCCCGGGGATGGATGTCTCTCAGGGGCCTCCTGGAAGTCCTCACAGGCCCCTCCTCTCAGCATGGTGGGGGTGGAAGTGCCATAGCACCCAACAACTCTCCTCAAAGAAACCATCTCATTCCCCACCTCTCCCCCTTGGCCTTGCCAGCCTCCACTGTGGGGTCACGGGTCCGCAGACAGCTCTCCGAGCCGGCCTGGCGCCTCACTTTGGGACACGGGAGTAGCTGGCGCCCACTGGTGTGCGCTCTGCCTCCGACCTTGACCAGAATGGAAGCAGAATCGTTTTTTAACTTCTTGTTCCATTTGTATCGCTGAGCGTGTTAGGCCAGCGGTCAGTTTTAGGAGCAGTTCGTCTCCTTTGGTTTCATGATGTCCCGGGCATTGCCCGTGTCCTACTATTGCCACAGTTACTCCCGGGGAGAGAAGGCTGGCGGCTGGGGTAGCCTTTGGGCACGAGGCGACTAGACTGCAGACTAAAGGGCTGGTTGGTCACCGCATGGTCACCAGTGGCTGCCGCAGCTCCGGGAATCGTGCCCACCGTCAAGGCGGGAAGGAGGGGCGGGGGCAGGGCCAGTCCTGTCAGTCTCTTATAGAAGCAAAGCTAAACCTCTCCCAGGGGGCCCAGGAGAGGGCCATGCACGTGTCTGAGAGAGCCAGGCACCGGCGGCCCTCCCTGCCTGAGTGGGGAGAGGCGCGGGAAGAGGGTGGGGAGCGTCAGCGTGCTAGTCATGGTGCCACGTCAGCGTCTGTCTCACTGAGCGGCCACCTCAGCCGAGATGGTGACTGTGCTCGGGGCAGCCTTTCCTTCCTCCCCGGCCTCCTCCCCCTCCTCTGTTCTCCAGGGCAGTCCCTACGTGGTGAGACGCATACACACTACACTTGTTACTATCGCTGCCCGTGGTCACCAGTTGGGGTGGCATTTTAACCTGGGTTCAAGCCAATTCAGGTGGCACCCAGGGACGGACTTCAAGGCATGAGAATGTGTATCAAACATGAGGACGGAAGAGGCAGGTTCTTGGCAACCCCTGACCAAGAAGTCGGAATAGCCTTCAGACCTGCTTTTCTTTCACCGGACGTTCCGCTTGGCATTGGCTGCATGCAGACCTTTCTAGATCGAACTGCCGTGTAGGCTGCAAGCAGTTGAATTTCTGGTCTAAAATTGGTTTTTCTGCCGCATTTCTCGAAGGGGATTAAGTGGCTTCCTGCAAGTAGGCGGGCTACACTCTCAGGCTAGCTCAGCGCCGCTCATGTCAGTTACCACTTGAGCTCGCTCACTCTTGCCTTCAGGCCCAAAAGAGCTTTAAAGTTACCAGACTCGGTGACAGTAGAGACACTGCGGCACCAGGAGGAATCTGGCGGATCTGTGACGAGAGGCTTTTAAAAGCGTAGTAATCAAAGCATCATGGCACTGGCATAGAAACAGGCACACAGATCCATGGAACAGAACCGAGAGCCCAGGAGGAACCCCACAGCTTTATGGTCGATTAATATTTGACAAAGGAGGCAAAACCTTACGACGGGGTAAAGAGAGTCTACTCAGCAAGCGGTGTTGGGCAAACTGGGCAGATATGCGCAAAAACATGGAACCAGACTGACTACCTTCTTACACCAGACACCGGGATGAACGAGGAATGGATTAACGACGTAAATGTGAGACTCGAAATGATAAAACTCCTAGAAGAAAACATAGGCAGTAACATCTCCACATTTCTCTTAGTAATATTTTTTTTTTTCTGATATATCGCCTTGGGCAAAGGAAACAAAAAAAAAATTAACAGGTAGGACTACATTAAACTAAAACGTTTTTGCACAACAAAGGAAACCATCAACAAAATGGAAAAACAACCCTCTGAAGAGGAGAACGTATTTGCCAGTGATACAGCTGGTAAGGGGTAAACATCCAAAATTTAGAAAGAACTTATAAAACTCAACACCCCCCCCCCCCCAAAACCACAGACAATCCAATTAAAAACTTCTTCAGGCAAAGGACCTGAATAGACTCTTCTCCGCAGAGGACATGCAGATGGCCAACAGACACAGGAGGAGGTGCTCCTTGTCACTCACGATCAGAGAGACGCAAATCAGAGCCACAGCTGCAGACCTCCCTTTGCCACTCCCTGTACACAAACATGGCCACACCCCGGCAATGGAGTATTGCTTAGCACTGAAGACAGGAGCTACCAGGCCATGCAGAGACATGGAGGAACCCTAAGTGCATGTGACTGAGTGAAAGGAGCCAATCTGGAAAGGCTGCAGACCGTGTGACCCCAACTCCATGACATCCTGGAAAAGGCCAAACTAGGGCGCCAGTAGAACGATCTGTGGCTGCCAGGGTCGGGGGGAGGGAGGGATGCATAGGGGGAGGATTTTTAGGAGTGAAATGACTTTGCATGACATTTGCCAAAATCCACAGAATGTCCAACACCAAGAGCGCACCCTAATGTGACGGACAGACTTAGGGTGATAATGAGGGGCAATGTAGGTTCACCGATGGTTAACGAATGTTCCATCTGGTGGGGGATGGTCATAGTGGGGGAGGGGGCTGTGCATGTGGGGTGGGCAGGGGATCTATGGGAAATCTCTGTACTTTCTCCTCAATTTTGCTATGAACCTAAAACTGCTCTAAAAAATAAAGTCGATTAAAAATATACATGAGCCCTGGCCTGTTTGGCTCAGTGGATGGAGCATCGGCCTGCGGACTGAAAGGTCCTAGGTTCGATTCTGGTCGGGGGCACATGCCTGGGTTGTGGGCTCGGTCCAGTGTGGGGCATGTGGGAGGCAGCTGATCAATGATTCTCTCTAATCATTGATGTTTCTCTCTCTCTCTCTCTCTCTCTCTCTCTCCCTTCCTCTCTGAAATCAATAAAAATATATTTTAAAAAATATATACATGAGTCCTGGCTGGTTAGAGCATTGGTGTGCAGACCAAAGTGTCGTGGGTTTGATTCCCTGTCAAGGGCACATACCTCTGTTGCAGGTTCCTCCATCCTGGTAGGAGGCAACCAATCATAGCTTTCTCTCTCTCTCTCTCTCTCTCTCTCTCCTCCCTCCCCTACACTATAGAAATCAATAGAAAAAATACCCTTGGGTGAGGATTAAAAAAAATTAATAATAAAAATACACACACACACACACACACACACACACGAACATGGTTAATGAGAGGCCCAGGTATATTTATTCTCAGAAGTCCAGCCCATTTCATTCCCAAGGTCTGCCAACAAATTCCCCTCCGCAGCTGAAATGGGTGTCGTGTCAGGTGGAGGGAGATATTCTCCCAGGAGACACACGATTCAGGCAGCCTCATCTTCCATCGGCCCCCAGGCGCCCGGCCCCCTGCGCTCACCCTGTGCGGAGAGCATTGCCAGGTCAGCAGTATACCCCGTCCTTTAGACACAAGGCGTGTTATTTAGTCTAGAAACCCTCAGAGGAAATATCCGCTTGCACGTGAAGAATCTCTGGAATGTCTCTGCTCCTCTCTGTGCAGCGTCCCTGTCTCTGTGAAACCGGCCTGGAAAGCTCACAGAACACGAGCGCGGCCGTGCTCCGGGCTGGCTGCCCCTGCCAGTGATGGTGGCTGTGCCAGGGGGAGGAGGAGGAGGAGGAGGAGGAGGAGGAGGAGGAGGAGGAGGAGGAGGAGGAGGAGGATGAGGAGGCCCCTTTGAGGATCAGAACTGGGAAGTTTTACACAATGGGGACCACACAGGAACCAAGTCCGTAGCCGTACACCACAGCCGCCCGCTGCCTGCCCCGTAATTAAGGCGCGGGACCTGGACCTGGAGGACGATGCACACCATGGCTCGGGCCCGACACTGTCTTAGTCTCTCTCCTCCTCAGGTTGCCTTTGCTGCCTATCCCTCTATTTCCTTTTCTCCAGCTTCTCTCATCCTCCTTCTTTTAATTTTATTTTTAATATATTTCCATTCATTTCAGAGAGGAAGAGAGAGGGAGAGATAGAAACATCAAGGATGAGAGAGAATCATTGACCGGCTGCCTCCTGCATGCCCCACACTGGGGATGGAGCCCCCAATCTGGGCGTGTGCCACGACCGACTAGAAATCAAACTGTGACCTCCTGGTTCGTGGGTTGACACTCAACCATTGAGCCACACCAGCCGGGCCTCTCTCATCCTCCTTCTAACCGCCCCCCCTCTCCCCAAACTGATGTTGACAGATCCGGAGCTTATTTAGGTAAGGCCCCCTGGGGCCTGGGGACATCCAAGGGCCTCTTAGAGCCGTCTGTGAAGGCATAAAATATGGCGTGTCTGCCTTTGCCGTCTCTTAAACAAGAGGAAGGAGCCAGCCCTCCTCCCCCATCTCTGGGCGCCTGGCCGCCTCTCCCCGGCAGTTTCCAGGGCTGTCTTGTCTGCCTCTGGGCCCGGCGGCAGCTGCCAAGGTGAAGGACCCCCCTGCCCAGCTCCCCTGACACATGGCCCTCCGTGCCAGCAGGCGGGGCTGCACCAGACCAACACGGGGAGGGGAAGGCGGACCAGAACCCGAGGGGAAGAGGGCACCCTGGGAACAAGGACTATTGGAGCACCGGGTGTGAGTTTTAAATAGGAGCCTGCTGACGCTGCACTTGGGGGAAGGACAGCTGGCGCTCAGAGGACGGGTCTTTGCAGAAGACCAGCACTTCACGTCCAGACAGCCCGGGCCAGTCCTCACGGCCCACGACGCCACGCAGCCGAGGCCGCGGCCCTTCTGTCTGCGCATCTCAGATTCCGAGCTCAGGAGTTTATTTTCTAAGTCACAGGCTGCTAAGTTACCTCTCACATTCCAACACACACACACGGACTCTGTTTTTCAATATGCAGTCATACATGGGAATTTTATGACATCAAACCCCCAAAAATGTGGAAACGTTGGTTTCAAACGACTTAATAGGGGGAAAGAATCAACCTCTTGATTCTCGATGGCTCCGCTCCGCTTCTGGCTGGTTTCTGAAGCGGCGACTGGCACGGGGTGAGGGCCGGGCCTCGGAAGCATAATCCAGTATTCACATAGGCCCGGGCTTGGCACGGCCGCGTGGTCTCTGATCTGGAAATATTTCCCCTTCAGACAGGAATAGAGAGGTTACTCGTGGGTCACTCCCCGTCTCACAAAAGGCTTTTCAAGCCAGACGCAAGAAAAGTAGTTCTGATCTGTGAGGAGCGACCAGCTGTAAGCCTCCAAATTGTAAAGATGGGGTGAGCCTCGGGGACCGGCTGGCGTATCTCTGGGGTGGGAGGTCGGTGTGTAACCATGTTGGGCTGAGAAATACAGGGTTACAGCCGGGCGGAGAGGGCGACGCAGGCCCGCTTCCTCCAGGTGTCCCTTACGCAGACTTTCCAGCGGGCGACTGGCTGCAGGCACCGTCCCTCTGCCCGTGGCGTGGGCATCGCTCCCTGGAAAGCCTGGGTGATGGCCGCCTGCCTGCGCAGCTGCCTCGCCCACACCGACCGGGGAGCGCTCTGCCCACACCAGCGAGTGACAGCACCGCAGATGCATTTGCTCCCGGGAGCTCATGGGAGCCAGGAGCCCGGGCCCTGGAGGAGGGCGCACCTGCGTTCCTAAGTCACGGGGGCTCTGTTTCGCTCTGGAGGGACCCGCCTGCCGGGTCGCTGGGAAAGCAGCATATATAGACTCCCAGGGGCGGTGTAGGAGGGGACAGAGGCAAAGCATCGTCCAGTCAACAGGTCTCTCCCAGGAATCGATAGCTTCCTGCAGCTTAAAGAGCTTACTTAGCGCCTTAACCGAGAGTGAATTCCTCAGTCACTGGAGAAACTCTGGCAGAAATGCCCAGGGCTGAGGCTAGTGACTGGTGGCAGCGAACAAGTGTCAAAATTCCCTGTCTGCGTGGAGCTGACATTCCAGTGGGGAAGGCAGGTAAGGAAGACACAAGCCGTGTGGGCTGTTTTCAAGGGGATGGGAGCTCGTGGGAGATCACACGAGGAAGGGGGCATGCGTGGAAGGTGCAGGGACCAGGGGCCAGAGTGGTAGGGGAGGTCGCACCGAGTATTGGGCCTGTGAGGAGGGAGGGAGGATGCCACGTGGATGACCTGGAAAGAGTGTTGCAGGCGGAGGGAATGGCACGTGCCAAGGCCCTGAGGTCGGTGAGTGGTGAGTTCAAGCCTCAGTGAGGCGGCCATGCAGCTGCAGCCGAGCGGGCAGAGAGCACCGGCGATGGGGCCAGAGCGCGCGAGTGAATGAGCTTTGCGTAGGGCCCAGCTTCAAAAACTTCCAGCAGCATCTTCGAGGGAAAAGACCAGGTCGGGGATACAATGACGTGATGGGACAACGGTGGATGAGACAGGCTACGGAATTGACGGCAAGGAACTAGCGCTGGGGTACCAGGAGCGGGGAGACGGCCTAGCATCTGGGGTCTGAGACAGGTTGTGCCCCGAGGAAGCGTGGAAGAGCAGTGACCTGGATGGCCCTGAGCAGGCTCTCTGGACCCCACGGGAATGGCGACCCTCGAGTCGGGGGAGATGCTCTGCGTCCGCCTGTGGCAGCCGGACGGACCCATCAGGTGGGAGAGCGCCGAGTCTTCGCCTCGCACGGCCCGTTCAGGGCCGAGGAAGAACGCTGGGCCGGCGTCTCCTCCGCGCGGTTCTCTTCTTGCGCCTGCATCAGCGGCCCAGGGTCTCACCGTGCTGTTAGGAGGTGAGAACACGGCCCTGGGAACACACTGTGCCTCGCGGAGGCCGAGAAAGAGGGAGCCTCCTCATGGGTCTGCCCTTGCACCCCGTTCTTAACCCACCTCCCGCTCCAGGTTCACCCCCAGACTTTGTGAGGCAGCCCTGCTCGAGTGTCTGATGCCCACAGTTACTTTGGGATCCAAACCAAATGGCTCTCTCTGAGCCTCCTACCACCTGACGGCAGGGAGATGAAGAAATCGCCACGGAGCCGCCTCAGACTTCAACCCCACGCTGTGCGGGGCCCACGGCCACTCGCAGGGCTCAGGACGCGGGTGGACAGGTCAGTGATGGCCGCGCCCCTGTCAGGCTGCGGGCTGTCGCCTCTCCTCTCTGCCCCGCAGTTTTCCCAGTCCCTCCGTGAACGGGAAGACACTGCTCCATAAATGTGTGCTCTTACAAAGGAGTGTTCTGAGCCCCTGTGAGCTTTTGTTTTTGTTTTCACCAGTGTGGGGAGTTGGCCTGTGGGACATAGTTACCTTCGGAGGTGGCGTCCAAGGCACTGAGTCACTCTCTCACCACACAAGTGGAGCCATCCTGGAATAAATAATAAAAAAAAACACACAAAACAAACAAACCTACCCTGTTTCCTGGCAGCTCCGAAGCTCCTACGGGGCAAGATGTTGCAATACCAAGGGGGCAAGCTGGAGAGTGAGTGCTGGGCTGTGGGGGACTGGGACGTGCCCTCAGTGTGCCAGGCTGCAGCCCAGGCTCTGTCTGCCTCTGCAGGGAAGGGCTAGCGGAGCAGCGAGCGGGGCCAGACCCCAGAAAACGCCAGAGACAGTGGCTGCCCTGGGCGAGCTGCGGGAAGGGGGCCTGGAAGCCCTGACAGCTCCAGTCAGGTTCTAGTGGGAACGCTGTGTGCTGACCAGCAGCTCGAGTCCTCCGCCGAAACCCCAGCTGTGCTGGGAACTGACCTCATTCATGAAGTAAACACTGAATCAGATACCAGCGGGCCTAGCCCTGGTGGAGTGGAAATAACAGGGACGTTCCCATAATTACGAAGCTGCCAATTGGACTTGGCGAGAGGAACTCTGAATATGTCAATCGCAGTGAGTTCATTACCTTTTCCTGCCAACTTCATCAGAAGCCAATTGCCTTGTTGCGGTTGAAATTATTTGTGTGAAAATGCTTTACTTACATTTCAGCTTTTATGCCCCAGATAATGTACTGGAAAGCAGCGTAGTCTAGCAACTGGAAGACAATATTGGGAACCCGTCGGTTGGCGCTCAGTCCTGGCCGCGCCTGGAGCGCTCCGCGGGCCAGCGGTTACCGCACTTGGCCTTGGGATCCTGTTGCTGGAAGACGGGTTGGCGAGCAGGGTCTGTCCCATGATCCGGGCTCGGGTGCAATCCCGGGTCCTGGTGTTTGTGTTCTGCTTCGTGGGCATCTCTCTCACATTGGGCTTACACTGTCCCCTGCCCCCGCCCCCGGCTTGGCTCAGAGGCTGCGCACCCGGGTGACAGGTGAGATCTGTTCTTGGCTCCCCTTCCCCCCTTCGCTCCTCCTTCCTTCTCACTTGGGAGACGGAGGAGTGGGGTTGTTACCACAGTCACCGACACCACTGGGTGCAATGCAGTTTCACATTCTGGGAGAAGTCATTTGCAGAAGCGGTTCCTCCCTTATCCTCGCGCACATGGCAGGCGGCAGAGCTGAAGCGTGGAGCCAGAGTCCCCGGTTCCCTCCCCAGCTCTGCCCCCGACAAGATGGGTGACCGGGGCAGGTCACCGAGACTGTCTTCTGTGGCTCCATCTCAGCCCCTGAGAGACACCAGTGGACACAGCACCTGCTCGCCAGGGGCGCTGGCGGGAGGCGTCCGGGGTTCGTTCACGCGGAGCACTCAGCAGAGCCTGCCACGTGGAAGAGCTGAGCGTGAGCCTCTGTGGTCACTGTCACGGCCATTATTAGTCTGAAGGAGTGAGAACAGACACTCCGAATGGACACAACCCAGTGATACGTTTACGAGGTGTAAACCAACAGCGGCATCCCAGGCATGGCGACAGAAGGCCAGGTGACTCCGCTGTGACTGGTCCACTACGCCGCTTAAATCACTTACCAATTTCATTTTTAGTTTCTTTATATCTGTCACACCGGGTTTATGCTTACTCTTCCTTCCTGAGAATCGCCTCGTCCGATTGTTGATAGTAAAGTAATGCCAAGAAAGGCGCCGTAATGTGTCCCCATTTCATCCGAAGACGAGTTCGTGGATGCTTCTGTTGTTCATTATACGTGGAGCTGCGTAAGTGGTGCCTGTCCCAGGCCCGGGGGCTGTTTCTCCAGCTGATGACGAGAGCAGCTGGCATCTGTGAGTCTCACAGAGACCTCCTTCCCCCGTAACCTAAGCCATTTGCCCTGTTTCCTTTCAACACGGCCAAGGCTGTTTATTAACTCCCTCTGGATACCCGGGGCGCCCTGGCCACGCCGGGGCGGGAGGAGGCAAGCCCAGTGGCTGTTCCTTCTGGAGATGAAAATAATCGGCGCTGACAAGCCTGGGCAAGGAGCGCCGAGCACCTCTGAGTCTCAGGGTATTTCCAGGAATGGTGGGGAATTGAGATAAACGTCCCAAATTAAAAAAAAAAAAAAGATGAATTGAATCAACGTAAGGCCAATGAGCTTAGTTTTGATCATGGGCAAATTCTCGAGCAGATAATGAAATGAATGGTTGACCAGTATTTAGAAAGGGGGATTCCCAAGGTCAGTATTGATGATCAGAGGAATGTCTTTCACTCGATTATAAATCAGGTGAGCACCTCCTTTGCCACAGTGCAATGGCTTTTGACAATAGTGTCAGGGTTTCTCATGAAATCCTTACGGACAAAAGAGTGACAAAGACTGCCAGAGCTCGAAGGGACATTAGAAAATCAGGTGGCACCTGCTTGTTTAAGGGGGTACCACCTGCTCAGGGCCATGTATCTACTTAGTGTCAAGGCTGAGGCCCACGCCTGGTTCTGTGTCCCAGGCAAAGGCTCCACCCACTGCCTAGTGAGGCGGAATATTAACAGCAGATGGGACAGTGCTGTCCCCAGGCGTTCTCTAATGGCCTGCCAAACAGTTCTGTCCTTGGCCCCAAACCCTTTCACATTCTATCAACAACTTGGATAAAGCCAAAGATAACTGCTTATCAACTGTGCAAATAACACGAGACTGGGAGGGGAGGCCAATATGTTGGAATTACAGAGTCGGGATCCAAATTATCTCAGCAGGAAAGAATGATCCTATCCAACAAGATGAAATTTAGCTGGAATACATGCAAGGTCCTGCACTGGGCTCCAAAACTTGATTGCAAAAGTATAGGATGGAGCTGGAAAACATGTCCAACCTCACCCACAATCAAAGACATGCAAATGAGAGCAACCAGGAAATAATGACTTTCCCCTATCGGATGGGCAATGATTAAAAGAGTGAAAACTCCCCAGGTCTGGTGGTGAGGGCGCGGGGAAACAGGCTCACCGTGGGTGTATAAACAAAAGCTCTCTTTCTGGGGAGTCACCTGGAAATGTACAGCAAAAGCGATCACATGGACCATTTGTCCCACCAGTTTAGTTTATGGAAATGTATCCCAAGACAAGTATACAGCCTGGCTGGTGTAGCTCAGTGGATGGAGAGTCAGCCCATGGACCAAGAGGTCCCGGGTTCGAATCCCAGTCAGGGCCCAAGCCTGGGTTGTCAGCTCGATCCCCAGTAGGGGCCGCGTAGGAGGCAGCCGATCGAAAGGCCTCTCTCATCATTGTTTCTATCTCTCTCTCCTTCTCCCTTCCTCTCTGAAATCAATTAAAAATATGTTTAAAAAAAACCCACAAAGACAAGTATGCAAAGGGTTATGCATAAGGCTATGCACAAAAGCACTGTTAGGAAAAGAATACTTTTGGGGCCGATGTTCAATTGGGAACAGAAGACCAGGGGCCTCAGAAGGGCACCGCACAGCTAGTGTCAAACACTCAATGCGATCAAGAGGAGGGATTAGGGTCTGTGTCGCTCCTGAAGGCCAGACCAGATTTCACAACAGACAGATGTGGCCTAATACTACAGAGCAGATTCTAACCGTCAGTTCTGTCCCACATTAGAATGGGCTTCCTAGTACCTTCCCAATCACTGGCCGATGGCCCGTAGTCCAGGGTGTCAAAGAGGACAGGCGCAGCTCTTCAGCCACGGGGAGGCAATGCTCATGTGATTCCTTCCGAGGAAAAGGGGCAGTGAGTCTCCGCTGCGTTAAGTCATCAAAGGGCAGAGTCACCATTCCAGTTGATGCTGGGTGGGCGGCCACACCAGGTTCCATTTCCTGACACCGAATTCTGGAAATGGCATGAGGAAACTTCCTGCTGTCCAGCACCACTCTTACGGCGAGCCCGTGGGAGATGGCTGCCCCTTCACCCCCAGTCTTTTAGGGATACCTGCTGTGTATCAGTTCCCCTAGGGGCTTAATCACAAGGAACAACAACAGCCTGTAGTTACTGGAATCGAGAGTCTAGGTCAGTGGTCGGCAAACTCATTAGTCAACAGAACCGCAGTTTGCCGACCACTGCCCTAGGGTAAACCTCGGGGAAGCTTTGAGCTGAACCTGAGACAGGAAATGAAGACGAGGGCTTCTCCTCGCTAAGTCATTTCCACCGTGTTTTGGTTCCCAGTAGACAGACAAGTGGGTACGTGTGCAACTGCTCTCTCTACACCTTTTCTCCTTTGCATTGATTTCATCTGAAACTTCCCGTTTCGTCATAAACCACACTATATGCAGCACCCGGAACACAGAGACTCAGGACTCCTGAATGCCTCTCCTTAGTGTGTTCTGACATTTCTTTGCTCGCTACTTCACTGGGTGAAGCCCGTTCCTGGCCTCTCTTTCGTTCAGTCTTCCCATCGACGGGAAACACTCATGGCCACACGTGGTGGGTCCACAATGCGACATACAGATCACGTACCGCAGTAATGTGCACTTGAAACCTATATGAGCCTATTAACCAATGTCCCCCACATACATTTAATTTTAAAACCCCTTCCTGAGCCCTTCCCTGTAAGACACTCACATGCTGTCTGCCAGGGACCCTCACTGCCACTCCACTCCGGAGCCCCGAGTGGCCTCCTTCCAGCCCATTGGTGGCAAGAGTACTTTTTCAGGAGGCAACTCATCGCATCACCAACAACAGACCTGTCCTCCGCGGCCCTGCACAGGCTGCTCTCTGCAATGCCCTACCAAGACCCCTCACTCTGAGCTCAGGCCACGTGGGCCTGTCATTTCTCCCAACTTGTCACAGTCCTTCCTGCCATAGGATGTCTACTCATATTCTTTTCTTTGCCTGGAAGGCAGCCTTTGGATCTTAATTAAAGGTCTGAGCTGAATTGTGCTTCCCAATTCATATGCTGAGGTCCTAAACCTCAGCATCTCAGAACGTGGCTGTGGCTGTATTTCAAGATAGGGCTTTGAAGGAGGTAATTATGTTAAAACTAGTGGCCCAGTGCACGAAATTCATAGACAGGGGGCGAGGGGGGGGGGTTGTCTCTCAGCCCAGCCTGCACTCTCTCCAATCTGGGACATCCCTCTTGCAATCCAGGACTGCTAGCTCCTAACCGCTCATCTGCCTGCCTGCCTGATTGCCCCTAACCACTCTGCCTGCTGGCCTGCTCACCCCCAACTGCCCCCCCTGCTGGCCTGATCGCCCCCAACTGACCCCCACTGACAGCCTGGTCACCCCCAACTGGCCCCCCTCTGCCAGCCTGATCACCCACAACTGCCATCCCATCCTGGCCTGATCACCCACAACTGCCCTCCCCTCTTGGCCCCTAACCACCTATACCTCAGCCCCGCCACCATGGCTTTGTCCAGGAGAACGTCCAGAAGGTCTCCTGGAAGGTCTCCCAGTCTAATTAGCATATTACCCTTTTCTTAGTATAGATGAGGCCGCTAGGTTGGGCTCTAATCCAATCTGACTGGTATCCTTACAGGAAGAGGTTAGGACCCCTGGAGAGACACCAGGAGTGCAAGTGCCCAGAGGATAGAGGGGACCAGCTGCAAGCCAAGGAGAGAGGCCCCCGGGGAAACCAAACTTGCTGACACCCTGATCTCGGACTTCTTCCCTCCAGGGCTGTGAGGAAATAAGTTTCCGTTGTTTAAGCCACCTAGCCCGTGGCATTTCGTAGGACAGCCCAAGCTGACTAATACAATTAAGAAGAACTCTTTCCCACCCTCGCCCCTTGAGCACTAATTGCTTGTCCTCTGTCACAACTTGTGAATAATCGTTTATTTGGATGACTGTATGGCTATTGTCTGTAATCCTTCCTCAGGATATAGACTCCAGGGGAGTGAGGAAACATGTGCATTGAGGTTCTCCATTACGTCTCCAGCAACCAGCAGTGTGCTGGTCACACAGGGAGGTGTTTCATATTGTTGAATGAAAGGCAGACGTATTATTTCACTGATATAAAAAAAAAAAAAAATGCTCAGTGGATAAACTGAGGGTCCTGGGTTCGATTCCGGTCAGGGGCATGTATCTTGGTTGCGGGCACATCCCCAGTGGGGGGTGTGCGGGAGGCAGCTGATTGATGTTTCTCTCTCATCCATGTTTCTGGCTCTCTGTCCCTCTCTCCTCCTCTCTGTAAAAAATCAATAAAATATATTAAAAAAAAAAAAATGAGGAAACTGAGCCCGGCCGGGGTAGCTCAGTGGTTGAGTGTTGACTTATGAACTAGGAGGTCATGGTTTGGTTCCCAGTCAGGGCCCACGCCTGGGTTGTGGGCTCGTTCTCTAGTGTGAGGCATGCAAGAGGCAGCTGATCAATGATTCTCTCTCATCATCGATGTTTCTCTCTCCCTCTCCCTTCCTCTCTGAAATCAATAAAAATATAATTTTAAAAAATTAAAGAACTGAGACTCAGAAAGGTTAAACTTCCTAAAAGTCACAAAGCAGCTAAGTGGCAAAGGGGGACTGGGACCCAAGCCCCTAAAGCGCTGGCACTTAACCACTACTTAACCCTCTAATTTTGAAATACATCCATTCGCTCAACCAATACTGAGCACCTATCGCGTGCCAGCTTCCATCTAGGAACTGGGGATGCAGCGACGACAAAAAGAGACAAAACTGCTGCCTCCATATGGAGAGATGACGTCAAATAAGATAAAGAAGTAAGTTTTAGTGTATATTAGGTGACAAATGCAATGGACCCCAACGGGAACGTGGGATCAGGGAGTCAGATTTGTAAAGTCAGGAGATTAGCGGAGGCCCTTTTGAGTCAGGAATGTTGGAGCCAGGCTTCAGAGGAGGCCCGGGAGGGAGCCCTGGGGATGTCTGAGGACAGGTAAGTTCTGTGTCCCCGAGGCAGAAGCAGGCAGGACACATGACCTATGGGGCTGGAGTAAAGCAGGGCGTCAAAATTAGGAGAGGGACTCAGTGAGTTTCGGGAGCCTGGTGGTGCGGGGATGTCTGGCCATGGGAAAACGTTGGCTTTTACCCTGACAGAGGAGTCTTCGGAAGGTTTTGCGCAGAAGAGCAACACATTCAAGCCTTACTGGGGCCTCCTGCCCCACGCAGAATCCGACCCAGAGCAGCTTGAATTTTCACTTCCCTTGGACCAGTGGCACTTCCGATATTTACTATTTTAAGTTTAAGAAACCCAGCAAACTGGATTTTGGGCTCTGACTCTACCTTTGGGGGGATTCCTGGGATCGCCAGTCGGGACAGAGCGAGAGCGTCCGGGTTGCCAAGGGAACCCGCGCGGAGAGCTTTCCACAGGGCCTATCGCGTGCTTCCGGAACCTCCCCGACGTCAGCTGACCAGTTCTCCTCCAATCCCCTCTCGGGGGCGGGCACCGACGCACCGTCTCCACAGCAACGCTTTTGCCAGTCCCAGCTCAGGGCTTCCGCGCGGCGGAGGCGCGCTAGGGTGACGTCACGCACCCAGCGGCGCTAGACCCACGTCAGCTTTGGCTCCGGAGACGGGGCTCTGCAGAGAGGGCTCCCCAGCCTGGGACACTGCGCATGTGTCACCTCAGCTTGGCTCCTGTTGCTTGTAAACACCGAGGCGTGAGCGTGCACAGTTATCGGCCAGCCCTCGCTGGCGCGCCTTTAATTTTAGCCGGAGAAATCACCGGGGGTGCTAGTGCTCGCTGGCTTTCTGGGTGCTATTTTGAGGGCCGCTGTCCGAGAATCAGACAGTTCGTTCACTTTGTCTTGTTAGTCTCCTACCTCTTCTGGCGCATTCCTCGTTGCATCCATACTGCCACCTACCAGTCTGAAAATGCCAGCTGAATTCCCAAACTGCTGTTGCCAGCAAGCTTCCTCTGTCCTTTCTAAACCGATGCTTGTAGGATCAGCAAGCACATTTTTTTTTTTTTTTTTTTTTTTTGCACCAGTTGTAAAGTAAAGGTAACCAGATTCCTCCCGAGGGCCTGAGTTCTCTAAGTCAAGTGCGGGGACTTTTAAGAACTTGTGACTTACGTTGACCGTTCGTGGTTCTTTCTAACCTGCTTTCAGATGTTTAGCCAGGATCCTAACAAGTCCACCTGGCTAAGTACATGAGCTGCAGGTAAATGAATTGCCCTGGTTCTGAAACTTATGAAGTGCCCGCTGTCCTGGGCAGTATGCTGAGCCCTGGGTATAGCGATGATGGCAATTCCCCCGTAGGTGATAGCTCACTTCACTGATTAATTCAAGAAACATCGCACAGCTGTGTGCCCGGCACAGCTTGGATTGTTACTGCTCATGGGAAGAATGAAGTGTGATCTAGGATCTAGCATTCGTCCAGGAGTCAGATTTGATTCCGAACCTTGGCTCTGCTCCTTACTTGCTGAGTGATCCTGGGTGAATTACCCTCTTTGCACCTCAATTACATGATTCGTAAAAATGGGCGTAATAATGCCTACCTCCAGCCTGGCTGGTGTGGCTCAGTGGTTGAATGTCAACCTATGAACCAGGAGGTCATGGTTCGATTCCTGGTCGGGGCACCTGCCTGGGTTTGGGGCTCGATCTCCAGTGGTGGGTGTGTGGGAGGCAGCCAACTGGTGATTCTCATCATTGATGTATCTATCTCTCTCTCCCTCTCCCTTCCTCTCTGAAGTCAGTAAAAATAAATATAAAATGCCTACCTCTTAAAGGTGACTGATGAGACTTAAACCACATGCCTGGGTTTGAGGAATCTTTTCTTTCCACTTCCTTACATTTACTCCCTTCTCAGTCTGTCTGTCTGTCTCAGGCTTCATACCGAGGACACCACCACTAGTGGGAAAACAGACTCCTGACCAGCCCCCGGCCTCAGAGGTCGTCCACAGATTCTCCTCAAATTGTTTTAAAAACAGCTTTCACCCAGACGCTGCTTTTTGTGGGTCTGTGTGCTGAGGCCAAGTTATATTTAAGCAGAGCCCTCCCACCTCCTCCCCAAACAAGCTCCTCCAAAACCACCCAAATCCAAAAGGACGAAAAAAAAAAATCCTTTTCTCCAAGTGCATGGTGGCTTGACGCTAACCATGTGCTGGGGGTCGGAGGGCGGCCTGTGAGCTCAGGGCAGAGCCTGGGTCGCTGTCTGAGGACGAGTCTCTGCAAGGGCTGGAGAGCCGGTGTCTGGCTGCCCTGTCACCACAGAGCCTGTGGTTTCCTACCCTGTCTGCATCCGCGTCCCACTAACCAGCAGCGGGAGAGAAAGCAGACGTGCGCACCGGCCGACACACACGCCCAGCCTGCGCAGCCTTCCGAGGAAGTGGAGCACCAGATGTTCTGGGTTTCCTGTTCGGTGCTTCCACAGCTGGTCGAGTCTGTGGTTGTGGTTTGTCTGTCTCGGGCTCATGTGAGAGACAAAAGCTGGGCTGACGGGAAACCTCCCCTCCCAGCCCCCCTTCCCCAGCTCTAACTGATCAGCCACATGGAAGCCGGGCAGGTCAGACGTTTCCTGAAACACCCAGAGCTGGGATTCTCCCAGGAGGAGGCTCTTCCCGCCCCCCCCCCGCCCCCATCCCCAAAAAGCAGCCCCTGGGCTGGGGGCCGGCCCTCAAAGAACCTGGGGACGATAGAAATCTCTCCAGCCCTGACCGGTTTGGCTCAGTGGATAGAGCATTGGCCTGCAGACTGAAGGGTCCCAGGTTCGATTCTGGTCAAGGGCATGTACCTTGGTTGCAGGCACATCCCCAGTGGGGAGTGTGCAGGAGGCAGCTGATCGATGTTTCTAACTCTCTATCCCTCTCCCTTCCTCTCTCTCTTTTTTTTTTTCATTGTAAAAACAACAATAAAATATATTTTTTTAAAAAGAAATCTCTCCAAATACACGATTAGCATAGACCTGCACCCCTGCTGAACAGAAGGAAGCCGAGGCCAGGTTGCTACTGTCACTGACCCCGCGTCCCCATAGAGCAGCCACTAAGAAGCACTCCACAGGCGAAGGGACGGATGAGGAACAGGGAACTGCAACTCTGGGCTTAGCCCTAAAAGCCCCCGCTGGCCATCACTTCCCATCAGCGCCTTTGGATTCAAACAGACAAGGCTTCGGAGCGGCACTTTGCTCCTGGTTTGCTGTGAGTCACTGACCTCTCCGGGCTGTTTCCTCATCTGCAGAACGGAGACGGTCATATTATTTCACCAGCTCGTCAGGGCCAGTGACACACGTGGCTTCGCTTGATATGGAGACTTGCCCATAGACACTGCTGGTTTCCTTTTCTTCTTGCAACACCGCTGTTGACTTAAGGAGAGGCACTGAAAAAGCAGACGAGATACAGCCACCAGAGCACTGGTCCCAGGACAGCTGTCGGTGGGGCCGTGGAGCAGGAGGGCCGGCATTGTGTCGGTGCCCACTGAGGGGGGACGCTGGGGCGCGTGCAGAGTCTCTGGGAAGGGCCACCCAGTGTCCTTCTCTGGCTGTGGAGTAGGGTGAGCATCTTGGGGCCCCGGGGGAGAACAGGCAGAGTGCTCCTTGCGGGTCTGTGTGCTGAGGCCAAGTAGTGATATTAACAATATCAGTAATGACATTGATAGTTATGGCTGCTGTTCAGTCTGGGCACAGGAGCTGGTGCTCCGAGCCCCAGCCTCCCGCTGCCCCCGCCCTGTGAGAGGGCCACGGGGGTCTTGCCTCTGAAGTCTGGCCGACAGGGTTCAAAGGTTGGCTGTGTCGCTGAGCAGTGCTGCGGCCCTGGGCCAGAGACTTCCCTTTCTGTGCCTCCGTCTCCTCGTTTATAAAACGGGTGAAGCGATAACCACATCAGAAGGCCGTTGCAGTGAGTCGATGAGTAAGAGATCCGTAGCATTTAGAACAGCTGTGGGCTGTGGGGGGGACGGATAAAGGGTAACCGTCACCTGCACACGTGCATTGCATTCTGACAACAGTCTCACGCCAGGGAGGTTCTGTTACTCGGTCCGTTTCACAGGTGAGAAAACGGAGTTCAGAGAGAGGAGGTGATCTTTGCAAGCTCACACAGGTAGCACGCAGTGAGGGCGAGACTTTTCTCCAGTTCTTTCTCACGCCTTCTTTATATATATGTATATGTATATATATATATATATATATATATATATATATATATATATATATATATATATATATATGTATTCATTGATTTTTCACAGAGAGGAAGGGAGAGGGACAGAGAGTTAGAAACATCGATGAGAGAGAAACATAGATCAGCTGCCTCCTGCACACTCCCTACTGGGCATGTGCCCGCAACCAAGGTACATGCCCTTGACCAGAATCGAACCTAGGACCCTTGAGTCCGCGGGCCGACGCTCTATCCACTGAGCCAAACTGGTCAGGTCTCACTCCTTCTTGTGTGAGGTTTGAACCACCTCCCTCAGCTGCATTTTCTCCTTCTCCTCAGACTCCATCCCCCCACCCCCATTCCCACCCAACCCCCCCCCCCCCCCCCCCCCGGGCTCCAGGATGCACAGCCTCTTCCTGCCGTCCAGGACCTCACCCGCTGCAGCTTCCGGCTGGATTTGCACGTCCAGACCAAGGCCCTGACTCCCCGTTTCCTTGCAGAAACGTCACTTTGCAGAGTGGCTTCTTCCAGGCGATTGCTTTGAGCTGGGAACAACCCGAGTGAGTTCCCGGGGAGAGGTCAGGTGTTTCGGGGACGGCTGTGTTTTAACCCAAAGAAATGGCTCTTTGGGGAGAGTTTGTCCAGGAGCATCTGGCTGGGGGGGACACAGGTGGCTGTCGTCTAAGTTGGGGACGTGGCTCTTGGCTGCTCCCCTCAGCCCCACTGCTCCGGGGTGGCTTTGTCTGATGGATGCGGCAGCAAGATGTGGCGCCAGGGTTCTCAGACACAGGGAGCCAAGCGATTGCCCGAGGAGCTTCGAAGATAAGCTTCAGGGCCCGTCACAGAGCCTGGGAACTGCATTTGGAGAAATCCCGGCATTGTGCCAAGAGACGCAAGGCCCGGGGTCAGGTTCTGCCGTTGCCGTGCGACCTCGCGGGACGTTAAGTCTGGCTGAGCTTAGTGCTCTCGTCTTTAAAATAGGGATGAACCCCGTCTCACTGGCGTCACGCCCTCTCCCATGCCTTGGGGTAAAGAGAGAGGGCCACCTTTATGGCCGGGGTCAACCACGCGCTGTAGAGAAATTCAAAGGAAGGCACAGACCCAGGCCCACGCCTCAGAGACGCTCCTTAAATCTTTGGTGAGAAGGGGAACCATGGGCCCCCTGAATATTGGCTCCTAAGCATTCCTGTGAGTGAAGGCTGTTGGCCAGAGGCGTGGGGTGTTGCTTGCCACCTCCTGCACGCCAATCTCTCAGCGAGCAACACGGTCAAGTATACCAGTGTGTCGGGAGCTTGAAGCAGTCAGGGCAGGCCAGGTGCTGCTGCAGTAACACCCAACCCTGGGCCTTGCTGGCTGAACACAACCAGTTTGTTTCTCGCTCATGCTGTGTGACCAGCCAGTCAGCAGGCGGTTCTGCTCCACAGACTCACCCAGGGACCCAGGCAGACAGAAGCTCCGCCCTGCAGCTGCACCATCCGGACCCCTCCATCGTCACGTCACAGAGGCCCAAGAGAGACTCGAGTGTGGGCTTTTCAACGCCTCCTCCTGGCAATGACGCACATCACTTCTGCTCAATTTCATTGGCCAAAACAGGTCACGTGGCACAGCTGGACCCATAGGGGAGCAAATGGCGTAGTGGGTGAGCTTATTGTTTCTGTTCCAGGATATTTCCAAGAGGAGGGAGGTCCAGGCTTCCAGCTTGGGCACCAAGACCGACGTCCCTTAGAGAGAGGAGGAAGGAGCACAGTCTGAGGCGCTCAGCTTTCCCGTCGGGTGGAGTGGAGTTTTATTTGTTTGAGAATGTGGGTCTCCCTCCCCCGCCCCCTTCTCATTCTTGTCTACCCTCAAAACATGGGAAGAAGATCAGTCTGCCCCCAGCAGCCAGCAGTCTGGCCCAGGCCCCCAGGATGGAGAGGAGCCAGGGCCCAGCGGGCCGGGAACTGCCCCAGGAGCTCCCAGGGTCCCGGGGGGCGCGGGGTGGGAGGCTGATGCTGCCAGGAGGCGGTGTGCCCAGCCCCCCACTCCGCCAGAGTCCCTGCGCTCTGCTCAGAGCCCGGCCCCAAGCAACCCAGATGCCTTCAGAGAGGGGAACGTGGCCTGGACCCAGCGACGGGGGCAGCGGCATTTCTTGAGCCCGCAGCTCGGGAATGCGCCCGGAGAAATCTCATTCCTCGAGTGTTGGTGGATTCATGCACTTATTTGTTTAACCTCAAATCAAGCCACAGCCCCCACGTCTGGGCTGCTTGGAAAGGGTTGTTTTAAAACAGCTGACCAAGCGGAAAAGCCGGGCCTAGGTGCTGGGAGGCTGTGCAGGAAGCGGGGGCTGGGGCAGCGCCTCATTTTCCACGGTGTGCCTGCCGTGGGTGGGGGTCGGGGCGGAGGGGGGCCGGCCCTTCTCCCCGAGGATGCATGCTGGCTGACTGTCTCCGAGGTGGGCTCACCCTTGGCCTGCCGTGTCCCCTGGGAGCGCAGGGTGGGAGGAAACCCTGGAAGAGGCCTTTCTCAGATCGAATCTCGACCCCAGCGTTGCACTCGGCAGAGCGGAGTTCCTGTGTGACTCCTGCCCCGCCAGCCTCCACTTCCCCCTTCTGGTAACAGAATGAGTCTCTCCCAGGAGAACCTGCTTCATTGGTTCCTGCTTCGACCTGTCCCTGATTTTTATCCACCCACCCATTTACCATCTGGGACTTCTTGGAAAAGGAATGGGGGAAGGAAGGAAGGAAGGAAGGAAGGAAGGAAGGAAGGAAGGAAGGAAGGAAGGAAGGAAGGAAGGAAGGAAGGAAAAAGGGAGGGAGGAAGGGAGGGGTAGAGGAAGGAAGGAAGGAAGGAAGAAGGGAGGGAGGGAGAAAGGAAGGGAAGGAGGGAGGGAGGCAGGGAGGAAGGGAGGGAGGGAAGAAGGAAGTAAGGAAGGAAGGGAGGGAGGAAGGAAGGAAGGAAGGAAAAAGGGAGGAAGGAAGGAAGGAAGGAAGAAGGGAGGGAGGGAGAAAGGAAGGGAAGGAGGGAGGGAGGCAGGGAGGAAGGGAGGGAGGGAGAAAGGAAGGGAAGGAGGGAGGGAGGCAGGGAGGAAGGGAGGGAGGGAAGAAGGAAGTAAGGAAGGAAGGGAGGGAGGAAGGAAGGAAGGAAACAGAATCTTGCAAGCGGAACAGAATCCTCCCAAGCTGAGGTTGGCGTCATCTCCCCTGCACCCCGAAAACCAGCTGCAGTTACTATTACCCTTCATCCCACCACCCTGCCTGCAGCACGGGGTGGCCTCACGGAGCTCTGTAGAAGGAGCTGAGCCGATCCCCCTTCTGTCTGGGGGTGTTGGGGCGGTGAGGGGGGGCGGTCCAGACTGCAAAGAAGGGGGAAGCCTGTGTCAGCTCAGTGCTCAGGCCCCACCATTCAGCCCCCCCCCCATGGCGGGGGCACACCTGGCGCAGCGCCCGGCCTCCTGCACTGGCCCCTGGGCGCAGGTGGAGCTGAGACGTAGTCCCTACAAGAGCCGCGGCCGCTGCTCCTTTCCTGTGAGGCCGTCCCGCTCCCACGTGTCCAGCTCTACGGCCTGAGCTGGTTGAACCTTCCGTCCGAGAGGGGAAGCCTCTGCTCACCGCCGTCCTGCAGGAGGAGCTGATGCCTCGGGAGGTGGGAGGTGAGGTCGCGTGTCCGGTCACACAGCTAAGGAGAGCCACTGCTGGGCCTCACACGCGGCCTGCCGGGCCCAGGCCCCGCTTCACGTCTGTTCAGAACGGAAAGCAGAGAGAACCCGTTGGCCTTTCTCACCCGGCGGCACCAGATTCGTGGTAAGGGCGACAGGCAGGGACCTCAACCCAGGCTGCCCCACAGCACCCGCCGATGAGCACTGGCCCCAGACCGAGCGAGAGCAGGGCCAGGAGAGGCCACAGCCATTGGGGCTCCTGGCCAGATGGACGGGAATGGCTCCTGGTGCCCAGGCCGCCCTGGTCGCGCCCAGTCGTGGTCTCCCGCAGCTCCCGGGGGAGTCCCCGCCCCCCATGCGCCTTGTCTGTGGAGATTGCTCCCGGGAAGGGGCCCTCTTTGGCTGAGGTTCTAGCTGGTTCCAGGAACGCTGGCTGGGCTGACTGGTGGTGAGGATGGAGGAGCTGGTGGACGGCAGGGGGAGGATCATAGGAACCCTGACTCACACGCCAGCCCAGCCGCGTGCTCCCACCCTCCCTCTCCCGGGCTCGGCTCGGAACAGGGCACCCTTGCTGACCCAGGAGCCATGGGCAGGGGAGAGGAGACGGGGAGGGGGAGGGTCGGGGGATGAGTGTGGGGGAGAAGTGGTTCAGGAAGTGGGAGGGGGAGCGTATGCCCAGGACAGGAGAGGACAAGCACCAGAGCACGGGGAGCAGAGACAGAGGGAATGGAGGGGAATCCCGGGGGAGGGCTGACTGCCCCAGTCTGGGGATGATGTCGGCCTGTCGGGGGCCGGGGGCCTCTGGGGGTGTCTGTGCCGGACAGGAAGCTGGCAGCTCCGTGGTGTTGGCTCCAGGTCTGCGGGGCAGAGTGATGCCACCTACCCGCCCAGCCTTCCTGCAAGGAGCCTGTACACCTACCGAGAGGGAAACTGAGGCTGCGTCCAGTCGCCTGGAAGTTGATGTGGGGAGCCAGGACTCACGCCGGAACCATTCCTCTCCGGGTCCTTAAGCAGGTGTCGCCCTGCCTCCATGGAGGGAGGGCGCGGAGGCCGGCCTGCACCTGCGGGGCCATGGACTCCCATCGCCCGTCGTGGGCAGCGCTACCCCTCCAGTGAGGCCCTCGGCCTGTCAGCAGCTTCTCCTCGGGCAGGAGTTGCTCCTCCTGCGGCCTCTGAGGGGCAGCAGGGGCCCCGCATTCCAAGCCCTGGGGAGAGAGTGGGCGCGTGGGCGCGTGCAGGTGTGAGTCAGCGAGCGGGGTGTGTGGGGGCAGGAGCGTGAGAGGGCGTGTCAGTGTTGGGTGCGGGTGAGTGTGGGGTATGGGTGAGTGTAGGGTGCGGGTGAGTGTGGGGTATGGGTGAGTGTAGGGTGCGGGTGAGTGTGGGGTACGGGTGAGTGTGGGGTGCGGGTGAGTGTGGGGTGTGGGTGAGTGTGGGGTGCGGGTGAGTGTGGGGTGCAGGTGAGTGTGAGTGCACTGGTGCGAGTGTGTGCGTAGGGGTGCTGCTCCCAGGAGCCAGCTGCCTCTCTGTTCTGGGGCCCGGCCACCCAGGACCCCTTGTCCCCGCAGTCTGGCTGGGACAGGAAGTCACTGGCCCTTGGTGTATGGGGCACCCTCCCCCCACCCCCCCAGTCGGGGAGGATGCTGTGGTCTCCGCAGAAAACGGGCACCCGGGCACCTGGGAGGGAGCGGAGGGAGGCCGGGAGGGTGGGTGGGAGACAGGCCTGGGACTTGAGGGGGGATGAGTTAAGCATGTGCCGTCCCACCCACGGTCAGGGCTTTCTCCCTCTTGTCCAAGCTGCTCATTCACACAGACCTTAGCGCCCCAACGATATGGGGGAAGAGGGGTGTCTTTCAGATCTCTTCTCCCTCCACAGCATCCTGGCCAGCGTGGCCCGGGCTGGGCTCACAGACGACACCACTACTGACCCTGAAAACCATGGGTGTTGGGGGGTGGGGGTGGAGTGGGCATGTGGGCCCTTTGTTAGGATTGAAGGTGGGGGCTGGGAGGGAGACTAACGGGTTCAAGTTCACTGTTTCCTGCCTTTCACCCCGTCAGCCCACACCTGGAGGTTGGAGAATGTGACCAAAGACGGGAATCCCAAGAACAGAAAGACTTTCCCTCTGAAGATGTTCCCGACAGTGTTATTTACAACGTTGAAGATTGGGAAGCTCCCGTGTTCGCTCACGGGGGAGAAGGCTAAAGGAAGGATGGCTTTACCCGCTGCGTGAATACGAGAGAGACATTTAAAAAGAGGCAATCCTGTGCTGACTTAGTGGTCACCGAGACATTTCGCAATAACGTAAGACGATTAAACAAACCACAGCCCTCTATCTGACAGGTCTGCCTAAGAGAGAAAGCAACAGAAAACCCTGCAAAATGTGCGCTGGGTGATTTCAAATGTCTCCTTCCCACTTTTTTATGACACGCATGAATACTTAGATCAAGAGTAAGCATACTTTGAAAAGATCTTTCCTCCTCATCCTGGGGTTGGGGAGACAACACCAACAAGGGGAAGAAGAAAAGCACGTTACTGTGTGGTGCTCTCCTCCCAGGCCTCTCTCGAGCAGACTTCCATGTCTATAAATAGATGCGCGGTTGACGGGGGAGAAAGAGCTCAAGGAATGTTGGAGGCGTTCTCTCTGGGCTCGAGGTCCGGTTCCCTGGAAGTTCCCTGTGGCTGCGGGAAGAGTGAGGCCTGTGGCCCGGGCTCCGGGGGGAGAGCTGCTCCGTGCTGGCCCTCAGACCCGGGGAACCTCCATCCTCAACCTGGGAGCTGCCCCTGGGACCAGCTTGCTGTCCTCTGGCCCACCCCAGCCTCCGGGCCCTCCTCCATGGGTTTCTAGGGGTTAATTGCGAAAGATGAGACAGAGGGGCCGGAGAACCAGGAGACCAGGACACAGGCTTTATTGAGGAGAAGACCCCTCCCAGGCTGCCTTCCAAAGGAGAAAGAGCACATGTGCCGGGGTGAACACGCCTTTTGAGGGGAGGAAAGGGAAGGGACGGGGCTTAGGGCACTCAGCACACGCTGATTGGTGGTTTCATATAAGGCACATGATTAGGCACCTAGGGACTTAGGAATCGGGGGGTTAGGGTATTTGGCAGGTGCTGATTGGTGGTTCAATGTACAGTCCATATAAGGTGCCTGGTTAGGTGCTCAGGAATGTCTATGCTGCAGGTACAGGTTACGTCATACTCCATCCATCAGTTGGGGGAAGGGAGGATCTATCAAATGGGTGAATGAATCCCGACCTGCCCAAAGCCTGGAGCCTCCAACCAGTGGGAGACTTTCCCTCTCCCAGGGGCGGGGCCGTTGTGGGCCATGGGTGGGGTGTCCATCTTGGTGCCACGGGTTGGTGGCCCCATCAGAAGCAGGTTCGGTGGGGCCAGGCCTGCTGGGTCCTGCCCTGCCTCGCCCTGCTCACGTGGGGACATTTGCCCCATGGCTCTGCCAAGGCCACCGCCCTGGGCCCCGGGGATGTGATAGCAAGATTCAGGTGGCTCCACAGGGCTGCTGACTCACGTACCCCCACAGACTAGGCCGGCTCACCCCTCCCAGGCCCGGGCCCATCCCACACACCCTCGATCTAGGAGAGAGCCCTCCTTCCTCCTCCTAGGAAATGCATGCGGGAGGGGGTGTGCGGAGCAGGGGGGGGTGGGGGGGCGGGGTGAGAAGGCCTGTGTCTGCACAGCCTCCCCATCCCAGGGCCCCCTCTCCCACCCCCGCCCCCGCCCATCCTGTGGCCACATCTGCCCGCGCGAATAAGATCCTGTGATTCAGAGCATCTCCATTCTCCCCACATCCCCGCCTCCTCCTTCTTGGGGCCCCCCACCTCACCCCCACCCCCCAGGCTCTCAGCAGCTTTCTGAGAACCACAGCTGTTTCTTCGTGGTCAGAGGTGACCATGACCAGAGTCCCGGGCTTCTGACCTGAGCCGACTTCCCTCTGCAGCAGGCTGTTTCCACTTAGAAGGCAAAGCAGGTCAGGCTGGCCCAGCCTTGGGGTCGGGGTGAGGACAGGCTGGGAGGCTGGGCCGGGCCCAGGCAGGAGTGGGCGGGGGAAGGGGTGCGGGGGGGCGGCGGCGGTGGTGGTGGTGGTGGTGGTGGTGGTGGTGGTGGTGGTGGTGGTGGTGAGGTGCCCGGGATCTGCCGTCCGCACTGCCTTCCAGGGCCCGGCACAGGGCCAGGCACACGGGAGGCGCTTGAGGGTATTTTTCTAGAACAGATGCTCTGCCCCAAGCCCCAAGGGGGGTGGCACCGGAGAGGGTCACGTTTTAATTTTTTGATGATGACAATTAGTTTGGTTCCATTCTCTAACGGCCTAACTCCACCGAAAAGCATCTGCTGCCCTAACCGGTTTGGCTCAGTGGATAGAGCATCGGCCTGCGGACTCAAGGGTCCCAGGTTTGATTCCGGTCAAGGGCATGTACCTTGGTTGCGGGCACATCCCCAGTGGGGGGTGTGCAGGAGGCAGCTGATCGATGTTTCTCTCTCTGTCCCTCTCCCTTCCTCTCTGTAAAAAATCAATAAATATATTAAAAAAAAAAAAAAAAAAAAAAAGCACCCGCTACGCGCCCGCTGGATGTGGAATATGCGCTTTAGAGAGGGATGCTCTGTGGCCCGGCCGTGTGTCCAGGCCTTGTGTGTTGGAATTTAGATGAACCGTCTTAGCGACTCCTCCTTTAATCCGCCAGACGTGTATTTTAGGTTGGGATTGTACGTTTAACATCATGGTTAAATGATATTAAATGACAAATGGTAAGAGGGGGGCCTCAGACACCAAGGTGCCCCAGAATTGATGGCCGAACCCACAAGATGGCCACTGGCCCAGGAGAAGGCGGTGCCTGGAGGGGAGAGGAACCACCCTCCGGGCTATAGTTGGACTCTTCTGGTTTCAGGGATATAGGGGCCCACTCAAGGCTTCCTTAGAGACTGGGGGTCTCCTGGGAGGATGACGGTGGAGCTACAGCTGGGAGGGGCCTCAACCAGGCCACGCCCTCAGGGGCACTGCTCTTCCTGTAGGCCCAGGGCCCCTTCCCTCTGCTAGGAGCAGTGTCCCTCTGTCTCCATCATTTCCAAGCCCCGCCCTCCTCTCCCTGGAGCGGGGCCATGACTCGGAGCCTTCCAATCAGGTTACCCACCCAACTGTCTGACTGCATCGATTGGCTTAGAAATAGCCATGACCCCAGCTGGCCAATCAGAACCCTCCCAGGTACTTTCCCCTTTTTTTTGGCCAGATGGGCAACTGCTCTCTTTTCTGGGAGCTACTGAGCCGGAAGGTGGGGAGGCTTTGAGATTCGATGACCCTCATTCTCTGCCTATAGAGAAGATTTTGTCTTAGAGATGTGAGAAAGATGGGGACCCGATGATGTCATTTGAACTCATGGATCTTTTTTTTTTTTTAAATATATTTTTATTGATTTCAGAGAGGAAGGGAGAGAGAGAAACATCAGTGATGAGAGAGAATCACTGATCCGCTGCCTTCTGCACACCCACACTGGGGATCAAGCCCACAACCCAGGCACGTGCCCCAACCAGGAATCGAACTGTGTCCTCCTGGTTCACAGGCCACACTGACCGGGCTGAGCTCCTGATTTTGATGTACCTGAAGCTGAAGCTGGCGCATGTATGGTTTTCAGGTAAAAAACAAAAAGGTCTCCCTCCCTCCCCTGTAAGCTCGTTTGAGTTGGGTTTCTGGCTCTGTTGAGTTGGAGACAAGCCTGCAGGGGTTATTGCTGCTGCTCTCCCTGCTGGAATGGCCTAGAGCAGTGGTGGGCAAACTCATTAGTCAACAGAGCCAAATATCAACAGTACAACGATTGAAATTTCTTTTGAAAGCCAAATTTTTTGAACTTAAACTTCTTCCAATGCCACTTCTTCAAAATAGACTCGCCCAGGCCGTGGTATTTTGTGGAAGAGCCACACTCAAGGGGCCAAAGAGCCGCATGTGTCTCGTGAGCCGCAGTTTGCCGACCACGGGCCTAGTGTCCTCAGGAGGAACCAGTTCAAGTTGATTTTTTAAAACTAGGCCCGATACGCAAGGTCTTGACCTCAGATTCTTTCTGCATTCTCATGGCCCCCCAAGTCCCAGCACACCACCCCCCCCACATTCACCCACACAAGCTTCTCTTTGGCTGAGCTCAGTGTGTTAGACAGAATACTGGCCCTCCGAAGAGGTCCCAGTTTCCAGAACTCGCTACTATGTGACCTCACATGGCAAAAAGGATTCTGCAGATGTGATGAGAGTTAAAGACTGTGAGTGGGAGATTTCCTTGGATTATCCAGGTGGCCCATGCAATGTCAAGGACCCTTGGAAGAGGGCAGCAGGAGGGTCCAGGTCAGAGATGGCGATGTGACGACGGGAACAGAGACAGAGTGAACCGAGGCCGAGCAGGTGGGCTCCAGGAGCTGCGAAAGGAGGCCACGGATGCCCCCTTCACCCTCCAAGAGCCACACAGCCCTCCTGACCCCTTGATTCCAGCCCAGGGTATTCCTCTGGTTGGCCCGCCAAAACCAGATACCACAGACTGGGAGGCTGGAGCGGCAGACATTTCTTTCTCACAATTCTGGAGGCTGGGGAAGTTCAAGATCAAGGTGCCAGAAAATTCACTTTTTGATGAGGTCTCTTTTCCTAGCTTGTGGACGGCCACCTCCTCACTGTGTCCTCACATGACATTTTCTCTCTGTGCGTGCGTGTGTGTGTGTGTGTGCGTGTGTGTGTGTGTGGTCCTTCTGGTGTTCCTCCTCCTTCTATGAGGACACCTTCTATTGGATCAACGCCCCACACTTATGACCTGCTTTAACCTTCATTACCTCTTTAAATGCCCTTCCCCCAAATGTAGTCACAATGGAGGTTAGAACTTTAACGTGTGAATTTTGGGGGGACACAATTCAGTCCAAAACACCCAGTGAGACTGATTTTAGACTTCGGGCCTCCAGAAGTAGAAGAGAATAAAGGCATGTTGTTTGAAGCCACCAAGTTTGTGGTAAGTTGTTATAGCAGCAACAAGAAACTAATACACTCAGCCCAGTAACTCTCTCCCTCTCTCACCTTCATGTCTTCCACTGGCTGTGCCTTCTGCCTCGCAATCGTAGCTGTCCAGCTCCTGCTAATCCTTGGGCATTCAGCTCTGGTGTCCACAAAGTTTTCCTTGGCCCCATACAACTATCCGTTTATATATCTGTCCCCCTCCCCCAGCCAGGCTGAAAATTCTTGTCTCCCATTCCTGCCCAGCATACCTGGCTGTATCACTGAGGCCGGAGTTCTGGCTTCACGGTTATTTAGGCAAAATCCTGGGACTCTAACTGAGATGCCCCACGGCCCCAAGCTCGGATGTCTGCAACCGAGCCCCTGGCTGTTTCCCCTGGGAATCTGCTGCCTCCAGGTCTCTGCCTCTGACCGTGGCCCCTCCAAGTGCCCGGATGTCATGTCACAAACCAGGAGCTCTTGACCCTTCTACACCCTCTCTCCACATTCAAGCCAGCACAGAGCCGTGTGAATTCTACCTCCCAAGGACCTCCGGAGTCTCTCCACCTGCCCCCTCCTGGTCCTGCCCCCTTCCTGGTCCTGCCCGCATCCTGCCATCGCCTACTGAGTACTGAGTGCCACGCCTCCTGAGGCCTCCCTGCCTCTGCCTGTTCTCCGGGCAGCTGTCCCCGAGTGCGGGCCTTCGCCAGGCTGCCCCCGTCCTGGGTGCCTTCCCCGGCTTTGCTGGGCTCATTCCTGTGCAGAAACAGTGACGCTTCACTCCGGAATATTCTTCTTATTTTAAATATATTTTTGTTGATTTTTAGAGAGAGGGAAGGAGAGGGAAAAGAGAGGAACATCTCTTTATGCCCCTGCATGCCCCCTAATGGAGATTGAGCCTGCAACCTGGGCGTGTGCCCTGACCAGGAACTGACCTCCTGGTTTGTGGGCTAGCGCTCCACCTCTGAGCCACACCAGCCGGGCTCACTCCTGACTATTTAGACAAGTGTCTTCTAAGCTCAAGGACAGTCTCTTGCATCACCAAAGTCCCATGTTTATACCTAGGAATGTAACTTTGGTGCAGAAGTGCTATACCACATGCGATGCGGGACTGGGCTCCAGTAGTCCCTACACGTTGCTGTCACTCAGGAACCGACCAGGAGTTACACGTGGTGTCTGGTGGCATGTCCCCTTCACCTCCACAGTCCCTTCGGCAGCAGCTGGACTTGCCCATCACAGCCCTGAGCCTGCTCTAGAGAGGCAGGGCTGAGCCGCCTCAGAGCTCCCAATCATAGTTTTATTTTTAATTAAATTTTTTTATTGTTTAAAGTATTACATGTCTCCTTTTCCCCGATCCAATCCATAGTTTTTGAACTTGAGATGACACAATCCTGTGTGCTCACGGCTACCCCTTCCTCTCCCAGTGAGACCTGCCGCCCGGTAAAGGGGACGCAGCTGAGGAAATACTGGAAACTCTCTCTCAGGCTAAACCTAGACAGTGACGGTCACAGCAAGGGCCGTCCACCGGTCCTGTCCACACAAGACCTGACACTGTCCTCTCAGAACAGGGAGGGAGGCAGAGGCCCTCCCGGTGAGGGTGTGGAAGGATGGGCCACCTCCCTGTCGGCCGCCCCTCGCACCCATGCCTGTGAATTCCTGGAGTCTGGGATTTGTGGGCGCGATGCGAAGCTGGGAGCAGCGAGGAGTTCCCGGGTTGACCTGCACCGGCCAGGACGCCCAGGCTGGCTCCATAACAACGGCCCGGCTGGGTCTTCGGGGGAGAGGGAGAGGTCATTCGGAGTCATCCGTATTTATTGACACAGCCATGACTGTTCCTGGGACAGCTGTGAATCAGAGGAACTGCCGGGAATAGCACTCAGAGGCCAGACTCACCCTGTCCGACCAGCCGCTGGCTAGTGTCCCTCTGTCACCCCGCCACCAGGCTCGGGCACTGCGGACACCGGGCAAACACAACAGGCCACCTGCTTCCGTAGCTTCCTGCCCCTGCTACAGATGCACTGCGTGCCTTCGTTCGTTCAACACACACATTGAGTGCTTGCTGTATGCCAGGCCGAGTTCTAAACACTGATTTTGGCTATTTGGTCTACTTTTTTTTTTTTTAATCCTCACCCGAGAATATTTTTTTCCCATTGATTTCTAGAGAGAGTGGAAGCGCGGGAGGGGAGGGAAAGAGAGAAACATCGACGTGAAAAAGACACATAGACGTGAGAAAGACACATAGACGTGAGAAAGACACATCGGCGTGAGAAAGACACATCAATCGGTTGCCTCCCACATGTGCCCCAACCGGGGCTAGGGGAACCTGCAACCGAGGTACATGCCCTTGACCGAGAATTGAACCCATGACCCTTTGGTCTGGGGGCTGACATTCTAACCACTGAGCAAATCAGCCAGGCAGGTCTACATTTTTCTTTTTGAGCACCTACTGTATGCTAGGCTTTGTCTAGATACTAGGTTCCAGTTATTTGTCCTTTTTTTTTTTAGCACCTACTGTATGTATGTGTGTGTGTGTGTGTGTGTGTGTGTGTGTGTGTGTGCCAGGCACAGTGGTGAATGCTCACCCGGGCAACCCGAGTGAGTGAAACCCAGAACGAGGCCCGCCCTAACTCCCTTGGGATCCTGGCATCCTCAGCCCTGGGCTGAGGTTCGAGGAGCAGCCCCTTGCGGGGGCAAGAGTGAGGCCTGGGTGTCCAGGTCTGGCTGCTCCCAGGCCATTCAGCAAGGCTGGCTGTGGCTCTCACCCGCTCCAGGTGTCCCCCGCCCCCCCATCAGGGTGGCCCCGTTGCTGGAGACACCCTGCCAAACAGTGCTGGTCGTTCTGCAAACCTGGCGTCGCCCGGCCCCGAGGGCCACTGCGAGGAGCCCAATCCCCTAATTAGAACCGGCCGCTTGGCCCGCGCCCTCCCCGGCCTGCGCTGACTTCAGTGGCCGTAAAACTTGCAAAGTCTTTCCTGTGTGCTCTCCAGGGTGCAGCCTGCAGGAGCCTCGGCGGCGAGTCACTTCCCCTGGCTGCGGGCTGGCACCCTTGCTCAGGCCTCCCAGGGCCTGGCGCGCTGTGGGCGCTGGGAAGGGACGGCTGAACAAGACACTGCCCGCCCCGGAGCCTCTCTCCTGCATCCTCACCCCGTCCTGCGGCCCAGGCAGCCCAGCTCACTCCCCATCCTGCACAGCCCGGCCTGGGGCACGTCCCAGGTGGCTCCCAGCCTGCTCCTCCGGGCTTCTGGGCATCTGTGCGGACAGACAGACAGACAGACCGACCGGGCTGCCCGGGATTCCGCTAGAGTAGGGCCTGAGACCTGTCTATCTCCGCATCCCGGCGCCCACCCCCGGGGCTTGGCACAGCGCGGGCTTCAGGGCTACTTGTTGGTTGGCTGAATCAGAGGCTCAACTGTTGGTGTAAAGACCCCTCTTGTCCCCCCACTCCGGCAGGAAGGCGCTCCCCCGTCTCCTTCGGGCCAGAGTTGTCAAAGCCAAGCTCCTTCTCCCTGCAGATCCCAGATGGCGTGGCCTGGCCAGCGATGTCTCCAGCTCCTGAGCCAACCTCTGGGTAAGCCCGGGCTGAGGTTTCCGCTTGGAGAAGGGCCCCATGGCTGGGCTGGCCAAGGACCCAACTCGGAACCTCTGACTAATCACAGCTGCCCGGCCCCTAGTCCCAGTGCAGGGGAGCAGCTGGCACCAAGTCCCTCCCCCAGGTCCTCCTCGGCCCGCCTGGGTGAGAGGAGGCCGGGTGGCCGGACCCGGGCTGGCTCGGCAGCCTGAGCTCGCTTGGCTCCTCCTCTGCGCCCCAAAGCCCGTGTCGGTTGGCAGAGCCACGGTCCCGGCCCCCCGCGTCTGCCGCAGTGGCTCCCAGCAGAGCCACGCCTGGCTGCGTGATTCTTGGGGAGATGGCTGCCCTTTTTCGGGCTCTGGGTTGTTTGTCCACACAAGAGGAGGTGGGGTTCCCTGGTGGGAGGCCGGAGGTGCCAGCCAAGGCCAGGCTTCCGCAGGCTCCGCTGGGCGCCCCTCTTGGGCCTCCTGCTGCAGGACGTGCGAGGCTGCCAGCCTGGCAGCTGGCACGACATGGCTCAGCTTGCCCGAGGCACCGAACAGCGAGCAAGGGGAGTGCCCAAAGACAGCCTGCAAATCGGTGGGGCAGTGGGTGGCCCCAGGATGCTGGCACGGGCAGGTCTGCATCAGCATCCCCCCTGGGGCAGGGCGGGGCGGGGACCCCTCCCTTCAGTATATGGGGCCCTGGCTGGTTCTCAGCCACCTTTCCCAAGGCATGCAACCCAGCTCTTGCTGATTATTTCGTCCCTAATTTGTGGGTGACCCTCTGGGACAAAGCGGGGATGATGCCTGGCCTGGCGCTGGATGTTGGGGATGGAATGAAGGCAAGCAGCTAAGTGGGGGCTGGGTGGGGGGAGAGTGAGAGGGATATGAGTCTAGGCGTGGCTGCTGTGGGGTCAGCTGGGAATGGGGAGGCCACCTCCCAACCCCCACCCCCTCCCGGTCCTTGTGGGTGGGGCCCACCAGCATGTCCAGAGAATGAGGTCTTCGGTGGGCCCTGTCCCTGGAACAGGGTGGGGGCTGGGGGTGGGGTAGAGCTGTCTGGGCCAAGCCTGCAGCTGTACCCTCCTTCCAGCGTTCCCTCGCTGGCTCCAGGCCCCTTCCCCTGTCCCCACTGTGAGCCTAGCAAGGCTGTGGGGCCCCAGCCCTCCCCGGCCACCTGCCCAGTTCCCGTGTGACTCAGGAGGGTGGAGCAGCGCCTGGAAGTGCCTCAGCCTCCTCTCCCATAACCTCCCGGCTGCCGGCCAGACTTCCCCACCTTTTCTGTGGGACCGGGACGGCCTGTGCGCTCCTCAGTCCCGCAGAGCACATGGGACTTGAACCCTGCTTCCACTCAGGAAAGACCTGGTGCATTCCACTCAGGAAAGACCTGGCTTGTCCAAGGGTGTGGCCGGCTGGCCTTGGCCAGGGCCCCGGGCCAATGGAGCAGCCGCCGCAGTGCCCGGCCTCACACCCCAAGCGAGGGCCACCACTCAGCCTCCCTGATGTCGCCAGACCGTCATTTTCTTTCTTTAAAAAAAAAAAATTATTGATTTCAGAGAGGGAGAGAGAGATAGAAACATCAATGATGAGAGAGGATCACTGATTGGCTGCCTCCTGCACTGGGGATCAAGCCCGCAACCCAGGCATGTGCCCTTGCCTGGAATCAAACCTGGGACCCTTCCATCTGCAGGCTGACGCTCTATCCACTGAGCCAAACTGGCTAGGGCTGGAGCGTCATTTTAAATCTCTTCGGCTGCTGGGTCACTGAGGCCTGGACAGAGGACTGTGGGCTCTGGGATCCATCCTGGGGGACGAGCCTGCAGGGACCAGGAGCAGCCTCCACCCTCAGCCCCGCAGGACCTGCTCCTCCTGGAGGCCAGAAAGGCCGGGGTCCTACCCAAGCTGGTCCCTAAGCTTGCGGGAGGCCTCAGGCGCCTGGGGGCCAGTTTGGCAGGATTCAGGGCTTTCATGGAGTGGCCCCCGCGGTTGGCGGAAGGTAGACGACCCTGGGCCTCGGCACCCACCACTCTCTGGGCAGCACCGTCCTCTCCTGCCTCCTGGGACCTCTGAGACCATCCCGGGACACGTCCAGCAGGGCCCAGTCCCTGGTCAACAAGCAGCACTGCCAGGGCCCCTACAGCCCCGGAGGCTGCCAAGATCCCGCTGAGCGTGTGATCCGTCCCGTAGGTGCCAACTCAGGGAAGGATGACGGTCGGAATCCACCCTCCTCTCCTCCCGGAAATCATTTCCCTTAAAAAAAAACACAGACACACAAACAAAACTCACAGCCTGCTACTGTGTCTGGAGTGCTTCCCCCAGAGCCCACATAGGTGCACGGAGAGAGCGGGGTGGACGGAGAGAGCGGGGTGGACACAGAGAGCGGGGCAGTGGCCGGTTCTTGGCCTCTTCAGTGGCTCCTTCTCCCTGGTCTCACCTTCCTGACTCTCGAAGCGCCAATGTGTTTGCCAATAAAGAAGCCTGTTTCGAAAAGGCTGTGGGATCTGTTGGCCACTCCAGGGAATGCTAATTGCTCACTTTTAGTTTTTCTCCTCACCCCATCTCTCCAGAATTTGGCAGCTCTTCATGAATGAGCCATGGCAATACATTTCTTTGCATAAACCCAATAAGACCAGTTCCAAACTGTGTGGTCTTATTGACTAAGACTCTGATTGGAATGCCATGTCTCAGAGAGACCCGCCTGGACTCTTGGATGTCACCAGAAAGCCTTAAGAATTAAGATGGACTCTCACCCGGCCGGCCTGGCTCAGTGGCTGAGCATCAACCTACGAACCAGGAGGCCACGGTTTGAGTCCCAGTCGGGGCACATGCCCAGGTTGCGGGCTCAGTCCCCATTGTGGGGATGAGCAGGAGGCAGCCAATCAATGATTCTCTCTTCCTTCCTTTCTGAAAAACAAACAAACAAACAAAAAAAACCTATACATTTTTAAAAAGATGGACTCAAAGCTGGTAAAGCCAATCAAAAGCCTCTGCAGAAACAGCCTAATGCCTTGCTGGGTCCCAGGCCGGAGCAGGGGACCAGAGGATGGGAAGGTCAGAACAGCGCATCTCCATGGCCACAGGGACTTCTGCTGAAATGTGGGGAAGAGAGAATCACTCTTTCCACTGAGGTGGCTGAGGATGAACGTAAGCCTGGAGCAGCCGGTGGCCATCTGGCCAGCGCGGGGCGGGGACCTGCCTGGAGAGGGAGCCCAACCAGGAAGTCAAACCCAGAACAGAGAGGGGTCAGGCCCCGAGCAGCCCCATGCTGAGCCTTCGGACACAGGAACCACTAGACCCTGTTTAGCTTAACGTAGAGTCCTCTAATAATGCCCCGAACGCCGTCTGCACGAAGGCGAGCGGTCTCGGCGGGGAAGGAAGGCTGCGGTTACAGCCAGCAGTGGCAATGCCCGCCACCCCTGCCTGCTGGGGGCATCATGAGGCATTGCACTCATCCTCCCACAGTTTTATTTGGGACCTTCCACGAACCCTGAGCGAGCCCCCTGCGTGGACGTCTTCCACCCTCCGCTGTGTGGCCTGGGAGAGGATGGAGAACACCCCTCCTCAGGTGGCCCCTACCTCAGTTCTGGACCCCCTCCTGCAAATGGGGACCCTCTTTTCTGATGTTTTATTCCACCATGGTCTGGGCAGAGGGCCCGGGGGCATGGAGGAAAAGCATCTGGATGCCCAGGTGATAACGGGCAAAGAGTAAGTGGGCACTTTGCCAGCGTTGTCATTAGCACCGTCAGCACAGGAGCTGGGCGCAGGCGGGGCTCCATCAGGGTCTCCAAGGCCTTGGTTTTGCATTCCTGGGCACAGAGGAGCCACAGCCCTCCCTTTGGGACCCGGGTGGGATGTCACCATAATAATACCCGTTATCTCGCGTCTTCTACTTGCCCCTCGGGTCCTGGCTCCGCCTCGGGGCTGCTCTGTGTGGACCACAGGGAACCCCTTCGCCTTCCACCTTCTGGTTGGGAGCCCCACCGAGGGCTGGAGGGAGGGAGGAGACCGAGGACAAGGTATTCATTCTCCCCGCTCTCTTCCTTCAGGCCTTGATCAGTTTCCTGGAGCTGTAGACCCCGCGGCTTAAAACAACAGAAATGTATTCTCTCACAGGTCAGGGGTCATAAGTCTGAATGAGGGTGTCGCTGGGCCCCGGACTCTCTGAGGCCCTCGGGGAGGGTCCGCCCTGGCCCATCCAGCCCCAGGGGGGCGGCGCCCGGTGTTTCTTGGCTGTGGGAGCATGGCGCCGAGCTCTGCCTCGGTCTTCGCACGGCCTCCTCCTCTGTCTCTCCGGCACCCTCTCCAGTGATAGATCAGGCCTCACCCTAAATCCGGGAGGACCCCTTCTCGAGATCCTTAACTAATTACACGAGGTGGCCGTCTCCCAGGGGGATGTGAATTTCGGGGGATACTGTCCAACACTCCAAAGCCCGTGTGGACTGGTGTGTCCCCTGAGGGAAGGTCACTGCTCCCCTCAAGGTGCCCTGCTCTGCCCTATTATCCTTCATGCTGGGCTTGGGTTACTGTTCCCCACCCACCATTGTCCTTTCATGTTTGGGGTGCCAGCCACAGGCTCCCACACGCTCCTCTTCTCTTTTGAGGGTCCCTGGCACCTCGCTGTGAGAGACCCTCCGTGAGTGCTCGCGAAGGTGCCCCCGTTTCCTGGAGGGATGCAGGCGGATACGATGACCAGCCGGGCCCTTCCGCTGCCTCGTTCTGTCTGCACAGTTAGCATCACCCCCACCTGAAGGCGCACAGGCTCAGCGAGGCCGCGTTAACTGCCCGAATCCCTGCGGCGGGCACGTGGCACTAGACCCCTGCTCCGGACTGCCAGGCTTCCCTGCCAGGGGCCATGCCCGCGGGGTCCCCGGGAAAGCCTGCTTGCCCCTGAGAGCAGTTCTGCGGGGTGTGGGGAGCGAGGCCTGACCGCGTGGGCTGTGCTGGCTCCGTTCTCCAGCAGCTGCTGAGGTGGCTCTCGTCCTGGGCTGCAGGCTCCCTGCAGTGGCTGCCGAGTCCCAGGGAAGACACCGGAGTGGGTCCCATGCCAGGCAGGGCCCCCGAGGGAGGCAGAGGCAGTGGAGACTTCTGGAAAGGGCGGTGCGGCGGCTGCAGCGCTGGGGGAACCGTGGGCAGGCTTCCTCAGGCTCCCGCAGCCACGGGAGAGCTGGGCACACAGACCCGGCCCCGGGCCTCCCCCTCCGCCGCACAGGGGCCCGCAGAGGTCCGGGAGGGTGCGGGCAGTCTGTCCGGGCGGGGGGCGAGCACGTGGGCGCTGTGTGCAGATGGACAGCTCAGGACTTGGACACCGTGAACTCCCCCTCTGTCTGCCTGGCTGCTCCCCACAAAGTGAACCAGCCCGGAGCCCGGCTGCCACCTCCTAGCGCTTTGGATCAGCTCACTCCGCCCCAGGCTCACCCTTTTTTTTAAAAAAAATAAATATTTTTATTGGTTTTAGAGAGGGAGGGAGACGGAGAGAGAGAAACATCACTGATGAGAGAGAATCATTGGTCGGCATCCCCTGCACACCCCACACTAGGCAGCCTGCAACCCGGGCACGTGCCCTGACCGGGCATCGAACCGTGACCTCCTGGTTCATAGGTTGATGCTCAACCACGGAGCCCCGCCGGCCGGGCCCCCCGACCCTGTGGACCGCAGAGCCCTTTGCTGTGGAAAGGATCCCGTGCCCTTTGCACGAGGACCAAATGGGACTCGGGATGTGAGAGGTTGCCCAACCCCCAGGAGACACTGGACACGCGTCCTGTCCAATCTTATCTTTGCTTCCGCATCTCGTCCCCAGGCCTGGCAGTCAGGCCACACTCTGCAGCGGGTCCTGTGTCTTCCCGTGCCCTCTGGCCACTTGGTGTCCAGCCAGGCGGGAGGCCCGTGAAGGCTGGGCCACGGGTCCTGTGCTCCTCGCCTCCCTCAGCATCCTCAGCGAATGCCAGAGACCCGGGAGCGAGGCAGGGAAGGCTCTGTTTTCTCTGGCTCGCGCGTTGAATAAACATGTTTTGTGCCAACTCGGTGCCAGGCGGCCTGGGACACGGGGAGGCGGAGGGCCAGGCCGGCTCGGCATCAGAGCGTCTCTCTGTGGCCCTGGGCCCTGCCTCCTCCCAGCTGGGAGGGGCGCTTTGGGAAAACCTGTCCCGTCTGTCTCAGTTTCCTCCTCCGTGAAACCAAGGTGGACAGCGGCCTCACGGTCGTGCTGAGAGCGGACGGAGGCAGACCCTCCCAGGGCCCTGCCCGGGACCTGGCCGCCACATCGTGGCTGGTGGGTAGGTGGTTTATCCGACAGCCCCGAGTGGCCTGATTTCACTGGTCACTCGCCCCAGCGGTGCTCGGTCAAACCGCTCCTTCCTGGCCCTGGACTCACAGGTCTTCAGTCACCTCTGCTTCTGTTTAGCAACTCCTGTGAGCTGGGGGGAGGGGGGAGGGCGTGCGGGGGACAGGACATGAGGTGTGGCCTCATCTGCCCTGGCCTTGCTGTCCTCTCTCTGTAGCCAGAGGCTGCTGTGGTCTCCTCTTCCCCTCGGCTCCTGTCCTGGGCGAGGTGCCCCCTGCCCGGCCCTCCCTGGTGCAGAGGATAGCCTGTCACCTCCTGCTGGTTTGCTTGTCCCTGGCAGGCCCACGCTGCCTCTCTGACTTCCCTCCAGACGCCACCGGCATCGATACGTCGGAGGTGTGAGGCTCATGGACAGGGGGACGGGG
Organism: Ia io; assembly: GCA_025583905.1. Taxonomy (NCBI): domain Eukaryota; kingdom Metazoa; phylum Chordata; class Mammalia; order Chiroptera; family Vespertilionidae; genus Ia; species Ia io. The sequence continues at coordinate 4,825,772 of JAJQQW010000004.1, read as the reverse complement.
ACAGCGACCTCTTGTCCCTCCCTGGAACTTCCCGGACACCTTTCAGCACAGCCAGGAAAGGAAGATGCCTGGGGTGGCCTCCTAGTAAGGGGAGGGACACTGGCCCCTGGAGTAATTTGGGGCAACAGGAAGCATCTTCCCTTACAGCATTCTCTTACTATCGAATGCGTGGGACAAAGCCTCTCCTTTTGACGCTGGGGGTGCGAGGGGAGAGGGGAGAGGGGAGGGGAGAAGAGGAAAATTCCCAGGAGTGCGCAGTCCCCTTCCCGAAGGGAACCCCGGTCTGAGTGGTCCTGGCAGAGGCCACCCCAGCGTGGGGGCTGAGCGGGACAGCCCTCCAGCGCAGGCTGCGGGCCTGGTTTGGGGACTTCCTCGCTAACGCCTGCCCTCAAGATGCCAAAGGTCAGCAGAGACCCACAGAAAAGACCCCGGCACCCCCCCGGCTGTCGCTCTGGGGAGCTGGGGGAGGGCCCAGGCGCACCCCTCCCCTCCTGCCTGTGGCCCCCGTATTTTCTCTGTCTCGGCTCCCAGGGGTCCTGCCCTGTGTGGCTGGAGAAGCCAGTGAGTCCCCCTGGGAGGCCCTCCTGTCCTGGGTGGGCTGCACACCGGGTTCAGAGCCCGGTACCAGGGCCCCGGTAATGAAAACAGAGGCCCCCCTCATCCACAGCACGAGTACCGTGTGCCCGGCACTTACACGCATGTCCCGAGTGGATCCAGCCCACAGCGCCCCCTCCCGCACCCCCGGCCAGGGTCCATCTCCAAGCATCGCCCCTTGGTTCTGTGCAAATCTCCTTCTTCTTTTTTTTTTTTTTTTTTAAAATATATTTTATTGATTTTTTTACAGAGAGGAAGAGAGAGGGATAGAGAGTTAGAAACATCGATGATAGAGAAACATCGATGAGTTGCCTCTTGCACAACCCCTACTGGGGATGTGCCCGCAACCAAGGTACATGCCCTTGACCGGAATCGAACCTGGGACCTTTCAGTCCGCAGGCCGACGCTCTATCCACTGAGCCAAACCGGTTTCGGCCAAATCTCCTTCTTCTGCTCGCCCACTGACCCCGGGGCTCCCCCAGCCCACACCAGAGGCCACCACCGAGGAGGAGCCAGCTTTCTGCCCAGGGACTCAGTCTGGGGCCTGGGGGGGCAGAGGTGGCCGAGGTCACGTGCTGCTCAGGCAGCCTCAGGTGAAGGGCTGCTGTCCGCGTGGACATAAACTGGCCTTTGTGGAAGCGTGAGGGCAAATGTGAGAACTCCGGCCTGTGCTGGTAGGAGCTGGCTGAGCCCCCTTCCCTGGCCTGGACGCACTCAGGAGGCCCCGGCACACTCCTGGCACACGCACGCACACGCACGCACATGCATGTGTAGCTGTGCTCGGGGATACCCTGAGGGCCCTCTGCAGGCCTGCTGCTCTCGGACCCAGCCCCGATCCCCACCATCGCCGGCAGGGCTTAAGGAAAAGTGGAGGCCAAATGAGTGAAGGAATGAAGGCACGAGACAGGCAGGGCAAATGGATGATGAAGGAGCGGCGAGCGGCTGGAAAGTCTGCCTTGACCTCGTGGGCTGAGCAGGGCTCAGACCGGCCGCCGGGGTCTGTGCTGGGGGAGGGCGCCCTTTCTTCTCACTTGAACCCAAGTGGTTCCCCAGCCTCCCTGCCCGGGACCAGTGGGTGGGGCACTGACTTGGGAGTTCAAAGTTGAAGCCCGCACTGACCAGCTGGGTGTCCACTGCCCCAGGCCAGATGGAGGGGGTGGATGCTTTGCTGAGGTCCCAGGAGCCCCCCCAGAGACGTCAGACCTCCTTCCTCCCGCAGGCAGTGTGGGCTCATCGGCCCCCCAGGTGTGGGGCAGGGGTCTGTGGGGCTGGGGTCTGCGGGGCAGGGGCAGGGGCAGGGGCAGAGGCAGGCGGGAGACGGGCAGCCAGTCCCAGCCGCCTGCGGGGAGTCTGCTCCCCCCTCCCCAGGCTCACGAGAGCCGAGCACAAAGCTATTTTTATTTACGATCATGTCCGTGGGCTGGCCTCTGTCTAGACAGCTGGTGTTATCACTCGAGGCCATCCCGGAATGCGCAGCCCCATTTATTGAGAACAGAAGACGGCAGATTAAACAGCTCATAAAAACGAGCTGGGAACAACCCTGGGCGGGAAGACCAAGGTAACCCGCTCCGTCAGTGCTCTTGGCCGTGGGGATGTTTTCAGAGAAAACAAGGAGGGACGGGGCCCGGGGAAGCCAGCACGTCCTGCTGGGGTTCCTCCGCGAGAGGCGCATCGGGAGCTACAGCCTCTCCCTCACCAGCAGGGTGACCGAAGGGACGAAGGCGACGCCGCCCGCCTGGGGCAGGCCTGAGGCCACGGAGGCTGCAGAAACCAGCAGAGGCTGTGGCCGGTCACCTGCTCTCTGGGCTTCAAGGCAGAGCCAGGCTCTGGGTGATGGACCAGGGAGACCTGCTCTAGGCTCACATTCACCACCTCATTCATTCATTCATTCATTCATTCATTCATTCATTCATTCGTTCGTTCGTTCGTTCATTCATTCCCTCGATCAACCCACAAACACAGATGGAGCATTTATTTACATGACTCAGGTCTCGTCTTCAAGATACCCTCCGAGGGACATGGCGGGAGACAGACATGAAAACAGACTCAGGTTCTGGGTGACAGGCAGGAGACTCGCAATGATCTGATCATATCAGCCCCTTAGTTAAAGGGCTGCCGGCGCCGTGAGGAGATCTGGGCGCCCCTGTCCCCCCGTTCCTAGCCGCCAGCCTCATTTCTCACTGGGCCCAGGCCCAGCCCGACCTGCCTGTCGAAGCCTCGATTTACCTAGGGGTGCTGGGGCCCTGCCCCCGCCCCCTCACCATGGCAGCAGCTTCACTGGGCTGACCCACTGACACCCCCAGAGTGCCGGGGCGGTGGGGGAGGCGCTCACCATGCACAGAAGAGGTCTGGGAGCACCGAACCCCCTTCCCAGGACACTGCACTGTGCTAAGTGGGCCCCAAGCAGCCACCGTGACTGCTCTCCAAAAAGAGATGCACAAGGGTGGGGCTCAAGGGGCCACCATTAGGCCGAGGCTCTCCCAGCAGCACCCGGGGGGTCCAGAGCCAGGGCCTGGGCCAGGAGCTGCCGCAGGCAGAAGCGCTTCCGTGTGTGAGCAGAACAGAGGACCCTGAAGTTCTGAGTTTAGGGCTCCTTCCAGGGGTGCCTGTGGGACGCAGAGAGGCTGTGAGCCCAGCACGACTGAGGTTACTAGAAGTCATATTGCTGTAGGCACCCACCACGGAAGGGCGCTCACCGTGGGCCAGACACTGCTCCCAGCACCTCACCCAAGGCCACTCACCGCGGCAGGCTCAACCGACCCCAATTCATAGGGACCTACACCGAGCGGCTCAGTTCTCCCCTGTGAAAAACTCCTATTCACCCTTCAAAGCCCGCCGGGCATCCCTGCCCTGGCCACCTGGCAGAGGACCTTCACCCTCCCCTGCATCACTCGGAGTCCCACCGCTCACGTCTGCTGGCCTGTGCACAACCCCTGAGCCCTTTGCTCAAAGGCTTGGTTTTCAGAGTCTGAATCCCTGGTGCACCCCTGCGTCTGGCGGAGACAAGGGGTCCAGATGTGTTTGCCAAATGGGACAACGGAGGCTGTGGCCCCTGTTCTTGCTCCCACGGGGCCTCCTGTAGGAAAAGCCTGCTGGTCTCCCTCCGAGGGGGCCAGGAGGACTTCAAGGGCCTGGGTCCTCCGAGGGGTGTCTGGGCTGGTTGCTGCCTCGGCTCATCCTTCCAGGAAGCTGGGGGCGGGGAGACGCAGAGGGGTGCCTGCTCTCAGGGATGGCTGCGGGTGCAGGAGGAGAGGCCACAGGGCCTGAGGGAGGGGTGCTCCCTGAGAGGGGCAGGCCCATCTAAGGTGCGTATCTCCCCTCTTCCCCATAAATAGATGCTATAATAATAAACCTTGGGCATGTGTGGGCTCTGCAGCTTCTCAGGGCATCGCCCCTACCCAGACTCACTTGGTCTTTGTAGCACCACGAGCTTGGCCGGAAGGTGTCATTATCCCGTTTTACAGGAGGGGAAACTGAGGCTCCCAGGGGCAGCGTCCTGAGTCATGGGATCGACGATGGGCCTTCTGAGTCCGAACCCCAGCACCCCTGCCCCCTGCCCTCTACCCCCTGTCCCCTGTCCCTGCCCCCTGCCCCCTGCCCCCTACCCCCTGCCCTCTGCCCCCTACCCCCTGTCCCCTGTCCCTGCCCCCTGCCCCCTGCCCCCTACCCCCTGTCCCCTGTCCCTGCCCCCTACCCCCTGTCCCTTGTCCCTGCCCCCTGTTCCCTGCCCCCTGCCCCCTACCCCCTGCCCCCTGTCCCTGCCCCCTGCCCCGCCCCCTGCCCCCTGCTGGGTCTTTCTGTGCTCCTGCGGGTTGCTGGGTTGCTGTGGGCTTCTCCCTGCCATGGGCCAGCCTGGGAACTCCCCACATTCCGCTACCATTTCTGGGAACCCGGGCTCCTGGGAGAGGGTGCCCTGGGGTGCTCTTTCCCCCTCTGTTTCTCCGGAGGGTTCAGAGAAGTCGGGTTCCTTAGGGCTGTTGGAGAGGCATGCAGGGGGTCTCCCCTGGCAGCCCGGGGAGGCAGGGTCTCCAGGGCCCCGAGCTGCTCCCCCAGCCCCGCAGCCTCGGGACCCTGCTCCTCCCAGCGGGCCCTCGAGGCGTCCCGTTCGAGGAGAGCCAAACGCTAACACGTTCGCGGGGGCTGTTTTCCTGTCCAGCGGACAAAACACTTGTGGCGCTCGCAGGAGGGACTGAACACTGTGTCCACTTGGGCGGCGTCTGGGATTCCTGGACCGAAAAGTGCGCTTTCACATGCAACGAGATTAACCCCCCTTCCCCCTGCCCGCGTCCCCCCCCCTTCCCCCCGTCACCCACTCGCTCCGCAGCATCTGAGGAGCCCTTCCAAGTGGCCTCAGGAGTGAACACTTGAGTCATGTGCCTCCCGTCACAGGCCTCCTCAGTGGGGGGAGGGGCTGAGAAACCCCCCCAAACCTGAGTCCTGTGCACCCCCACAGTCTCACATGGGGGACATCTTGGCTCGCTCACCAGGTTGGCCTCTGGCCCGACACGGTGGCCTCCATGCAGAGGTCGGACCCGCTGGTGCCTCCCTGGGAACTCCCTGGCTCACCGGGATTTCCAGAGGTTTGGGGACCTTCCAGAACCCCCTGGACGAACCGGTCCCTGCCCTGGTCCCCCGTGGCCTTCCACACGGCATGTAGAGGCTGGAAAGCAGGGCCTGCACCAGCAGGTGCCTCGTGGCAAAGCCGTCTGGGGGTCTCTGTCCATCCCAGAACGTCCAGCAGCCAGAACATTCCCCAAGCTCAGGGTGCCTGCAAGACGCCCCAAAGTCAGGGCCACGCTGCCACCCCCGGGAAGGTGAGGTGCTTCGGAAACCAGGCCCCCACCCTGGCTGCCCTCAGGCCGAACAGGCTCGGCGGTAGGGGAGGGAACGGCTGGGACGCTGAGCAAAGGCCCATGGGCCCATGCCAGGGCCCTGAACCCGCCGGGGCGAGCCGGACTCCAGCGGGAGGCAGGCTGCTAACCAGTAAGCAAGTTGTAAAAACCCGGCTCAGACACAACATCTGGCAGCTGCTTCAAATACTTCTCTGTCTGAAGTCGGAGTTGCTCGCGGCCCGTCCAGTAAATCAAACCATGTGCAGCGTGCACCGGAGCCCGCCGCCCGGAGGCACCCTGCGTGGCCGCCCCCACCACGCCCCCAGGCGCTCTTGCTCTTTAAATAGCCCGGGGCTCACATTCCATTTCCTTGTACGATCAATTCCCAGTGGGCCCGGCTGGGAAGCTGCGGGGCGGCCAGCCACCTCCCTCTGTCCCACAGAAAGATGGAGGGAGACGGGCACTGAGCCTCCGCGGGGAGCTTGGCACCTGGGGCATCGCGTCCCTGGCTCGGCCTCTGTTTCTGATGACTTCTGAGCAATGCCCGCGTCTTCCCAGACCACCCAACCCACTCACTGTAGCTGGTCGGAGGGACACCCAGAAAGAGAGAGGGAGGCCAAGTCTCTGTCCACGGACAGGTGTCAAGTTCTCTCCACATCTGGCCTGAGCCTGAGGATTCCACGTGCAACCTGGGCACCCACCCCCTACAAGAATGCCCCTCAATTCTACAGCAGATCTGCTCTTGGGGGCCTGCTGCCAGGGGTAGGGGCAGGGGCAGGGGCAGGAGGGAGGTGATAACGATGGGGAGGCTTGTCTTTTCGGCAGCATCCAGACAGGCCTGGCCCTGGGCTGTTTCCCACCCTCACTGTTCCATAAACTCTCACGGTCATCCCACCAGTGGCTACTGTTTCAGTCCTGGTTCTAAAGGCGTGTGGAGGGTTGAGTGGTGGCCCTCGGACAGGAATGTCCATGTGCTGACCCTGGGCCCTGTGAGTGTGACCTTATTTGTGTGTTTTTTTAAAGCCAGCTTAAAAAATATATATTTTTATTTATTGATTTCAGAGAGGAAGGGAGAGAGAGAGGGAGATAGAATCATCAACAATGAGAGAGAATCATGGATCAGCTGCCTCCTGCATGCTCCGCACTGGGGATCGAGCCCGCAACCCGGGCATGTGCCCTGACCAGAAATTGAACTGTGACCTCCTGGTTCACAGGTCGACGCTCAACCACGGAGCCACGCCGGCCGGGCTGGATGTGAGCTTATTTGAAAGAGGGTCTTAGCAGAGGCCACTGAGTTCAGGGTCTTCAGATGACTTCATCCTGGATGACCCAGGGGCCCCCAATCCATGACAATGGTCCTGCTGAGGCCGACAGGGAGACCAGGCAGGAAGGAGTCTGAGAGCCCCCGGCGGGAGCCCGGCTCTGAGTTCGGGCTTCTGGCTCCAGAGCTGTAAGGACTCACATGTGTGTTGTATTAAGCCACCCAGTAGGTGACCATTCACTGTGGCAGCCACAGGAAACGAACACAAAGTGGAAATGGGGGGTCAGGGAGCCTGGGCAAGACCACAGAGCTCTCGGGTTTCCATCCCCAGGGCAGTGAGGCCGGCCCTTCTCCCCCACGCAGCCCCAGTGCGGGGGCCAGCTGCGAGGCGAAGGGCTTTGCTTTTCGGCTGAAGTTCATTCTACCCAGGGTCATCGGCAGCTCTGCCGGCAGCCCTGCTTGACAGAGATCCCTGGGAAGGACCTTCGCCAACGCGCTTTCGTTGAAAAATCTTCAAAAGGTGGGGCCCCGAGGTGCAGGTGGGAGGGAGAATGGGACGTCTGTGAAGAGACAGGGGAGACGCGGCTGGGGAGAGACACGGTCCTGGGTGCGTGCTGCCGTGGAAACAGCCGCGAGCAGCCTCTGAGTGGACGGCCAGGCTGGACGGCACCAGAGCGGTGGCTCCGAGACGCTGAGCTCCTGGTCCAGCTGCCAGGACTCGCTTCCTCGGGGAAACCCAGGGCCGAGGAGCCCGAGCTAGTTCCCGGCTCCCGGTATTTCCCCCTTGAGTTTTCCCTCAAAGACAAGCACTTCGGGGCCCGGGAAGACGCGGCGTCGCAGCCCCAGGGTTTGGCATCCTTTGCATGTGCTCTGAGCCCAGAGCCGACAGAGCTGCCCGCCGCCCAGGGGTCCCTCAGCCTCCCTGGACCGCAGCCCCTGCGGCCTCTGGAGGAAGCAGGCTCAGCACGGGTGCAGCTCTGCATGTAAACCCGCCACCGTGTCAGCATCAGCAGCGGGCACCTCACAGCGCAGAGTCCCAGCCCCGCACCTGCATCCGAGTTTCTGGGATTTTTGCTTTTCCCCCAAAGCCCCTGGTGATGCAGGAGGCACTTGTGAAGTTCAAGCGGAAGCCCCCAAACTCTGTCCTGTGGCTCGTGTGCTTCTCGAGGGCTTTCTTAGGGATGCGGTAAGGTCACTCTCAGAGGAGTCAGGGAGGGGACAGTGCGGCCTCGCTTTTCCTGCCTCTAGAGCTGACCAGGAAGGGGGTGCACCGGGCCCGGGGGGAAGGCCCCGGGCAAGGTCAGCGCCCCTTCCCTGTGGCCCGCTGCCCTCAGTCCGGGCTTTCCCACGGGGAGCACCCCTCTGCCCAGGAAACTCATCACCAGGCCAGCAGCCTGGGAAGAAAGGTTCGGAGAAATGGTTTTTAAAAGTGTTTCTCTTTAAAAAAAAAAAAAAAAAAAAGGAAAGAAAAGAAAAGGAAAGGAAAAGAAAAATAGAAGAAAAGAAAAAGATCTCAGAGCCCTGCCGAGGACACCGAGGCCTGAGTTGGACGGGACTGTGCCGAGCACACCAGGCTGCGGCCGGTGCCGCCAGCAGCTGAGCCCCAGGAGCCCCCGAGGGCCGTGAGCGGCTTCCTCTGGGCTCGCGGGCCAGGACATCATTTGTTGATTCTAGAGCCCAGTCCCTAGCTCATGATTTCCTCCCCGGTTGCCATGGCCCCGTCCCGAAAACACAGCAAACGCCTGGCCCCGGGCAGCTCATTTATTTCAAATATTCCTTGCAGCTGGACTCCAACCACGCTTGGGTGTCTGGGCTGCAGCATGAACTAATTGCTCTGTCCTCGGCCCCTCCCGGCTCCCCCGGCATACTTTATGGTTCAGTAAAGTCCACATTCCTCATCTCACCGCGGAGAGGAGCGAGGGGCGGGAGGAAGGGTGGGGGGAGCTGAGTGTAGGAGATGGACATGGATGCGGAGGGAGGAGGGAGGAGGGAGGAGGGAGGAGGGAGGAGGGAGGAGGGAGGAGGGAGGAGGGGGCCCTTCCCATCGAGGGCCAAGACCGAGAGGTTGCTCGCTACCTGCTGGAGGGCAGGCTATTAATTACATCCACATGGGCCGGTCCACTGGATGGTTTTATGAAGACGGCTCCCCTCAACGCGAAAGCCTGCCCCACCTCCCCCGACCCCAGAAGTCTCCAGGCCGCACAAAGGCCGTCCTTTTCCCTGTGTTCCCAACACCCGCCCCGCTCCCACCGCCTGACCTCACGCCTCCCCGGCCACCCCGGCCAAGCCAGCCAGAGCTCCAAACGCCACCTAAAAACAATGTCAGACCCCCCCCTTCCCTCCACATGTGTCTGGGGAAGGCATCTCGGGGTCCCTTTCCCAACACCCACCGTGATCTTTGGGGACTGTACCCAGGAAGAAAGCACATTTATCAGGAAGTCGGTTTAGGAACGTCTGGTCCCTTCTCTGAGGCCAATTCCAGGCCTGGAATTGCCCCTTTCCAGAACAGAAAGCAGTGCATGGCTCTGAGAGTGTGTGTTTGCACGCCGGCTAGGGTGCCCGCCCGCCCGGCCAGTTCTAACACCTCACTTCACCCCTGCTCCCCGCCCCCCAGGAGATGGGCCCAGGATGACCGTCCCTCAGGGAGGCTCACCCGAAATCACACCGCTCGCGAGGGTCAGCGCCAACGTCTCAGCCCAGGTCTGACTCAGGAGGCCGTGTGCTTGTCGCCGGGCCAACCCACCAACACACCGAAAGAATTCCCCTTTACCCAGCAACTTTCTGAGAGAAAGAGCTGACACCGTCCCAGTGGGCTCCCGACTCGGGCGAGGTCACTCGGGGAGTTTGAGAAAACAGCCAATTTCTGGGCCTGGCCCCAGAAATGTGGATTCGGTCCGGCTCAGGCGGGGCCTGGAGACGTGCATGTTAACAAACACCTCCCAGGTGCTGCTGACGCAGGCTGGGGAGAGCGGGCCGGGGGCTCTCCGAGAGGGACACAGGACTCTGGTTCCAGGGGCTCGGCCGTCAGGCTAGCACCCTCCCCAGCCCAGCGGACCCCGACGTGCCTTGAGAATGAAAATGCCCACGGGATGCACTCTGGTTCATTCTTTGGAAACTAGTCACGACATGTGATCATTTCTCGACTGTTCTCTTGATCGCTCACCCATCCTCCCAATAAGTCAGTCTTTCCCGTGTTCTCGGCTGGGGGTGGGTGTGAGGACCCTGCCCACGGTGGCGGCCAGGGCATCCCTGTGCTTGGTCCTGGGGACAGACCCAAAGATGAATGACCAGCTCCTTCCACCGACTGCCCTGAGCCCGGACTCCAAGGGCACCCACGCCTGCTCCTAACAGCCCACTGTCACCTCAAGCTTCACAGCACGGGGGCCAGCCCCAGGCTCCCCGGGACGCGTGCAGTCCTTCCTATGAGGTCAGCAAGGCCTGCAGTCTGGGGTGCGGGCTCACAGACTTCCAAAAAGAGGTGGGGACATTCTAGGATCATCCATCCAGGGTCCTCCTGCTCTTCTGGGGCTCTGGCTGGCATCTGACGAGGGGAATGGGGTGGGAGGGCAGCAATCCCCTCATTATCTGCTGAAACCCGGGGCCCATGGAGCTGGCTAGCCCCAAGAGGGGTCGGCCACGCCTCTTTCCCCTCCCTTAAGGCACAAAGAGGGACTCAAAAGTTAATAAACTTTCCTTTATTCGGTTACTGACTATGATCAACCATCATAAAATAGAATGGGAGTGAAGACTGTACAGGCCACAGGGCTGTGGGCTGAGAGGAGAGAAGGGTGGGCTTGAGGGGGACGCTGGGGGCGGGGGGGGCGGGCGGTGCAGAGACGACAGAGCCCTGCAAGCGTCCAGCCGTGGCGGGAGGCGCTGGGTCCGGCGGGACGGCTGGGGCTGTGTGAGTGAAACTCGCATGTGCAACATTCATCGGAGCGGGACCCAGCCTGAAACAGGAGGGAGGCAGATCTTCCAAAGCCTCACAGGGAAGGTAAGGCCTGAAACAACAACCTCACAATAATAAGGGGCAATTTACATTCCTCACCCAGTCTTGGCACCAATGTTGTGCTTTAAAAATATATTCCACTGGAAGACTTCTTCTTCCTTTTTTTTTTTTTAAAGGTACCCTACAGCAGCTGTTTAAAACATAATTCTTACGGACAAATATATATGCATATATATTAAACATTTTAAACAAATAAAGTCATCTATTGTACCTGTACAGAAATGAACGGAGTCGACTTCGAGATAAAGAAATGGCAAACGTGGTGGCAGGGGCTGGGGTCTGCTACATCGGGGGGCTGTGGCAGGGAGGGGGGCCCCTCTCCTGCTGGCTGCCCCGCCCCGCCCCACCCCTCTGGCTCTGGGGGGTCGTGATGAACTAGGCACTCCGCGGAGACGCGCGTGGGCTTGCGTGAGGCGTGACGCCTCTCTCGTCTCCTGCACCCCAGCCTGCTCTTCGCTCCTCGGGGACAGAGACACGCTCCTCCTCCCTCCCTGGTCCGGTCGTCCCGTGGGAAGCCGGAGCTTCTGAGGGTGCACATGGGACATCTCAGTGAGGAAGGCAGAAGCAAAACCAAATCCACGCCCAAAGCCCACGGAAGACACGGAAATAAACCACGTGCAAAGGTGTGGGTGCCCGTGTGTCAGTCACGGCAGGGAGACACGGGAGCCGCCACCGCTGTGGAGCCGTGACCCCCAAGCTACTCCGACCGCTAGGAACTCAGAGCAGAGCCCCCGGGGAACCGTAGGTCAAGGGACCCAAACAAAGACACTTGTGCCCACGTGGGGACACACCACAGACAGCCCGGCGAGGACAGGCGAGGCACACACATGCCGGGAGTGGCGGGTGGGAAAAAAGCAAGAGAGCCCTCCAGCGAGGTGACCGGAGCCAGGGCCCTTTCTAAGTGGAATAAATAAATGGCTTTCGTTATTGTTAAGAGAATAAATACAGGGTCCGGGGCACCGGCAGCGGGACGGATGCTGAGCCTCTGTGCCCGTGGGCGGGCGGTCCCTCCTGGCTGCTGCCTTGTCCCGGTGTGTTTCTGACGTCCTGAGCTTGGTCCCGGCACGAGCCCTGTCTGAGCACCGCTTAGCACCCCTGGGTCTGCTCTCGGTGCCGGGGCGCCTCTTGCAGGCCCCACCCCGGGACCCGGCAGGTGGAGGCTCCCCAGGCCACCCGAGAGCAGACCGGGAGCGCAGGGCCGGGCTTTCCGGAGGTCCTTTGCGTCCTTTTCCAAGGAGGGGCTGGGACTGGCATGCAGGGCCTTCGCCAATCCAGGGGAGGGGACAGGGAGCCTGTGTCCAGAGCTGTCTGCGTCCGTGTCCCGAAGGGCAGCGGGAGGAGGAGGAGGAGGAGCAGGCCTTCCTCCCACGGCTGTGGACGCCCGTCGGAGGCGCAGGGTCCGCGGGCAGCTGGGCGCTGGCACCGGTGGCTGTCGCGCCGGGTCCTGGCGGCGTCACTGGTAGAGGAGGTAGGCCTTGAGGGATGCGGGCAGCGGCAGCGCGTGGATCTCGCCCAGACGCTCCTTCCCCAGGGCTAGGCGCACCGAGCGGCGGCAGAGGTCCATGAGCGGCAGGGGCTCCGCTGCGGAGACCAAGGAGAGAGAGCGTGTGAGGTTGGCTCGGCTCTGGGCAAACACTACCCACAGGAGAGCGTCCTTCCTATTCGTGTGGACACTCACAGGGTGATTTTCATTTTAAAGTCGTCGTTCCTAGCGAACACAGAACCCACCCTGGGCCGGGCGCCTGCGCAAGCTCTCTGCAAACACGCGTTCCCTCCCCACCACCTGGGTGACGATGATTTCACCATCACAGGCAGACGAGGGAACGGAGGGATGGAGTCCGGATAACGCCCAGGGTCGCGCTGCTAGGAGGACAGGAAGCTAAGGTGCTGACCCAGGCTGTCCCCCTCTTACACCAGGGCGAGCGGCAGCCGCCGGGGCTCCAGCAGCCGGCTCTTCCCTGCGTGCACCCCGCACCAGACTGCACGCAAGCTTTCAGGAAAGGAATTATCTTGTGAGACCCCCAACTGCCCAGGGGTACTGTTTCCGTCTGCATTTCACAGCTGGGGGCACTGAGGCACAGAGGTCATAGGCCAAGGTCACAGGCCGGGCACCTGGACTGGGAAGAGGCTCTAGCTGTAGCCTGTAAGGGTGCCCGTGTCCTTGTGTCCCCTGAGGGCCCGGCCCTGTCCTCCTGCTAGGGCGGCTCCGTGCAGCCAGCGGCTCAGATAGACTCTCAGCATCAGAAGGAGCCCGCCAGTCCTTCCCTCCCGGCCCCGAGGCCCTGCTCACCCCTTCTCCCGAGGTGACCTCCCCTTCCCTCCTCCCTAAAAGCAAGGCCCGGGGAGCACAGTGATCTGGACATAGAAAGGGCGGACGCGAACGGGTCTGCGGCTTCACCCACGGGCGCCCCTTGACTCTGAAACTCCTTTGTGAGCAAAGCAAAGACCAGACCCCCCAAAAACCCAGAGAGACCCCAGCATTTCCCTTGGGAGCCCATGCCACCAATACGAAATGGGTTCAAGTTCTTCAATAGCCACCATTGTGTCTCAGAATATTAAAAGTCACATTAAAAACTCGAATTACTGAGGACCACATCCTATGGCTGTTGGTGTCGGGGTGGGGGGAGGGACTGCTCACGGCGGTGGGCTTCTCTTGGGGTGAAGGACAGGTTCTAAAGTCTATTGTGGCGACAGCCGTGGATACACTAGAGGCCGCCAAGTCGTCCACTTTAAGTGGGTGAAGGGATGGCGTATGAATTTCATCTCAACAAACCTGTTCTTAGAAAAAACAAATCTTAGGATTGATAACACGTTTGCTAAATCCCAGGCTTTAGAAGAAGACAAACAACTGCTGTCCGTCGCTCGTGGGCTGTCCCAGGAGAAGGAATTGAAGTAGTAAACGTTTTCCATGGAGTGCTCTGAACCCAGGCCGCTCCTGGAGGCCGGAGGATGAACCGAATGACCTTGCATCCTTGAAGGTCAAGGGTGCCACAGACTCCGGGTGAGCAGGGCCGGGTTTCTCGCCCTTCCTCCTTGCAGAGCCTTGGGTCTCCCTCACCATAAAGCATCCTTGCCCAGGCGGCCCCAGATCTGGCTCCTCACCTGTGCCCTGCACAGCCGATCACTCCTCTGCCCGGGCCTCAGTTTCCCCATCTGTTAATACAGAATCGAACCAGATGGTCCCCAAAGTCCCATCCAGCTGAGGTCCCGAAGGCCAGAAACAGCAGCACTCGGCCTGGACCTGCTGTTGGGGAGCGGCCCTTCTGCTGGGCCGAGTGGGGCAGTTTGGAGGTGCTTCCTCTGCTCCGCTCAGGGGCTCTCCTCCATCTTCCCCAGTCCCTCCTCCTCATGACATGGCTCAGCCCCCACCGGGAGCAGAGGGGCTTCCCCTGGTGGCCGGAGGCACGTGAGCAGGCACCGACAGCCATTGACGGTGGCCCGAGAGCCCCGCCGGGCTGTGGAGTGAGGCCCGGGAGGGAGCTCCCATCACACTCTCTTGGCTTAATGGGTTTCGGGTCAACTCACTCTCCCCTTATGAAGAGACACTTGTGCACAGCGGGCCGGCACCAGCCGGCGTCCGGCTGCCCTATTTTGGGTGGCTCTCATCACAGCCCCAGTGGCAGCCGAGGCTCGTGGGGCTCCTAGCGTGTGCCTGGTGGGGGCTGCGGTCCCCATCCTACCGATGGGGAAGCAGGTTCGGGGAGGTGAGAGCCAGGGCCCCAGGTCTGAGACCTCAAGGCTAGAAGACGGAAATACATCCGTCTATGAAACTGAAGTGCGGCTCTTTCTGCACCAACGTGAAGCGAAAGCTCCCAGAAGCTCTTTGCTGCTCACCCAAAGGGGCAGGGCCCGACGGCTCCCCCCAAAAGCAGCTGTGGCAGGTGTGTGTGTGTGTGTGTGTGTGTGTGGGTGTGTGTGTGTGTGTGTGTGTGGGGGGGTGTGTGTGTGTAGTGTGTGTGTGGGGTGTGTGTGTGTGTGCGTGTGTGTGTGTGTAGGGGGCGCTTCCCCTGCCTGGCCACCTTTGGGCCACACTGAATAGCCCAGTTAGGGAGGGTTCGCGCGACCAGAAGGGCGTGTCCTTCAGACATGCCACCTCTTCCACGGTGGGCTGCTGGGATGCCTTATGAGCTGAAAATAGGACCCATCATCCAGGTGTCCCAGGGTCTATTCCCGGGGCCTCAGTACACAAAGAGGTCACCCTCCCCAGCCGATCTCGCAGGAAGGAGCCCAACAGTGAGGCACGGGGCATGGGCTGGTTGCTTTTCAAAGGCCGGGGAGACCAAGAGTGCGCCAGCCACAGAGACAGGTGTGGGCGCTGTGCTATGGAATGTCTGTCCCACAGGTTTTGGTTGGTTGCTAGCAGGCCCCAAGAAGCCCCCCTCTCGCCCCAATACTTCTCGCTGGGGGCTGTAGGCTCTGTACCCAGCTCCACCCACAAAGCTGGGTGCCCACTGGGATCCACCGAGGAGGTTCCCAAACAGAGGAGGCCGAGCTATTGGATGAGCCCTGGCCGCTGTGCCATCTCGCTCATTTGCATCGTTTATATGAATGAGAGGGGGGCGGGCGCCAGGATGCAGCTCAGGAATCAGGAAGTGAATCAGGCGCTATTTATGGGAGCAGAAGTTTTGCGGAACTGGGGCTCTCGGAGAAGCGGTTACCTGGGGGCCTGTGTGGCCATGCTCGGCCCAGCACTGAGCCCAGGAGGGAGCTCCCATCACACTCTCCAAGTCCTCGGAGATTGGGACACAACTCGCACTCCAGAGCCCACGCCGTGTCTAGTGCATGGCTAAATGAATGCGCTTTGGAAGTGCCCCGGATTCAGCGACGTCCCCACCCTCACCTTCTCCGCTCCCGTCACGGGCCTGGCCTCACTCCTGCCGGCAGCAGCAGGGACAATGCTCCATGAGATAGATTCTAGAACATGTGGTGGGACTGCCCTCCCGGGACATGTGTGCCCGTCCCTTTACATGCAGCAGCTCTTACAAAAAGCAGCAAAACCCAACACGAACCCCTCGTCTTTGCCAACTGGGGAAGGACGCCTGGCACCTGGCCGGGTAACGTGGCCACCCTGGGTCCCCTGTCCCTCAACTCTGAGAGCCCACTGTCCCTGGGGAGGCAGGGCATCTAGAACAACCACGTCTCTCACTGGCTTTTTTTCCCAGAAAGAAGCCCCTCCAGGGTGGGGTGGTCAGTCCCCCCAGAGAGGATCGTCCCTGGACCCAGCTGGAATGGAGGTGCAGGAAGGCCCCCCCATCGGGCGAGGCACCCAGGAGGACACAGGAGGAGGTCATCAAGCCGGAAGTTTCCCAGAGAAATGAGCTGAATCTCGGCTGAACCGTTGATCGCAAGAAACCGCAGCACACTGATCCGGGAGGCACAAAAGGGAGAACTTGAAAATGTCTAACTCACGGCAAATGCCTCCTTCGTGGAGATGTCTGCTCCCAGTGGGGGCAGAGGGGACTCGCGGGCCAGGGGCTCTCCCTTGGGTGACAGTGATCCACTGTTTGCAGACAGGCCTTCTCCTCCTGCATCTGCAGGGAGGGTGGCAGGAGCGTTGGGCCCGAGCAGGGCTCTGTGGCCCCATCACCATGGCCATCCCCACCCCTCTTCCCAGGAGAGAGCAAGAGGACACCAGCCCCGCTGGTTGCAACCTCAGCCCTGGAGGTCTCAAGCCCCGAGGAGGCGTCAGAGCCAGCGCCTGTGCTCAGAGCTGCCTTTGGCCCAGCGCAGGGCAGGGACTCTGTTGGGGAGGGTCCGCCTGGTGTGTGCAGGGGACAGTGGGCTAGGGGACGCCCACTGCAGCACCCGGGAGGGTGCGCACGCGGTGACATTGGCTGACCTGCTCTGCGCACAGCTGCTCCCTGCTGAGGTGAGGACCTGGCGGCTGGGAGGGGTGAGGCGGGGAAGGGGGGCGCGGACGAGTTCCCAGGTGTCCCAGGGAGCAGTAATGGATCAGGATCACCTCCACGGCGTTGAGAGCAAAACCCAGTCCAGGCCTGGCCAGAGCTTCTACCTGGCACACCCTGCTCCCTGGGGGACCACAGATCCAATCTGGCTGCGACATTCCTCCTTCCTCAGCTGCCTTGGGAGGTAAAGTAAACCCTCGGGGCAGGGGACTCAGGCACCCTTTGACCTCACCTGATGGCCCCCCTCCCCGAGCGCTGGGCTATTTCACCTCCCTCCAGGCAGTGGCATAAGAAGGAGAAGGCCTTGTGGGAATGGTCTAGATTTGCTGTCTCCACATCTACAGACGGTGGACTAGGGCCTCCCCCCAATTCAGGGCCACCTGGGACCTCAGAATGTGACTCTATTGGAAATAGGATCTTTGCAGGTGTCCTGAGTTAAGATGAGGTCACACTGGAGCAGGCTGACCCTGAGTCCAATGGCTGGGGTCCTTGTAAGAAGAGGAGAGGCACGGAGGAGAAGGCCACGCGACTAAGGAGGCAGAGAAGGAGTGATGTGTCTACAAGCCAAGGAGCGCTGGCAGCCAGCAGGAGCAGGAGGGGCACGGACAGCCTCCGCAGAAGGAAGGGGCTCTGCCCGCACCTGGCCTCCAGAACGGGAGAGAATACATTTCCCGTGTCGAAGCCGCCCAGCTGGTGGTCATTGGTTCCAGCCGCCCCAGGAAACGAACACACCCCTTCCTGCCCCTCTCTGAACCAGCCGCTCAGTCAGGCGTTCGACCCTCCCCGCTCCCATCCCCTCCTCGCCCCCACCACCCAGGTGACTCTTATCAAGGCCTCCAGTGATCACCCTGTTGCCAAAGTTGATGGACAGTTCTCAGCCGTCAACACACCCGACCTGGCATCACTTTGTCCTCCTCGAAGTCCTTTCTTTGCTTGGCATCCAGGACACCTCTCTCCTCTCCAGCCCCTTGTCCACCGGATCCCAAAGCACTGATGTGCCCCAGTGCTCGGCCTTAGCCCTCTCCCCCCTCTCCCCGAGGGGATCCCAGGCAGTGGTCACAGCTCTAAACATCACCCAGCCATAGACGACTCCCCACTGACCACTGTCCCAGACCCTGTCTCCAGACTTTCAGAGCCATCTGGACATGGGAGGGAGCTCTAGCCCCATCGCCGCTCCCCTGGCCAGCTCCTCCCTGGCCTCCCAGTGGCCACTCTTCCAGGACGAGCTGCTCTCTTAACGCAGAACCCAGGTGTCAGTAAGCAGGCGAGGCTGGCAGCTCTAGCCCGCGTCACCTCATCCTACTCCCCACAGAGGCAGCGGGTGGAGGACGCCGCAACTCCCTCACGTGTTTCCTCATCTAGATCCTCTCCAAGGCCTCCTGACATCATGACTGAACAAGCCCCCTCAGGGGACTGTGTCCCAAAGGCGCCTACCCAGGAGCTGCCAGCACAGACAGAAAGACCCTAATGAGCAAGAGAGGCCACTTGCTTATAACTATGTGAGCACAATTATGCGAGAGGACCTACTACCGCCAACGCCACAAACCCCAGCTCAACAACACGCTGGCTGCTGTGCTAGAATTTGGTCAACGCAATTCTAAAGGCAGGTCAACCAGAAACAAACTACATCTATCAAAGACCATCCATCCATTCATTTATTCATTTACTCACCGTCCATCCATCCACCCACCCACCCACCCACCCATCCATTCATTCATCCACCCACTCATCTACTCATTCACTACTCATCCATCCACCCACCCATCCATCCATCAAACCTGCCACCCATCTACCCATCCAACCACCCGTTCATTCATCCATGAGGTGCTGCCAGGTTGGCTGGCAGATTCCAGCGAGATCTTTTCATTTAACCAGAGGCAAGCAAGCATTGCCTCTGAGGACCTGAGGATGCTGGGGCATCTACTGAAAGACATCTGAATCCCAAGGACTGCACAAGCTCCTGGCCAGGCCCACCCAGGACCCCACGGACACAGGCGGCCGGGGCAGTGCCACGTGGGAGGGTGCAGAAGACACTTACGGTCGAGTCCGTTCAAGTAGCGCATGCGGATCTCGCAGTGGCCCCAGACGGCGCTCACGACAGGATACAGTTTTTTGCCTTTGAGTCCCCGAAAAGCCACGCCCATGTACTGTCCGTCCACAATGAAGCTCAGGGTCCCGTCGTCCATGTCCAGGGCCACCAGGAAAGAGTCGGGGACAATGAACGTCTCGTCTGGCTCCAGAAAGGCAGGGTACGTCTTGCTCGGCTGGTTCTTGCCGTCGTGGTAGAGCCGGTTGCGCCCCAAGTCCCAGCCCCAGGACTCGTGGTTGTTCCCCACGAGGGTCGTGTAGCCGACGGAGTGCAGGGGGGCGTCGGCCGTCGCCACCCCCACCACGGCGTGCGTGCCCCGCTGCCGCATGGCCCACGTGATCTGCCACACGTGCAGCCCCCGCGTGTACCCGACCTTGCCCCTGATGGCGTCCGTGCTCTGGGCCACCGGATGCCGGTGGAAGATCAGCTTGTCGTCCTCCTTGACGAAGACGTTGAGCGAGCGGTCGTTGTTGTTCCACGAGTGGAGCAGCTGGACCTCGTAGGACACGGGCGGCATGTCCAGCAGCAGCTCCAGGCGGGTGGGCTTGCAGTAGTCCAGGCCCTGGAGCTCCTGCTTCAAGGGCCGGTACGTGGGGTCCCTCATGTCCACCGTCTTGATCCCTCCGGTGACCTTCTGACCCATGTTCGCCTCTGGCTTCACGGCGTCCCCGACTCCCAAGGCAGACGCATCAATGGCGGGGCCTCTGCTCCCGAGGCGGTGAGGCGGCGGCGGGGTCCGTGCTGCCTACCGGGGGGGAAAGAGAAACAGGACCCGGTGAGCAGGGGGTGGGGGCGCGGGAGACGGTCCACCGGGAAGGCCCGGGTCAGAGCAACAGGCCGGCCACAGACGCGTCCCCGCAGCCCGGCTCTGGGCTCCCATCACCCCCGACACGGGCCGGCCGGGGCCTTGGCACCGAGGGAGCCCTGCCCTGTCCCCGCAGCTGAGCTGTCCTAAGGGAGAGGCCCCAGCCTGGCAGTCACCGGTAGAGAGAAGGCTCCGGAACGGCGGCGAGATGCTCCGTGTGCCGGGGGCACCACGTTCCTAATCGTGGTTTCTCAGGCAGAAGGCCCAGTGGGCACAGGTCTGGAATCAGCCCGTGCGGTGGGCATCTTCCCTGGTGCCAGCAAGGGGCGCTGACTTCCCATGCCTGCTGCCTCGGGAGGCAAAGCCCTGAGACACCCCTCCCAGCCGCTCTCCCGCCCGGCACAGCCGCCTCCCGCAGGCCCCTCGCTCACGCCGGGGAGGGAGCCCGGGCTGGGCAGCCACGGAACTCCCGGTCAGCGAGGGCCTCAGCCCCGGGCTCTCTGCTCGCTCGCGGGCCCTGAGCCTGCAGCAGCCCCCCAGCAGGTCCCACATCCGCATCGTGCCTGGACTGGGGTGCCAACGACGCTCTCTGGAGGCCCCTGAGGCAGCCCCATGCCAGGGGGGCATGAGCCTTGTCCGCCGCCCAGCCTTCTGGGCCAGCCCGTGGATGACCACCGCCTTTCCCTTCAACCGGAAGCCAACGTGGGGCTCCTCGGGCTCCAGCGGACCATCTGGGAGGAAGTCCAACTCCAAGACCCCTCACTCCTGCTCTGGCTGCCCCAGCCGCTGGCTCCTTTAAGGGAAGGCAGGTGGTGGGTGGGAGGAGAGACCTCACTGCCTCTGTGCCGCCCCCGCCATCAGGGGGCTCAGCAGGAGGAGGGGCTGAAACAGTGGGGCTGAGGGACTCAACCACCCTGCCGTCCCGTCCCCCCTCTTCCCCCCGCCGCCCCGTGCCCGCCTTGAAGAAGGGAAAGTAACAGGGACTGGGCTCCTGAGCCTCCCTCTGGGCCTGCGGGACACTTGGCTGCCCGGTGGGGGCTGGGCTCCTAGGACGAGGGAGCCTGGGTGGGGGCTGCGGGGCTCCCCTCTGCAGTGGGCTCACTGCTTTCCCGCCGGGAAGCGAAGACAGAGCGCTGCGGGGCCCCGAGGGTGGGGACCAGGGAAGCTGGGCGCTTGGGACCAGCAGGCCCGGAGAGGAGGGACGTGCAGGGGCTGGGCACTCCCGAGGCTGCCCGGAGCTGGCCCTGCCCTGGGAGGAGCCCCGGGAGACGATGTCTTCCTTCGGGACAGGCCGGCCTCTTGGAGGCTGGCTCCAGGCGGAGAGAATGTTCCGGATGAGAACCCTTGGCCCCAGACCCCGTATCTCAGCGGCAGGCCATGCTTCTCCCCCACCCCAGTAGTTTCTTCCAAGACAGGCTGGGGACCCCTTGTGACAAATGCCTGCAAAGCCGGTGCAGAGCTGAGGCGTCCTTCTGCAGCTGGGGGACCACCTGGTTCCAGAAAGTTCTGTGCGTATGGAGACCTCAGAGACCTCACATTCTGTATCTCCCAGGACAATCCGTTTCAAGCTTTCAGTCCCATCGACCCCCGAGAGCCATTGACACCTCCAGGATCCCCCTTACGGCCCCACTGAGGGGCACCCCATGGCTTCGGGGCTGGCGTGCCAGGCCTGCGAGGGAGGGAGAGCCTGAGGCTGGGTGTGGAAACGTGGTCCCGGTGACCCCCGAGACTGGCCTGCGGATGCCCCCCAACCTCCATCCGAGCATCCTCTGAGCTGGGGACGGCGGGTCTCAGTCAGAAGCACCCACACCCATCTCTGTGTGGACACCCCCTCTGCCGGTGCCCAGTGACCCCTCTGCGGGACCCGGTGGGTCGGCTCTCTGGGAGGACGAGGAGGACATTAACTTCCTAAGCTCATTTCACTGCCCCTTGGAGCAGGACAGCCACGCCCTGTTCTTGGCTCTGTCATCCCAGCAGGAAGGCCCCTCGGAATCTCACTGAGGACGGTCCCACCCCGACCATGTGACAGGTGACACTGGGTGGGGGGGGCGCTGTGGGAGAGGATGGCGGTGGGGAGACCATGTGACAGGTGACACTGGGGGGGGGGCGCTGTGGGAGAGGATGGCGGTGGGGAGACCATGTGACAGGTGACACTGGGGGGGGGGTGGCGCTGTGGGAGAGGATGGCGGTGGGGAGACCATGTGACAGGTGACACTGGGCGGGGGAGGGGGCGCTGTGGGAGAGTATGGTCGTGGGGAGACCACTCACACACACACGGGTGCACACACACACGGGTGCACACACACACCTGGGCACTTACACATACGGGTGCACACACACCTGGGCACTCACACATACGGGTGCACACACACACGGGTGCACACACACCTGGGCACTCACACATATGGGGCACACCTGGGCACTCACACATACTGGTGCGCACACACACACACGGGTGCACACACACCTGGGCACTCACACATATGGGTGCACACACACCTGGGTGCTCACACAATGGATGCACACACACGGGTGCACACACATGGGTACACACACGGGTGCACACACACACCTGGGCACTCACACATAGGGGTGTACCCACACCTGGGTGCTCACACATACGGGTGCATACACACCTGGGCACTCACACATACGGGTGCACACACACACGGGTGCACACACACCTGGGCACTCACACATATGGGTGCACACACACCTGGGCACTCACACACACTGGTGCGCGCACACACACGGGTGCACACACACCTGGGCACTCACACATATGGGTGCACACACACCTGGGTGCTCACACACATGGATGCACACACACGGGTGCACACACATGGGTACACACACAGGTGCACACACACACGGGTGCTCACATGGGCGCACACCCTCAGCATCAGCAGCTGCAGCATCCAGGCTGATGAGCAGGATGTTCCCGGAAAGCACATGGCACGTTAGCCACCGTGTCTCCAAGACCGCATCGCCCGCTCCTCCCCACGGCTGTCTCAGCCAACCCTCAAGACAGGCAGATTCCTGGACTGTGCCCCTCCTGTCCCACCGTCCTCAGTCCCTGGGGCTGCAGGGCTGGTGTCAGGCCTGGGGGAGGGGCACGGGGGAGGAGGCCGTCAACACGCGCAAATGCAGCAGGGTGAGGATTCCACCAGGCGGAGGCACGTGTGTGTACATATGAATACCAATGCACACATCCCCATGCGTGTGCTCACCATGTTCAAAGGAGCGCTACCTGCAGGACCATTTTTCTATGGGTAACGGGGTGGCCTGTTGTGTTGGGCTCTCCTAGCATCTTTTTCTACAGGTAAAACCAGTTAAAGATCAAAAAGGGTCAGAGAAGAACTAGTGGCCATAAAGGCAGGCGGGGAGCGCAGGGAGAAGGACAGCCTTTCCGAGACCCCGGGAGGTGTATGCGTTAGCACGGCGGCCGCTCTCAGTCAGAGTCCACTAAGCGCTATGGTTTCCCCTCCTAAGCACCCCCACCCCACCCCACCGACGCCACACGTCATCAGCTGAGTCCAAAGCCAGTTCATGGCTCACGGCGAAAGGGGTGCCTCTCGGGCAAAAGCCCCCCCTGTCCCTGCACCCACCAGAACCGGCTGCCCATCATGCATTCCAGGGGGACCCAGGAGCGCCCCAAAGCCTCCCCCCTCCTCCCAGGGCCGACTCACAGCGTGGGATCAGCCCGGGGCCCGGGATCAGCGCCCGCATCACAAAGGCCTGCTTCGAGGGGGTTTTGGGGGCCACAGCTCCCCACAGAAGGCAAGAGCAGCACCCACAAACCCCTTCTCTCTCGTCTCTCCAGCGGGACCCTCTGTGCCCGCAGGTGGAGGGGCAGCAGGTACGGACTTGGAGGCGTGGCAAAGGAAGCCCAGAACCGGATGCTGATCCCTGGACGGCGAGGAGGAGTCAGAGGCATCCCAGGCTCGCTGTGGGGGGTCGGAGACCTGGTGTGGGGGGCCCGGCCTTTAATGATCTGCGGCAGAGATTCTCTCGTGACACAGGGGGTGGACACACCCACTCTGTTTTCACCTCACACTTCACGGAGAGAAGGGATGTGGCTGAGGACAGCGAGAGGGGACGGGATGTGGGACCCACGGGGTTAAAAAAGGTTGAGGGACCCGAGGGGATGTGGGGTTGCCTTTCAGGGACAGGTGTGGGGGTGCCCCAGACACAGAGACAGACCCCAAATCGGGACATGCTTCTCGGCCTGCAGGTGCCACCCAGGCATAACACACTCAGTGATCCCTCGCCAACCACTCTCCCAGGAAACCCTAGAACCCCGCGCAGGGGCACGTGGGCAAAGACACGCACCGAGCGGCGAACTCCGCAGCCGTGCACAGAGGAGGCAGCCCCCATCCATGTGCTGACGTCACATAAAGTGTGACGTGATGCTTGCGTTTAAAAAGCAACTTGGAGGACAGTATGCAGCGCGCGATCCCAGCTCTGTATGAACAGGAGTAAGAAGATTCTCTCGCCCTGGCTGGCGTGGCTCAGTGGATAGAGTGTCGGCCTGCGGACAGAAGGGTCCCAGGTTCAATTCCAGTCAAGGGCACATGCCCAGGTTGCATGCTCCATCCCCAGTGGGGAGTGTGCAGGAGGCAGCTGACCAATGATTCTCTCTCATCATTGATGCTTATATCTCTCTCTCCCTCTCTCTTCCTCTCCGAAATCAATAAAAATATGTTTTTAAAAAAGAAGATTCTCTGTGTGTGCCTGTATCTGTTTGTAGGTGGAGGGAGGGAGGGGTTTAGAAGCACAAACACCAGACCGTTCACAATAGTTTACCCTAGAGGTTGGGGGGTGGGGTGGGAAGGGGGGACACAGTTCACTTTCAACACGTATTGAATGGAAACTTTAACAGATGCAAATATTGCCCTAACTGGTTTGGCTCAGTGGATAGAGCGTTGGCCTGTGGACTCAAGGGTCCCAGGTTCGATTCTGGTCAAGGGCATATACCTTGGTTGCAGGCACATCCCCAGCAGGGGGTTTGCAGGAGGCAGCTGATCCATGTTTCTCTCTCATCGATGTTTCTAACTCTCTATCCCTTTCCCTTTCTCTCTGTAAAAAAATCAATAAAGTATATTAAAAAAAAGATGCAAATATTACTTGCATTGTCATGACAATGACTGTTAAGCACACCAAAAGGAATAAAAGGCTGAAAAATATGGATTGAACACCCTCCACTCACAAGAACAAGTGGCCACCAACGTGATTCCTGAAGACTCCCTGCTTGTGTCACGCCTTTTCACCGAGTAGAGGATACATGTTCATTTGCCCACCGAGACGCACCCCGAGTCCACAGGGGACAGTGAAACTAAAGGTCCAAATGCCCAGTGGGAGCTCTGGAACCATCCCAAAGGGGGAAGGGGGATGTTATTTCTACAACGATTTCTCCCTAGATGTCCAGTGACACTGCTTCTAACTCACAAACGTTCATTTGCCCGTAGAAATGGGATCACCGTCTGTCTCCACCGGCCCCACACAGGAAACGAGCGAGCTGGGAAACCCGAACCCCAGCCACCGTGGCTGGACAGCGGGCCGGGCTCCACTCTGCAGGCTGGGCAGGGGGACCGGGGTGGGGGCAGGGTAGTGACCAGAGAGGGGTAGAAATTTCAACTCTGGGCTCCGAGGACAGCAGGCTCAGCACCTGCCTGGCGCTCCGTGGGGTCCCCTCCACGACGGCCTTCCAAAGGCCCCCTCAGCTCAGCGCAGCGGCCCGCCCACATGATCCGATCCTTTTGTTCTGTGTGTCAGAGAGAGTTCACTGAGGGAGCAGCACTCTGGGTGGTACTGGCGGCACAACCAGGGTGACGGGTGACAAATGCATGGAGCGGGGTGGGGGCGGGGCCCACAGGAGAGGCAGACACACACTCACCTCCTCTCCGCTCAGTCCCCCCTCAGTGCGTCCGTCCGTCCGTCCGTCCGTCCGTCCTACTGACCCCGGAACAGTAACACCATTGTTTTGACCCAAGACGGGGAAAGAATGAAATTCAGGATGTGGAACAAGGTGACCTATTTATAAAGCCTCCTTTCACCTGAAGATCAAACACGCTCCCTCCCGCGCGGCTCCGCCCCACACGCGGGTGGTTGCAGCCCAGGGTTTTGCAAGAGAAGCTGCCCCAAGCGATCTGTGACGGCAACCTCTGCCGCCTGGCTGAGCGCCGGCTCTGCCTGCTGGTGAGGGCCCGGGCTCCTGGGAGCCACGGCCGCCACGCTTCCATGTGGGAGCGCCCAGGGCATCCCCCATGCAGGCCTGGCCACGGAGCCCTGGGAGGTGCCACCCGCAGCAGGATGAGTGCCATGTGGTCACAGCCCCCGCCCCCTCCCCCCACCCCCTGAGCTGTGTGCTCGCTCAAGCAGGGACGCAAACGTCTCTGCCCCTAGAATCAACCCAAGTGTTGGACCCTTCTGGAAAGTTCTGACGAGTGATTTTGGAGGGAAAAGTCCCCCCACGGTCGGTCCAGAGCTCTAGCCTCTGACCTCAAAAGACCAGAAACGCACCTGCCGTAAACACCTACGGAAGGACCCGGATGACTCATCGGGCACTTTCAGAACGGGCTTGAGCCCGTGGGGCCGGCCCTGGGAAAGCGGCGTGACATTCATACAGAGACCGAGAGCTCACAGTCACGCCGCAGCCCGCCACGGCTGTGATGGCGACGGCTGGGCTCAGAGGGACCTCAGTGCCACACCGCAGCCACCACAACCTCCCGGAAAGTGCCCCAGGACAGTGGCAGGCCCGCCCTCGCCTGGCAGTGGGGATGGAGTCTCGGTGCCAGGCCCCTGACGTCGCCCAGCCTGGGGTTGGGCATCCGTCTATCTCACCGGGCCTGCCTGGTCCACGTAGGAGCCGGGGCGCCCCACGGAAAGGGGGCAGGGAGGCGGGCAGAGAGCAGTGCCACGGCACCTCCATGGGGAGAGCCCACGGGAGCCCAAGGGGAAAGGCTCGGGGAGGTCCCTCCTCACCCCTCCCTGGGCCGGGGCAGCAGCCTGCACTCCCCCAGGTGATGGGCAGCCTCAGCGGCTGTGTCCACGACGCGCCCCGCCCCTCCCGCCTCCCTCGAACTCGCGTGGACACCTGGAAGGATGGAATGGCGAATGCCAAGTGCGGAGGGCACTCGGCCAGGCAGTGCCCAGGCAGCCACAGTCCAGGTCTCACAGGGCGGCCCGAGGAGCCCAGCCCACCTCGGAGGGTGTTTTGGGAGGGGAGAGACCCGCAGACACCCTTCCATCAGGCGGGGAAGAGGGTGGGGAGGTGGGACGCCCCCCGTGAGGCCGCACTCCGGCAAAGCTGCCTGTGGGGGCACAACGTCAGAACCCCCAAATCAACCATCCCCTTGGGCCCGCCGCAGGGGCAGACGTCCCACACACGTCCTCCAGGGGCAGAGGCTGGAGGGATGCTCTCCTGTCATTGGGTTCACGGGAGTGGTTCTCAAAGTGAGGTCCCCAGGCACCAGCAGATCAGCATCGCCTGTTAGAGCTGCTGGTTGAAAGGACTCGAGCTCACTATTTGGAAACTCACATCCATAGGACACGAGAACCGGCAGGCGCGGTTGATAACCACAATTTGTAAGACGTCCTGTGCTATCTTGACGTGACAGATTTCAAACGCTACATATGCTCCTGGGAAAGCTCCACCGGGAATATGTAAACCGTAAGGTAAAGGGTCCCCCTCCCCACTCTCTGGTGCGCATTCCAGTGCAGATGCAAAGACAGTCCACTTAACAGCTAAGGACCCCCCCGCCAAGTCCTCCCCAGTGTGCTTTCCCCAAATACTCATATACTAGCGCGGAGGTCACGTTCACGTGTCAGGAGCGGCACAATATTCCACTGTCATCATTTCCGTAACGTTCCCTGACAGATGGACCTCTAGGTGTGTGTACGAAGCGAGGGCTTCCTCCGTAACAGGACGGCCCCAGAGCAGTTTCTGCTCGTTTCGTTCACGGCCACCTCTCCTCTCACCACCCTTAAAATCTTGGACCTCAGCCTCCCCCCCACGCCCCCCACCCCACTGTGGAAGGAAACCCAATGTCTACCCCCTCGCCAGGCTTCCCGGGCTGCGAGCTGACCGTGGCAGCTGCCGGCGCTCAGGAGCTTCTGCGCAGCTCAGTGGACCGAAGGTTTGTCAGCGGGGCCTGGAAGGGACGGCAGCCAATGAACTTGGAAAGGATTCTGAAAAACCGGGCAGCGTGGCTCCTGGCGCAACCTAATCCCCCTCCCTGGGGGTTCTGGGAACTCAGCAGGAAGCCCCGAAAGAGGTGAATCCGGGTGGCACAGGCCGGTCGGTGCAAAAAGGACTTAAACCTACTTTGGAGGCCAGCGCGGCCTGCAGGAACTTCCTCTGTGTGCGGCCGGCCTTCCTCCTCCGACCCAGTCAACCCGGAAAGTCCTGAACACCTGGGGTGGCGAGGCCACCCGGGAGGGCCTCAGGAGTCCAAAGGCGGCACGCGGGAGGGGCCGGGGGCCGGCTCCCATGGCGCCAGCGGGCCCCGCAGGGGGCAGGCAGGGAGGCAGGAGGAGGCCGCCCCTGCTGGCGCCTCTGGGGGTATGACAGCCCCACAGGTGCTGGCCGGAAGGATCGCCTACAGGGGCACAGGCAAAGGTTTGCTACGGCAAGTGGAGCGAAGGGCACAACTCTATCTGCCCTGAGAGTGAAATCTAGAAAAAACCTCCAGAGGCAGATGCGGGGAAAGGGCTGAAAAGGGACCCAGGAAAGTGAAAATGCTGTGTGTGGAGGGATGAGCTTTTGCGTTTCCCTTTCTCTCAGACTTCCTTACCGTTGCCTCATTATTGCAGAAACACCATAGAGGGGTGAACGTAGATGGTCACCAGTGGATGGATGGATAAACCAGTTGTAGAACACATACACGGTGGAATGCCATTCAGCCATAAAAAGGAATGAAGTACTGCCAGGCCGGCGTGGCTCAGGGGTTGAGCGTCGACGTAGGAACCAGGAGGTCAGGGTTCTATTCCCGGTCAGGGCACATGCCCGGGTTGCAAGCTCGATCCCCAGTGGGGGTCGTGCAGGGGGCAGCCGATCCATGATTCTCTCTCATCATTGATGTTTCTATCCCTCTCTTCCTCCCTGAAATCAATAAAATATATACTTTAAAATAAAGGAATGCAGTACTGATGCCTGCTACAATGTAGTTGAACCTCAAACACTTGATGTTGAGTGAAAAAGGCCAGATTTACACTGAGTGTCCAGATTACTATGATCTCTGAACGCATAATAATCTGGCCACTCAGTGTATATATATATTAGAGGCCCAGTGCATAAATTCGTGCATGGGTGGGGGCCGGCCAGCCTGGCCAGGGGGAGGGGACATGGGCGGTTGGCCGGCCTGCCTGCTGGTCTAACTCCTGGTCGAGGGGACAATTTGCATATTAGCCTTTTATTATATAGGATATACACTGAGGGGCCAGATTATTATGAGTTCAGAGATCATAATAATCTGGCCACTCAGTGTAAAAGGTCACATATTGCATTCTTTTTTTTTAAAAAAAAAATATTGTTATTGATTTCAGAGAGGAATGGAGAAGGGAGAGAGAGATAAAAACATCAATGATGAGAGAGAATCATTGATTGGCTTCCTCCTACACGCTCCCTACTGGGGAATCAAGCCTACAACCTGGGCACGTGCCCTTGACTGGAATCGAACCCGGGACCTTCAGTCCACCAGGCCGACGCTCTACCCACTGAGCCACACCAGCTAGGGCTGTTTCATGTTCTTTATATGAAATAATTAGAATAGGTAAGTCCACAGAGACAGGAAGCAGATGAGTGGTTGCCAGGAGCCCAGGGCCAGGGAGGGGGGAATGGTGAGCGATTGCTAACGGGGTCCGAGCTCTTTCGGGGGGCGGGTGTGAAAATGTTCTGGAACTCGATAGAGGTGGTGGTTGCACAACATCGTGAATGTACTAAATGCCACTGATTGGACCTGTACGAAGGTTATTGCTATATTATGTGGATTTCACCTCAACAAGTAAAAAAACAGGTGAAAAATGTGCACCTTTCCAAACCCGCCTGGCAGGTAGTGGGAGTGGGGAGGGGCCACAGCGCAGAGAAGCGGCCTGCTCGCCGGGGGGACACACAGGGACACGGCTAACGATCTTCATATGTGGGGAGTCCGCCTTCCAGAGCTGCGTCCCCCGCGCCCCGCCCCTCCCCTTCCTCCAGAGGAAAAAGCGCAGAGCTGCGGTTTGGCAACATCATGGACCCGAGACAGCACCTGTAGATCACGTTTCTCCGGAGGAATCCGGAATGCGCGCCTGCACCCCAAGTGTGATGTGGGAGGGGGTGGCCGGCACGCACCAGGGCCGCCGGCCTGAGGATGAGGACATGGAAGAACCGATGTCACGGCGGATCACGCGTGTGCGCACTCCCCACCCTGGGAACCAGGCGGGTCGAGCAGAGAGACATGCAGGGATTCCCAGGCCCTGCTTTTCCACAGAGCAAGGCAACACCCCGCAGCCGCTCCACATCAGCACAGCAGGACACCATCCCAGCCCTCAGATCCGCTCCTCCCTCCGCCCATGGCGCCGGGGCCTGCCTGTCACTGGTGAGGCCACAGCATGGCCTTTGGCCCGGCTAATGCACAGGTGACTAGACCAGCTGCCACACAGAGCCACCCGGGGATGCCGGTACCACCGCCGCCCACAGACACTGTCTGGCCAGGCTCACTCCCGTGAAACACGAAAAGCTGGCCGAGAAGGACCCTGCTCAAGGCCTCCGTGTATACAGTAGGTACCAACTAAATCTCAGCTGCTTACTCGCCCATCCCACACGCACCTGCGAAACCCAGATGGGCTTCCCAAGACCCCCTTCTTTGTTCCTCAGTCCCTGGGGACCTCAACAAAGTGGGTGACTCCCCAGCTGGGAGCCTCATGTGACTGGAGTTCAGGAAAGGAGGGCAGTGTCCCGCCCGCATCGTCCCTGGTGGGAACTGGCAGGAACCGACAACATCGAGAGAGGGGCCCACCCATCGACAGAGGGGCCCACAGCAGTCTGTGAAGGGTCAGCTGATAGGCACTTGGGAAACACCCACGTCCACACGAGGGGACTCGGGGCGGGAATCCATTCCACCAGTAGCTGCTGGGCACCTGCAATCTACACACAAGTAGAACTTGCCCTCATGGAGCGCGGAGTCTAGCGGGGGAGACGGGGAACAGTCATTTCAACAATTAACGAAAGCTTCAAGGGCAGAGATCTGTGTCTATGATGCTCACGGTGGTAGCCCCCATGCCTAGAACACAGCCTGGCACATAGTAGGTGCTCAAGAATGAATGAGAAGCTACTACAGGGTCAGGGAGTCAGTGTTAAAGAAAGACGGAGCCTGGGAGTGAGGACAAAGCAGGAGATGGGGGCGGGGGAGGGATCAAGAGAAGTCTTCTCTGATCCAGTGATACACAAAGAGAGACCTGGGAGAAGCGGGGGAGGGGGAAAGAATGGGAAGAGCATTCTGGGCAGAGGGAACAGGAGGTGCAAATGCCCTGAGGTGGAGCACGCCTGGCATGTTGGGAGAACAGAGGCCACGTGGCTGGAGCGGAGGACAGAGAGGCTATCGGAGGAGACGGGGTGAGAGCATGCAGAGGGCAGCGCCCCGGGCCGCGGGGGCCGGAGGGGACTGGGTTTCGTCTCCGGTGTGACAAGAAACCCAGGAGGGCTCTGAGCAGGCAGAGGACACGGTCTGACTCCTTCCAGCAGAGTCCCTGTGGGCGGCGCTGTTGAGACGAGGCTATGGGCAGCCAGAGTGGAAGCAGGGTGACCAGCGAGGGGGCGGAGCAGGGAGGCATGTGGGTGGTGGGAAAGCCAGAATGCAGAGCGTCACCCCAACTAGCTATGACCCAGTCGGTGACGTCACACCTGTCCAAGGAAAGGGATGCTTAAGGAAGGTGCCGGCGAGTGAGGGCACAGACACACAGCCCAGGAAGGTGGCGGCCTCCTCCATGGGCCCAAGGACTCCAGCTCTTCTTAGGGCTACCCCTGTGGTGACCACAGAGATAGCGGGCCACAAGCCAGAGGTGCAAGCCCTGAGGGCCGCTCGCCGGTGCCCTGAGCTCGGGCTCTGCACCTCCCATCGGCCGCTCTCCGAGGTGAGTGCCAATCCTGAGCACACCTGACTGTGCCACTCCTTATCCTGACCCTTTGGCCCCTTCGCCTCAGGTCTGTACATCAGGCTCTTGTGAGCTTGGCAGACATCTTCAAACTCTATCAACGTTGGGTACACGGGGGGAAACCCAGTTCCTGATGCTGCAATATGGGCATCAGCTATAGTGACCCCAAGGCCCAGTCCACCCCTCGGGATCCTCATCTGAGTGGCCCCCCCGCCTCTATCTGAGACTCCTTGGAACTGGACCAGGACCGGTCAAGGGCGACTGGTTTACGAGGTGCCGACAAAGATGGAGAAGACACTTGCAGTCTGGAGTGGGGCCTCCTGGACTTAAACTTCAGCTCCACACGCTGGGCAACCTTGGGGGCGTTCTCCATCCTCCCTGAGCCTCGGGGTGCTCATCCACTGAAATGGGGGTGATGACTGTTTCACCCCGTTATGGGCGTTAAAGATTGCATGAGGAGCCCTTGGAAAGCTCAGCACTTTGCAAAGAGCCAACACCGGTGATGGGTTTGTCATCCAGTGGCCCAAGGACAGGGCGGGGGGTTGGTCCCCTGAGAATGGGGTCTCCAGAGCAGCCACGCAGACCCCGAAACCCATTCCCCACCCCTCAGCCCATGTTCACTAACGGTGACAGCGAGGCCTCCGTGGAAAGCCCCCCACTGTGCTGGCTCCAGGAAGGGGTGGCAACTGTGGCGGGGGGGTCTGTGGGGCCCTCGGTGTCTCCGGGGCCAGATGGCCGGGACACACACACACAGAAAACTGTCTCAGGAAAGCAACTGTGACCTGGGGCGAGTCTGTCCCACTTGTCACCTCTGAGAACACAGAGGAAGAAGGGGAAGTGGGAAAAAGGGAAACTGGACCAATGTCCATTTAATGGGCAAGCCTCGGGTGGCAATCAGGGCCGAGGGGAGAAGAAGCAAGAACGAAGGCACGTGCTTGCCCGGCACCCTTGTCGGCCCAACTTCGGAAACATAAGCCAGCCCAGGACCGGCCATTCGAGCTACTCCAGACCCCCTACCCCCCTGCCGCCCGCCCCCCTGCTCCTAGGTACACGCAGGGGCTAGATGCACAGCTCACGTGCTCGCCTCGGCACAGCTGCCCCGCGACCTCAGGCCGTGCTGCAGAGCTATTTCCTCCGCACGGTGGGCTTCCCGTAAAATAAAACCACGTCCCTTCTCAGGCAGAACGGGGAGCAGAGGCCATGTCCCGCATTCCTGTGTCAAGGAGGGCCTGCCTCGTCACAGCCCGGCGGCCCAGACGCGGCCCCAGGCGTGGGGACCCCCCGGGCGGCGGGCTGCCATGGCTGGAAGAAGCCCCCGGTCCTCTCCGCCGAGGACGGTTAATGCGGTCCCAAGTTTCCATTCCCATATCAGAAGCGCCTCCTTTCTGCTGAGGCAGCAGACCTGCCAACAAAACAAGCTGCTGGGACCCACGTTTTCATAACACAACGCCTTCCCTTGAAACGCGCTGCAATGAATCACGGAGGCTTAATCGCTTCGGCAGCTGGGCCGGTGGAAGGAATCCGTGTGAAAGTCCGACAGCGGAGCTCGGGCGGGCCCCACGCGCCGTGGCCCAGCCCCTCGCCCCGATATCCCACCTCTCCTGATGGACAGCACCCCCTCTCCAGGTCCCCAAATGGAAAAGCAGACACGACCGGGATCCTGCACGCGGAGCCGTCCAACTCCTTTCTGGAGAAGCAGTCACTTTCGGGGCGCGGCGCCCGTCACCCTGCGTGCCCCGCATCTGGTCCCACCAGGGCGGCCGGGACCCAGCTCAAGCATCACCTGGGAGCTGCCGGAAAGGCAGCGCCCGGGCCCCTCCCCCGCAGACGGCCTGGGGATGGCACCGCAGCCGGACACCCAGGGGCGGGCGTGCCCAGGCGGGTGCGGGCTGTGGTGGGAGTCCTCCCGATGTGGAGGCCTGGAGGAAACACTTCAGAAAGAGAGACACAGGGTGTCCATCCCTCTGCAGGAGCCGGCCCTGAAACTGGCTCAGAACACACCAAGCCCAGAAGCCGACAGGTTAACCCAGTAACAGGCAGGGGCTGCCAGCCCGGCCCCCTGCCGGACCTACAGAAGCGGGCCCTGTGGGGTCCTTGCCTTCCTGAAGGTCTTGGTTGCTTGGGGTCGGGAAGACCAAGGTTATAGCAAACACCACGTCCAGGCCCCTCCTCTGCTCACAGCTGAGCAGGGGCTCCCCTCTGCCCACCTCCAAGCTCCTTAAAGCCCCCTCAGCTCTCTCTGCTCCTCCAGGATCCCCGAGGCCACCAGCCACCTGGCCTCGTTGCTTTCTCATAGCCACACCTGTCATAATGCCGTTCCTTTCACACCAACAACCTGCCCTGCCCTCTGGCCACAGCGCCTGCCCTGGCCCAAACCTGGGCTGCTTCACAGCTTGGCTCTGCTCCCCCGCAAACCTCCCCCGAATTACTCAGGGCCCAGGGGCTTGCGGGAAGCTAGAAGGAAGGTCACTCCTGGCCCCACGTCGCATGCTGGCTGAGGTCCACCGCCCCGCCTGAGGTCCACCCCACACGGCCTGCTGGCCAGTGGCCTCACGGGCGCCCAGACACCTACCCGGGGTCCGGAGTTCTGGAATGATTTGGGCAGTGCCGGGGGAGAGCGCCAGGAGAGAAGCCCTCGGTCCTCGGAGAGGGGAGCTGAGAGGTCTGCAGGCAGCACCTGGCCCCCTGTGTGCCGGCCGCGCGGGCCCTGCCGGGTCCCCCGACCTCGCTCACTGGGGCTGGAGCGGCCCTGGCCGGAGCGAGCTCCTCCGTCGCCAAGGGGAAGCGGCCCTTGGTTACCACCGGCCCGGGGAACACAGAAGGCAAACAAACCCTGGAGCGGCTCCTGCGCCTCCGGACTGGCCTCACACTGCTGGGAACAATGACAAGGTAATCGGCCGGTTCTCAAACGCCCTCAGCAGGGAGGCTGGGGCCCCGAGCCCACGGTAACCAGGCCCTTCCTCCTGCTGCTGCGCGTCCCGGGACCCAGGGACCCTCCCCACACCCGTCCACCGGTTCAGGGACGGACGCCCCGAGAGCCGGCTGAGGTCCCAGAGGAGGCCGCCCACGCAGACGCAAGGGGGTGCACTCGCCCATCTCAGCAGCCACTGAGTCAAGTTTGCAAAGTGACAGGCGGCCCAGCAGGTGCGGAGGTGCCGTGGGAGAGCACTGTCCCTTAGCTTCCCCTGAGCACCCCTTCCCGCACCACCAGCTGTCTTGTCCCCAGGCAACGTGTCATGAAATGGACAGAAACTCACCAGCGAATGACAAGATGCCTGTTCACAGGGCTCCCGCTGCACCCACACCGAGGCCCTCCCCCAGGACGCAGCCTGGTCACTGATCCCCACTGCCTCCTGGCAACGCACACCTGGAACCCCCAAGCAGCCACCACCTCCTCCCTGGGAAAAGGGGTTCCCCCACTCAGGGGCACCCCGCAGCCTGGGCCCTGGCGGGGTCCCAGGTCCCCATAAGCGGAAACTGGAGTGGAATGGGGTACAGGAAGTGACAGTTCCCCCAGGTCTCCCCCAGGTGGCAGGGGCACGTGCAGGGGCCCCCCTGTCCCTGTGGGTTTACACCTGAGCCCTGCACAGATCCAGCCATGCTCTCTTCTCTGCTCCCTCTTCAGAAGGGGAGCACCCCATCCCCCCAGCCTTATCGGGGGACAGACCGCTGACCTGGGAGGGGGAATGTGGCAGCAGGTGCAAACCCCCGACAAACGGGGAGCCACCAGAACACTTGCCGCACCCACCTGACCCCCCAAGGCCCACAGGTTAGTTCTCCGCAGTCAGACCCTGGCTCCGAGGCCTCCCAGCGGACAGAGGAGAGAGAGAGAGTCAGACCGACAAATACACACAAAGAGAGAGACAGACAGAAAGACAGCGACACAGGGAGAGAGAGAAAGCAGAGACACACATACCGAGCAGAGACAGAGATTCGCAGAGAGACAGAGACAGGGAGAGGAACCGAGAATGCAGCTGGGGAGGCAGCAGACGGCACAGGAGGCAGGAGGGTGGAGGCCCCGCAGCCTCCACAGAGGACTGTGCAGGCATGCTGAGAGTCCCAGGCGACAAGGAATACTAACGAAGAGGCCAACGGGTCCCCCAGCACACAGTGGGTCCTCAGACAATACTGGGTGCTGCCACGGCCCTCGCTATGCTGGGGCGCTTCGGGCACTTTGCCCCTCACACATAGTCAGGTGTCAGGCGCTGGCTGTCATTATGACTGTCACCTGATGCTGAGGTGGCCCCACCTCAACTCCCACGGTCATCTTCCAGCCACTGACCCTGGAACCAGAGAGCCCCCACTGTCTGGTCAAGCCCACAGAGACCTTACAGATGACCAGATAAAAATGCTCCTAAAATGGGGCAGCTGCTGCGGAGGGTAGTATGGTGAAGCCGGCGTGGCTCAGTGGTTGAGCGTCGACCTATGAACCAGGAGATCACAGTTCGATTCCTGGTCAGGGCACATGCCCAGGTTGCAGGCTCGATCCCCAGTAGGGGGCGTGCAGGAGGGGGCTGATCAATGATTCTCTCTCATCATTGATGTTTCTATCTCATGCTCCCTCTCTCCTCCTCTCTGAAATCAATAAACATATATTTTTTAAAAAATAAAGACAGCCCTAACAGGTTTGGCTCAGTGGATAGAGCGTCAGCCTGCGGACTGAAGGGTCCCAGGTTCGATTCCAGTCAAGGGCATGTACCTTGGTTGCGGGCACATCCCCAGTCGGGTGTGTGTAGGAGGCAGCTGATCGATGTTTCTAACTCTCTATCCCTCTCCCTTCCTCTCTGTAAAAAATAAATAAGCCCTAACGGGTTTGGCTCAGTCTAGAGCATCCCTGTGGACTGAAGGGTCCCAGGTTCGATTCCTCAAGGGCATCTTGGTTGCAGGCATAAAGCGGGGGTGTAAAGCTGATCGATGTTTCTCTCTCATTGATGTTTAAACTATCCCTCTACCTTCCTCTCTAAAAAAAATAATAAAATAAATAAAAAATAAATAAATAAATAAATATATATATATTTAAAAAAAAATATATAAATATATTTTTAAAGAATATATATATATATATATATAAAAAAAAGTAAAGACAGAAGTACCACGTGTTCCCACACTTCCACTTCTGGGGACACAGACCCAGAAGAAGGGCAAGCTGGGTCTCGAACACATTCACAATCTCCACAAGCTGGAAGCAGCCGTGTGCCCTTGGACAGATGAAGGGACATCGCTGTGCAGTAGCTCCCGTCAATGGAACTGGAATGGGACACAGCCTGGTCACGGATCCAGTGACTCGGATAAACCTTGAGGACATCACGTGCCCGCCACAAAACGACAGACACTGCACGCGTGCACTCAGGTGAGGTACCTGCAGGAGCCAGAACCCTGGGCACAGGCAGTGGGATGGTGGCCAGGAGCTGGAGGGCGAGCCGGCCCTCCTGGGGTCAGTCTCAGTCTGGGAGGATGAGAAAGTTCTGCAGATGGCGGTGGCGATGGTTGCACCACCGTGGGACAGTGCTTCTGCCACTGAACTGCACACACGTAACGATGGTTACAACGGTCAATCTTAGGGTACCTATATTTTACCACAATTAAAAGAGGCTTCGTTTTATATGAAAAGAAAAATCTGAGGCTTAGAAAGATTACATGATGAAAGGGGCCCCTCTATCCTGAGGCTCCTGGAATGATGCTCAGACACCTGGCCAGCTGTCCCTGGCCGTGCCCCGTCTGATCTGTAAGCCAGCCAGTGTCCATGCATGGAGCAGTTTTCCCAGGAGCTGTGCTGGGCAGGGAAGGCGGCCTCGAGGCGGCAGAGGCAGAGAGTCACCATTTATTTACCTGGCTAACGGGCTCCTTCGACCTGTTTGCCAACCTCCCTTCCTTTCATCTATATATATAAAAGCCTAAGCAACCATCGCAACCGAACGGACAACCAAACAGGCTGCGTGGAGTGACCAGGCCCGCAGGGGGGGCAGTAATGGGTGACGAGGCCGGCAGGGGGACAGTTAGGGGCAACCAGGCTGGCGGGGGCAGGGCAGTTGGGGGTGACCAGGCTGGCAAGAGGGACAGTAAGGGGTGACCAGGCTGACAGGGGGAGCAGTTAGGGGTGATCAGGCAGGCAGGCAGGTGAACAGTTAGGAGCCAGTGGTCCTGGATTGTGAGAGGGATGTCCAACTGCCGGTTTAGGCCCAATCCCAGGATTGGGCCTAAACCGGCAGTTGGACATCCCCCAAGGGGTCCCAGATTGGAGAGGGTGCAGGCTGGGCTGAGGGGACCCCTCCCCATGCATGAATTTTTTTTTTTTTTAAATTTTCCAGATTCTTTTTTTTAATTTTTTTTATTTTATTGATTTTTTACAGAGAGGAAGAGAGAGGGATAGAGAGTCAGAAACATCGATGAGAGAGAAACATCGATCAGCTGCCTCTTGCACACCCCCTACTGGGGATGTGCCCGCAACCAAGGTACATGCCCTTGACCGGAATCGAACCCGGGACCCTTGAGTCCGCAGGCTGACGCTCTATCCACTGAGCCAAACCGGTTTCGGCCCCATGCATGAATTTTATGCACTGGGCCTCTAGTTTGAAATAAGAAGGAAGAGACCTGAATGTTCGCAGGCTGCTTCCCGGGCAAGTGTATGGGGCTCCTCACCCGCTGCTTCCCACGGCAGGTGCTTCACGAACCTGACAGGGAGACAGAGCCGGCAGGAAACAGAAGGGGCCTTGAAAGAAAGATACGTTGACGCAAGGCCAGGCCCCAAATGGCT
The DNA here is from genome assembly GCA_025583905.1 of Ia io. NCBI lineage: Eukaryota > Metazoa > Chordata > Mammalia > Chiroptera > Vespertilionidae > Ia > Ia io. Next base: position 4,787,387 of record JAJQQW010000004.1, on the reverse strand, counting down.
AAGAAGCTGGGACAGGTTGCTGTCCAGGAAATGAGTCATGTCTCCGCTGGTCCCTGGGGGCCACACCGAGAGCAGATACCCAACAGGCAGACCCCGGCTCTCGGGGTTCTCAGGAGGAGGCCGCTTCTGGTAGATTCCCCCGGGGACCGGGGGCCAAGGACAGGGGACCGGGAACCTGCTAGGACTCACGGACCACAAGGCGGCTCCGTCCACGCCGGCTGGTGAAGAGCATGGGATCCAAGGCCGAGGCGGAGTGCCACAGAGCCCGTGCCCCCAGCACCCTCTCCTGCAGCCGCCCACACTTCCTGTGGCCTCGTCACCCTCCACGCACTCAGGCTGCGGAACCCAGCAAGCCGACGACTTCTCGCACCAACCGCTTTAGGGAAAGTACTCCTTCAAGGTCACAACCTCCTAATCAATACATCGAACGGCCGGAAAAGCATCTCCTCCTCCTCCCCACGGCATGGAAGAATCCCGACCACGCCCTTGACCTTGGAACGCTGGTTTCCGTGACGGATGCTCCCCGCGCGGCAGGGCTCCCATCCTGGCTCCTTTGCCAGTTCTTCCTCCTGCCCCTGACACACAGATGTTCCTGAGGGTCCCCCCCTCCACGGGCTCCTCTTGAACTCGCCCCACAGCACCACTCGCGACAGCTCAGACTCAGTATTATTCTGTATGAGTTTCAGGTGTACAGCGTAGCGGTTAGCCCAGTGGCTGGCAAACTGCGGCTCGCGAGCCACATGCGGCTCTTTGGCCCCTTGAGTGTGGCTCTTCCACAAAAAACCACAGCCTGGGCGAGTCTATTTTGAAGTGGCGTTAGAAGAAGTTTAAGTTTAAAAAATTTGGCTCTCCGAAGAAAATTTCAATCGTTGTACTGTTGATATGTGGCTCTGTTGACTAATGAGTTTGCCGACCACTGGGTTAGACAATCACGCAGCTTACAGGCTGGTCCAACGCAGCACTCTTAGGGCAACCCTGTCCCCCATCACTCACAGCAACCCCCTCCCCAAACAAATAGGGCCCCTCCCAGCCTCTACATCTCTGCTATTTCTGTCCTTACCCTCCCAGCCCGTCACCCAGATTCAAATGCCTCATCTTCCTGGATTCTTCCTCTTCTCGGCTTCCCACATTATCAGCAAATGGTACGAATTTGCGCATAATTGCCCAAACCTGTCCCCATTCTCACTGTGAAGTCATTATCCCCTCCCAGGCTAGTGTCAGCAAAGAGCCTCCACGCGGGTCCCCCTGCCCACAGCGTCTCTCTGACCTCAACCGATCTTCCCACAACGCTCTCCCTTGGACACTGTCTTCATTTGGAAAATCTATAATTAAAAAATGCACAAAGGCGGCGTATTTTCAACACCTACAATGAACGGCTGTCAACAGCCTGTCACATCTGCTGCTGGCCCTCCTATCGCACGACGGTCCCATGGCCAGAAGATTCGAACAGGCAATTCAGGAGAAAAGTCAACAAACAGCCCTGGCCAGTTTGTTCAGTGGTTAGAGTGTCAGCCTGCGTGCGGACCGAAGGGTCTGGGGTTTGATTCCCGATCAAGCGCCCGTACCTTGATTTGATCCCCGGAGTGTGGGAGGCAACCAATCGATGTGTCTCTCTCACATCGATGTTTTTCTCTCTCTCTCGCCTCCCCTCCTCTCCCCCTCTCTCTCTAAAACATTCAATGGAGGTGGGGCCTCTGGGAGGTTTAAATGGTCATGAGGGTGGAGCCCTCGTGAATGGGATTCGTGCCCTTCTAAGAAGAAACCCCAGAGACGATCCCTCTCCACACACGTGTGTACAAGGAGATGGCCATCTGCAGACCAGGGAGGGCTCTCCCAGACACTGGGTCTGCCAGCACCTCGACCTCGGACTTTCCAGCCTCCAGAACCGTGAGAAATCAACGTCTGATGTGCAAGCCGCCGTGTCTGTGGTCTTCTGTCAGAGCAGCTCAAGATGACTCAGCCAGATGGTAAATTTTGTTACGTGTATTACCACAGTTTTTCAAAAAGGGACAGGAAGACATGCTCCAGGTTAACATTGGGACGGGCGTGACAGAGACAGAAAGGGAGGAATGGAGGAGGGGTGGTTGGCAAAGACGAAACAGTCCCCCCCAAAAGTGCGCACGTGAAGCCACGGATGTGTGGGAACCGTCAGCGTGACGAGGCCGGTGTCAGGTGATCCGTCCTTATTTATGTCCACAACCCAGCATCTTTCACTTCTTCACCGTGAGGCACCACACTGGCGGTAACAACAATAAAGCTGCCTGCGTCGTGGCAACAGTTACCTTCAGAAAGGCACATGGGTTCGAAACACAAACCCCGACTCCCTGTTAACTGCGGATTCAGACCGCGTGTCTCCGGGGGCATCCTGTGGAACAAGCGCCCGTAGCGTGCGTGCATTCTCCGAGGAACGTGCGTGATTGCCCCCGGGACGCTCCTGCTCTGACGCTGCGGGTGGCTTCCTCCTGCCTATCCGAGGAGCCCAGACCTCCGAGGCGGGCGGAGGCAGCTCCACAGGTGCCCACACTAATGCACCCACCACGCACCTGGGAGGCAGGCCCTCCCCACAGAACCACGCAGAGCCCTGGACCCCCTGGGAGACCTGCATCACCTTAAACAACACCTAGCCTGACCAACTGACTACCCAGCCACGAGCTAACCAACTAACTACCCAGCCATGTGCTAACCAACTAACTACCCAGCCACGAGCTAACCAACTGACTACCCAGCCACGAGCTAACCAACTAACTACCCAGCCACGTGCTAACCAACTAACTACCCAGCCACGAGCTAACCAACTGACTACCCAGCCACGAGCTAACCAACTAACTACCCAGCCACGTGCTAACCAACTAACTACCCAGCCACGTGCTAACCAACTGACTACCCAGCCACGTGCTAACCAACTAACTACCCAGCCACGTGCTAACCAACTAACTACCCAGCCACGTGCTAACCAACTGACTACCCAGCCACGAGCTAACCAACTGACTACCCAGCCACGAGCTAACCAACTAACTACCCAGCCACGTGCTAACCAACTAACTACCCAGCCACGTGCTAACCAACTGACTACCCAGCCACGAGCTAACTAACTGCAGCACCGTTGCTCTCCACGACCTCACGTTGGACTTGGAAACAAACCTCCGCGTGCGCCTCCTGCCCTCAGAGCCCGGCAATTTCTCACGGACTTTGGTGAGCAAGGGTGCCCTGTGGACCCAGAACAGTGGCCTGAGACCCGTGCAGACCCTCAGCTTCCTCTTTGCCTGCACCCACGTGTGGCCACTGGCTCCCGCCGCCCAGAACCTGCTGCCTGACACCACATCCCTAAGACGAAGGCGGAGGGAGATCAGCTCTTCCCCCACGGGGTCCGGACAGATCCGCAAGCTCCTGAAAGCACCGAGTGTGGGAGCGGAGACCCCCCCAGAGAGTCACAAACCCACCAGCATCTTACAGCCTCTGAGGGCCCGGCCAGTGTGCTCAGTGGTTGAGCGTCAACCCACGAACCAGGAGGTCACAGCTCAATTCCCGGTCGGGGCACACGCCTGGGTTGCGGGCTCGCTTCCCAGCAGGGGGCGTGCAGGAGGCAGCCGATCCATGATTCTCTCCCATCGTGGATGGCTCTGTCTCTCTCTTTCTTCCTCTCTCTAAAGTCAATAAAAACGTATCTTTAAAAAGGGCTCTGAGAAAGCCTGCAGGACAGAAGCTTGGCAGGTGTTTAACTCTGTGGCGCCCACACTGGACGAGACGAGACATTCTTCCCGCAGCACGTTTCCCACGACACCCCAGGATGCCCGTGTGGAGCGCCCGGAACCCCTCTCGGCTCTGCAGCTTCTCCATTCTGTGCCGAGCAGGGCCCCTGCCTCTCCCCACGCCCCGCTTACCTGGCCCTTAAGGAAGATACACGTGCAGGCAGAGCTGAGCGCGCTCACTGTGAGGTATGACGCTGTTTACCTCCAGCTCTGCAAACTCTGCGAGGTCCACACCGCGTCCCCAAGGCCCCCACATGTCGGTCTGCCTCGAGCCCAAGGTCAGAGGTCAGGGCCTTGCTTTACGGCGGGCAATCTTGGCTGGTTCTGAGCCCTGTTGGGCCCGTCCTCTGAATCTAGACCAGGATTTGGCAATCGATGGGCCCACTGCCTGGTGTTGTCAGTAAAGTTTTATTGGCACCCATCCCGGCCCTTCTGTTCACATACTGACTGGCTCTCTCACTCGCCCACGATACCAGCAGTGAAGTAAATGCAACAGAGGTCACACGGTCCACGCAGCCTGCATTTACTCTCTGGCCCGTAGTTAGCTGACCTTTGGTCTAAACCTGGAAAATGTCGTTGACCACTGAAGAAACAGGGCCCAGCCCCTCTCCCAACTCCTCCCAGAGCCGGTCCCAGCAGGCTCAGGCCCCGTGTCATGCCCACCAGCTGACACCTCATGCCCAAAGCACAGGGCAGTGCCAGGACCCTGCTGTCTGTCCACTGCCCCCCCAAACCTCCCTGGCCCCCTGACCCTTCCCTTCACAAACCACAGCCTCATTTAAAGCAGCTACCAGCCTTTTTGGGGTTATGAACCCAATTTGCAAACTTTAAAACGTGTACCCCCACAAGACCTAGATTGTGTGGTGGACTCCGTCTTAGGAACGTGCTCCGGATGTAGGCACTGTGCCCGCCTCTCCCAGGGACGGGCAGTGGATGTATCAAGGGCCAGGGGTCATCCTGATGCCTGCCCTGAGCGCTGCCCCGGAAAGCCCCAGGGTTGGGGGAGGCTGGGTCCTGGGACCAGGAGCCACACCCACCTGGCACTGGGCAGGCAGGAAGGGAAGGATTAGGGACCCCCCACAGAAGGCACCAGCTGCTCCCAACAGCAAACACCAGGGCCACGCAGGGGGATTTCTGTGTTTTGACTCAGAGCACTTCGTCTTCCCGATTAAACCAGCGCAGACTAACATGCAGCAATGAGGAAAGCCCCTCAGAGGCAGCCGGCAGAGTGACGGCTGCTGCCAGGGAGTGGGAGGAAAGGGACTTCTGGGGGCTGCGAGGGGTGGGAGGGCCGGGCACCTCTGCCCAGCGGCTGCCTCCCAGGGCCCCCACTCCAGCCCTCCAGGCAGCCCATCACCGGGGAGAACACTGCGCCCAGACAGGCGGTGGCCCCGGGAATCGAGGCCCCATCTCACCTCCTCGGCCGTTTGGAGGCCTTTAGCCCCTGTTCAAGGGGGTCCGGGGCAGCCACTCGGACACTTGGGGCGAGTCTGAGTGCTTGCACGGGGAAGTCTGGTGGCCTCCATGGCACGGGGCAGAGACGGGCTCAGAAAAGTGACGTGAGCGGTGCTGGGGCTGACCAGGTCCCCGCGGCCCCATGGGGTGATGCTTCATTGCCCAGGCATCTCGTGAGCACCCAGGCCCAGCAGACCCCAGGAGGGCAGAGCAGACTCGGCCCCACGCAGAGCCTTCCGCCGGGCCCTCCCGTGCCAGGGGCGGCAGGATCCTGCCTCTGCCCAGCTCCACCGCTGGGGAAGACGGAATACAGGAGGTGCAGGTGCCTGACCAGCCTCAGGGACCCCGACTCCCCGTCACATCTTCCCTGCTCCCGGGACATGCCAGGGCAGATCAGGGGATCCAAATACATCTCCCCTCGAGTGTTTCTGAGAAAAAGAAATGCAGCCACAGGGAGCTGCGTGCCAGCCCAGGAAGCGGGCCACCCAGGCGAAAAGGCAGCTCCCGGCAGCGGCCGTTTTTAGAAACACGCCCTGCGCGGCCGCCGCAGACCTTCGCCAGCGCTAAAAGAGGGAAGTGAACGGAACAGCTCTCCGGATAGCACGGAGGATGCCGGGGCAAAGCTAATGACAGGTTTCAGCTCCGCCACCCAAATCTGTCCAGACGGCCCCATAGGGAGAGGGGCCTCGCAGAACGCAGAGCGTGAGACCGCAGGAGGAAGCTGGAGGCACCCCCCAACCCCGGGCCAGGCTGTGCTGAGCCCTCCTGAGGTCCTGGCAGTGCCCACCCTCCCTGCCGGCCTCCAGCCTCCACACAGAGCCCTCTCCAACCCGCATCTCATGGGGCCTGCTCAGACCGTCTGGTGGCGTTCAGGAAACATACGGGCCACCTTGGCAAGCTCACCGAGTGCCTGCTGTGTGCCAGTGTCATGGGGCCACCTCAGGGACAGCGATCAAACTCTCCCATATACACGCCTTCTATGACCTGGTTCTGACCACGATTGTGGCCTCATTCCTCATTGCCCTTCCGGCTGCAACACACAAAACACAGCATCCCCGCCACGCTGGGGTGGGCATCGGACTCGCCTGCCCAGCCCCGGGCCTCTTCTTGTTTCGGTGACGCCCCTCCATTCTGACTTGGAAGACTCGTCTTCCCTCTCCTGGCCCTGGGGTTTGCGCCTGCTCTGTCGCAGCTCTGGGGGCGGGGACATGCCTCAGTCCACTGCACTGGGGCATCACCCACCCCCTAATAGGGAGTCTGCAGGCTGGTCAGAGCCCATCTTGGGATTTCAGCTTTAATGACCTTCTGAGAAAGAGGCCCCAAACACGGAAAGCAGATGCTTAAACAGGCAATTGCCCACGCCAGAGTCTGAGCCCCTGGATCCAGCCATGCCTGAAACCCCCTGACTTTTTAGCTGCTTCCACTTCAGCAAACCAGTGGCTTGTTGAAGGCTGTTTGGACTGGGTGTCTGTCCCTGACCACTGGAAAAGTCCTACCTGACTCGAAGCCAAGCTTTTGAAAGACTTCGCTTTTTTGCTCATGCTGTTTCTCCCACTTGGAACGCTCGGCTTTCTTATCAGGTTTTTCCCCGGGGAGCTTTGAGCCTGGACTCAGGTTCCCCCTGGGAAGCCTCCCTGACCTCTCCCCGGCGTCACTCAGAGGCCTCGGCTCCGTGTCCTTCACGCCCGTGTGTGCTTTCCATTCATGCACCCCGTCCTCAAATATGTGCCGAGCAGCCCCGCCCTGCCCCGCGGTCGGCGGGGAGCCGCTGCGAAGGCTGTTTTCTTACCTGTCTCTGCTCCTGGAAGGCAGGGACCAGGCTGCTCCAGCACCAGGCCCAGAGCCTGGCATGTAGAAGGCACCGGGCAAACAACGGCCCTCCTGCCTCAGGGTGGCACGCCTCCTCCGCGGCTGCATCGTGAGTGGGTGCTGGGGTGGAAATCTAAGCCCATCAGAGGGTGAGGCAAACCCTGCTGGTCTTACTTCAATCTGCCCAGAACCCAGCCATGGGCCGTGGGCAGCTCCTGCTCACCCTCATCACCTGTCCCCTCCCGGTCCCCAGCACCAGCCTCCTCTGCCCGGACCCCCCAGTATTTCCCCTCAGTGAAAAGCGCGTGTCCCACAGCGGCCCACAGGCCCTTACAGCCCCACTTCCTGGGCCTCCTCGACCTCTCCCCTCTGTCCTCCCACACTCTGGCCTGCCTCACTGGCCTTCTGGCTGTTTCTGGCACATGCCAAGCTCCTACCCCAGGGCCTTTGCACTTCTCGGGCCCTCTGCTTGGTACCAGGTACACTGGGCCTGGGCACTCAGGTGGCTGTTCCCTCATTTCCATCACGGACACCTTTCCCAGCCACCTTCGTTTAAGTGACAACTGTTCTCTGTCCCCAGCATTCCTGCCCCCGTGTCCCCCTCAGCTCCTCTCCACAGCACTTTACAATGATGCTCACCTGTCCGCACAAGAACACGTGTCCCACGGGGCCTGGGCAGCTCCTGGAGCACAGGGGGTGCTCAACGAGTACCTGCTGAAGGAGTGGGTGGCTCCTTCCATCCCATGAAGCCACTTTGAACCCCGCCACGCTCTGCAGAAATGCCACCCAAACAGAAACAGGGCCTCGGCCTCCCCCTCCTACACCAGCTTCCTGAAGGGGGAACAGGTGTCCATCTGTCTGTCCCTGACCTGATCTGGACCCTCCTCCGGCTGATCTGCAGCTCCACTGCCCTGGGTCTGCCCTCTGGGGCATCTCATTCCTCAACGTGACCAGAGCTCACTCCTCACACCCCAAACTGTCCCCGGCCAGAGCTCACTCCTCACACCCCAAACTGTCCCCGGCGTGTGGGGCTGGCCAGCACCCAGAGAGCAGGGCGCAGCCAGCCCCTCACCTGCACCGGCTGCCCTTTCCTGGAAACCAGTCCGCAGTGGGGCAGAGGTGGCTCCCTCCCGGCTATGGGGGAGCCTTCCCTGCGGCCCCCTCCCACTCGGTTTTCCAAGAAACCATGCGTCTGGCCTGGATCAGACAATGCTGGCCCCGAGGCACCCAGCACAGACTTGTCCCAAACATGACCGTCTGGCCGGGTGTCAGCTCTATCTGAGAGGTCGAGGGTCACAGGAGTTATCTCCACCGTGAGCTGTGACTCTGAGGCGGTCCGGCCGTTCCCAGAGAGTCTGGGCGCCTCCTCCCTCCGGAGCCACACAAAGTTCCCTTTATGGCAGCCCGGCAGCCGGCACCGGCAGTCTCAGCCTCAGGGAAACCCAGGTTTGGGTTTTCTCCGAGGGCACAACCAGGCCTTTGTCTTGACTTCGCCCCATCCCCACCAGCTGGCTGGCCGGCCTCCCTGTCGAGTACACAGCGTCCAGGCCCCAGGCCTCTGCAGCCAGCCCTTCCGAGGCTGGGCACAAAGAGACACCACAGACGACAGCAAGGGACGCGCTCCCCACACTGAACACAGCCCATGTCCCCCACTGGAACCTCACAGAGGACCCCCTCTGTGCTGAGCAATGGGGTCGAAGTGGAACCTGCCACAGAGGCAGGCGATCGATGTGATGACAGCTAATTAGGATTCAATTCCTTGATGCCACCAATCGTTGTGAGTCCTACCACGCACCTGCCTGCGGGGGTGAGAAGAAGGTACCGCCCACCTGGAGCCCATTGCAGCTGCAGCGGATGCGCCAACTTGCTGAGAAAAGTGTGAACGTGTGATCACTCACAGGGATTTGGTCCCCTTCCTTGGCACACAAAAGGGATATGGCCTTAAAAATTAAAAAAAAAAAAAAAGAAAGAAAGAAGGAAGGAAATAGGAACTGGGACCAAATGGAGCGAGCAGGGTGCCCCAGGAAGATTCGGAGCTCAATTCCGGGGGCCAAGAGGAGACAGTGACAAGCCTGCAAGCTCCACCCGCCCCCTCTTTGGGGTCTGTATGCTGGTTCTTCTTCTTGCAGGAGAAGTCCCCCCAATTTCCCGCTGGCCACCAGGAGGAAGGGCCTGAGAGGGAGGGAGGGGGAGAGGGAGGAGGCTCAGTCCCATGGTCCCACGGTCCCGTGGGCACGGCCCCTGCCATCTGTGGGCATCTAAGCAGAAACCCACGCCTCAGCACCCTGGACACCCAGCTGCGGGACGTCCATGGTGTGGACGTGGCATTGTCTCCCTGAGGCCCAGGCAGCCTTAAGGATCTGCGAGGGCCACTTCCCCAGCATCGGCCCAGCTGGGCTCCAGTCCCGGGGGTCACGGGCGGGCAGGGGAGCGGGCGGGGGGAGGCAGCCGGAACCACCTCCTTGGAGGAAGACGGGGCCGTGCACGGGTGGGTTCCATGGAGACTAAGCGGAAGCCCGAATTCAGCCCCCACTGCAGACAGGGCTGCAGGCGCGGGGCGGCTTGGCGACGCGGTGTGGGCCTTCAGGGTCCGCCTTGGCGCCTGGGCTACAGGGCATCTTCCGAGATGCACCGTGATCTCTGCCGACAGGCCCTGGGGGACAGCGCCCAGGCCAGCCGGGGGAGAAACGGAAAACCCCAGTGATTCTGTGGAAGAGACATCCGCTGCTGAGCGCCAGGCAGAGGGGCTGGGGGGCCGGAGAGGGGCCAAATGCAGCCGCCACCCCCCTCGGCGCTGGCCCAGCAGGAATTAGTCTGTCCCGTCTGGCCAGGCAAAGCCGCCAGCTCCATGGAGCGGAAAAGGTCGGATGCTCAGACAGAGGGTCAGCCGTGTGGGTTTCCCCTCTCCAAGATGGCAGAGGGGAGGGGGCACTGGCAGGACCACGGGCGGCCCGGCCGTCGAAGGCCAGAGCAGGGAGGGACGGCCACCTTGCTCCCAGACACTCCCTGTCCCTGCACAGCCAGCATCAAAGAGTGACGGCCAGACACTGTCACCACGGGGAAGGTCACGTGTGGGTCAGTGCCGGCGGCACGGGAAGGGAGTGACCTCTTTCCGAGGCCCATTCAGGAACCTCCCTGCAAGCCCAGACGTCTGCGGCGGCCAGACAACAAAGGGGAGGGGGAGGGGGGAGGACGGAGGTGTCTGATGGTCCCGCACGCGCTCCCCTCCATCACAGGGGCCCCATGGCTGCCCCTCAGCCTCCAGCTGACCATCAGGGCGGCCAGAGCAGGACCGAGCGTGCTCCACCAGCGCCCCCCTGCCTGGCCCTGCGGACCTCCGGGGGTTCTGTCCGTCTCAGCCCCGTGGAGCCCAGCTGGTCCCAGCCTCCCCGGCCTTCAGCACAGGACCCTGTAAGCTCAGCGCTCACGGACAAGTATGCCGTTCCCCACACGGCTGTGCCTGACACTCGTCACGCCGGGCCTTCCTGAGACGCCCTCCCCGTCGACCACCACGTCAGGACTTTTAAATCCTGTTTGCCTACAGGTGAAGTCACACACGACCTGGGAGGCGAGCGAGCGAGACTGTGGAAAAGCTGTGGGGGCGAGAGGCAGGCAGGGGCGATGGAGCTGACGACCCCGGGTTCAAAACCCAGGCCTGACCCTTCCCTGGCTGTGACCTGAGGTTTTCTGGGCCTCAGTTTCCCCACCTGCAAAACAAGGGCAACAACCTTATGGGTCTCACAGGGTGTGTGTGGGTGTGTGCGCGCGTGCGTGTTTCTGAAACACACAGAGAAGTTTTATTCATCACGCGTGCTAACACTTGTACTGACGCAGACCAGTCACAGAGAGAGGCAGGGGCAGGCTGGGAGGGGCGGGGCAGGGGCAGGGGCAGGCGGGCATCTAGCACCGTCGCTGTTCAGTGAGGACTTGTCACTACTTCGCAGAGGCCAGCGTTTGGGACAGCAAACTGACCACCAGCCACTTATTACGGAGATGCCGATTTTGGATGTCACACATTGTGAGCAATTAAGGGTTTCGTTCCTTTTTTGTGGTTGTTGTTTTGGGATTTATTTATTTTTATTTTTACTTATTTTTGGTGTTTTTCCCCCCAGTGGCCGTCAGAAGCTAGGTGGTAGATGCATCCCCCTCTCCCCACAACACAACAGCATTCCTGTTAAAGTTCCTAAGACGGGCAATTCCAGCATGCAAAGGCTGATGGGACATCGCCAGGAAGGAGAAACGTGGCCATCGTCTAGGGATAACATACTCCTCCATTAAAGCCATTAACACGCGGGATCCTCGCTGCCTTCCCAGTGGTGCTCTCCGCGATTCCCCAGCAGCTGAGCCAAAGCCAAAGCACACAGGAGAATCTGACTGCGCCCTCCGTTAGTGACGCCGATGGGGATGGTCCCCTTTAAGAGGGGGGCTCCGGGGACGATGGTCCCCTTTAAAAGGGGGGGTCCAGGGACAATGGTCCCCTTTAAGAGAGGGGCTCCGGGGACGATGGTCCCCTTTAAGAGAGGGGCTCCGGGGACGATGGTCCCCTTTAAGAGGGGGGCTCCGGGGACGATGGTCCCCTTTAAGAGGGGGGCTCCGAGGACGATGGTCCCCTTTAAGAGGGGGGCTCCGAGGACGATGGTCCCCTTTAAGAGGGGGGCTCCAGGGACGATGGTCCCCTTTAAGAGGGGGGCTCCGGGGACGATGGTCCCCTTTAAGAGAGGTGCTCCGGGGACGATGGTCCCCTTTAAGAGGGGGGCTCCGGGGACGATGGTCCCCTTTAAGAGAGGGGCTCCGGGGACGATGGTCCCCTTTAAGAGGGGGGCTCCGGGGACGATGGTCCCCTTTAAGAGGGGGGCTCCGAGGACGATGGTCCCCTTTAAGAGGGGGGCTCCGAGGACGATGGTCCCCTTTAAGAGGGGGGCTCCGGGGACGATGGTCCCCTTTAAGAGAGGGGCTCCGGGGACGATGGTCCCCTTTAAGAGGGGGGCTCCGGGGACGATGGTCCCCTTTAAGAGGGGGGCTCCGGGGACGGGTCGCGGCGGCCGCTGCAGCTTCTCCGTCCGGCGCTCTCTCCCAGGATGGTTCAAGGTGAGATGGTGCTGGTGCGCACACCCCGGGGCCTGGTCCGTGCTGAGTGCTGGCTCAAGAGAAGCTGCAGGGACGGGTCCCAGGCCGAAGGAGGACGGGCCCCAGGGACTGCGCCCTGGGATCTGGTTCTTTAATAAAGAGCCAATCAAGGCCCTTGGGGAGCGCGGGGAGAGCGGGAATTGACTCTCTGCCCAGCGCTATGCCAGGCTTCTGCCCGTCTGCACAACAGGCACATCGGGGCTGCTCCCGCAGGGCGAGGGGCTGCAGCGGGAAAATGGGCAGCTTGGGCCCAAACAGGGCCACACGTGGCGGGCACTCGGTCAACAGTGCCCAGGGGCATTGCTCTTGCTGCTGCTGCAGGTCCCAGCCCCGCTCTGCCCCCAAACTGCCCCCCCAGGTACCCGCTGAAGCCGAATGGCCTCTCCCATGAACTGGGCAGCGTCTGGGCCAGTCCAATGCCCCCATCCTGTCTCCCCGACTCCGCATGCGTCACATCTTCCCTTCGCGGCTCTCGGGCTGGTCCTGGAGTCGATGGCAGGTGACAGCGACAGTCGGGGCAGCTTATTACAAACAGCGCCCCTTCCTTTCATGGGTCCTGGATGTGATGAAACGCGGTGTTCACGGGCGGCGTTCATGGGCCGCCGCGACTGTCCTCCCTGGTCACAGGCTCTCGCAGGCTCTCCTACCCCGTCCGGGCTGAGCAGCCATGTTCACCGGAGGTCTGAGAGCCGAGCCCCTGAGGCGCCTCCCGTGGGTACCAGGGCGATGGCGAGCAGGCCGGGCAAGGCCACACGGAGGGGCGCAGGCTCTGCCTCTCCCAGCACGGCCCGGTGCTCGGAGGCCGCCCGTGCCGTCGGGGACATTTGGGACTTCACCCCCATACACACTTCCTTTGTACCGGCTTCACCCTCCACACACCCCTAACCCAGAAACGCGACACAAAAGAATCCAAAAGAACCGGCTAAGCCCGAGGAATGTAAATGTTTAAGGCCCCCGCCTGCGATGCTCTGCAGACTAAACTAAGGTTTAAGAGCTTCTGTCAGCGTAGGGAGTGTGTGTTTGTGTGTGCGTGTGTGTGCGCGTGTGCGCGCATGTGTGCGTGTGAGTGTGTGTGCGCGTGTGTGAGAGTGTGTGTGTGTGTGTGTGTGTGTGTGTGTGTGTGTGTGTGTGTGTGTGTGTGTGAGTGTGTGTGCGCGTGTGTGTGTGTGTGCGTGTGTGTGGCGGGCGGGGGGCAGGAGGAGGCGGCTCAGAGGAAAACAGGGCCGTTCCCAGTCCCTGCAATTACACCGCCGCCTGTTCCAGCCGCCGTCCCGTTGCCGGGGCCTGGAGCGCGTGTCAGCCGCAGGGATTCAGAGATGGGACCCGCGCGGAGGAGCAGCAAGATGCCTGTCTGAAATGGGGGAAGGTCTCCCCCTGGACCCTCGAGGAGACCCCTCCGGGTCACACACCAACCTTTCCTATAATTCCGCCCCACGAAAACCGGCCTCAAAAACACCAGTGACGACAATGAAAAGCCCCCCACAAGGAAACAAGAGACAGAGCCCCACCTCCAGGGCACCTTCAAAAGAAAGGTCCTGGTCAGCCAGAGGGGGCAGCCCCTAAAGCTGGATGAAGTGATGGCTGAAAAGCAAAAGGCCGATCCAATCCCACTGTGTGCCAGGCACTGTGCCAGGCTCAGGGGCTGCCGGACAAGGTAGATGGAGCCCTGCCTTCGTGGAGACAGTTAACAGACGACCGTGAAATCTGAGCTGCCTGGATGAAGGACGCGAACTCTTCCATGTCCTGAAGAGGCTGGCATTCATTCATTCATTCATTCATCCATTCGGCAAGTTCCCACGGAGCCCCCATGTTCCCAGCCACTGCGCCAGGTGGGCACCAGGACCCACCCGTGATAACCCAGGTCTCTGCCCTGCAGGACGCTTCAGCGAGTCCTAGTACATCCCCCAGGATGTCCTCGGAGCCACTGAGCACGGGGATACCCCCCCATCTCCCTCGGTGACGTGGGGTAAACCCGTTTCTCCTCTCTGCTGCCTGAAACACTTGCCAAACAGAACAGGTGGGCGCACGCTCCCCCGGGGACCCAGGGATAGATGAGAAGCACTGAGCGAACCCCGTGTGTAGACCCCCAGCAACAGTGCGCCCCAGAGCACCATGACGAACAGGCTCTCCGAGACCTCCCAATCAAATGGGGGCAGGGGCACCCACATCTGCACACAGCTGAGGTAGGGCAGGGGGAGGAAAGGCAAGAGGGTAAAGCCATCCGGCTGCGGGAGGGAGGGAGGGAGGAGGTGTTGCAGGTGGAAGTTAGACCCGCCTGCCCGCACAGGCAGCGCAGCCAGAAACCATGGGTAACCCTCCCGCAGCCTGCCTATTCCCGCCACCGCCCCGCCCCGCCCCGCCCCGCCCTAGGACAATGCTGGCACTTGTGGGTGCTCAGGAATATTTCCAGGAGCTTCTGCTACGAACATTGAAGAGGGCAGCAAAGAGAAACCTAAGTTAAGGGGGTGGGGGCAGTGCCCAGAAACAGTGAAAAGCAGACCCCAACCGAACATGCGGCGCCCCTGGCGGGGACCCCAGCCCTGTGTTGAGCAGGAAGTCCAGCTGCCACCCCTGGAGTCATGCATTCCATGGGAGTGAGCGTGTGAATCCCCGTCCTCCCTCCTGAGGAGCGCCCTGCCTCTGACCCCGGGACCAGGAAGGCAGGTGTCTGGCCGGGCCGCCCAGGAGGTGTGGGCTGGATGCCTGCAGACAGGAAAGGCGGGAAGCAGCTTCCCGCCCCAGGACCGGGGGGTGTGGACGCGGGAGCTCACTCCAAGGGGCTGTCCCTGTCTCTAACCACCAGGCTGGACAGTGCTTCAAGGGGTGGCCCTACCACCAATATCCTCCCCCACCCCCCCCCCGCCCAAACCACACCAGCCACACCCGGGCACTTCCATCACCCCGCCACACCCATCCAATTCCCCTCCGCCCCTGCCGCCCCGTGGCCCCCGCTCCCCACTCCCCACTCCCAGCGGACACCTGGGGCTGCTCCACGGTCAGGCCTCCTCCCCATCCATCATCAGCCACACTTCACCGGCCCCTGACACGAAATGTCCCCATTGCCTCCGCAACTCGACTTCAGGGGGGAGCCGCAGCGGTCCCTGCCCTGCAACATGGGTCTTATGCAACATGGGTCTTAAAATTTTTTAAAATTTTTATTGGTTTCAGAGAGGAAGGAAGAGGAGAGGGAGAGAGAGCTAGAAACATCAATGATGAGAGAGAATCACTGATTGGCTGCCTCCTGCACACCCGCTACTGGGGATTGAGCCTGCAACCCGGGCATGTGCCCTGACTGGGAATCGAACCGTGGCCTCCTGGTTCATAGGTCAAAGCTCAACCTCTGAGCCATGCCAGCCGGGCTCATGCCCACTTTTATAGATGTGGAAACTGGGGCTCCGAAAGGCCAAGTAATTGTCCGGGACCCAGGTCGGAGCCAGAATCAAAACTCACGCTCCTCCCGGGATGCTGGACGCCTGAGGTGGGGGCGGCGGTGGCCGTGGGGACAAAGAAGAACACGGAGGAAGGCCTTGTGGGCCACGGCGAAGGATGCGCCCCTGGTTCTGTCTCCTCCGCCCCCCACTACCCGCCCTGCAGCCTGAGGATGCGGGGCCTCAGCAGGGCTACCCCGCCAGGGAGAGAGCAGAGACGCCGCGGCCAGAGGGCCAGTCAGCAGAGACGCACAGGCCGGGAGGGACCAGCGTGGGGTGGCAGCGAGGCATGAGGGCGCCCCAGCCAAGGAGCCAGGGGTGCGTCACAGGTCTCCCAGGTCCACCTTCACCCCTTGCCTGCTGTCAGCCAGACCCCACGGCCCCCCCTCATCAGGCCACAGGAAATGCCATCTGCCCTAGGCTGGAGCTTCCCAGAACCAGCGCCACGTTTCCCCAACCTGCCCGGAAAGGGAGAGTGCGTCCAGCTGTTTCCTGTGGCCCCACAGGGCTCGTCACGGAGCCCAGACGGCCCACGATTCCCCTGGCTCCCAGGGGCCGAGAGCCGGGGCCGCGCACCCAGCCCGGGCTCTCCAGGCCGCCCCAGGCCCCGGGAAGTTCCAGAAGAGCAGGCCCTTCAAACCCCACCGAGCAGTGACAGGGCGGGACTCCCCTAGGTCCTCGCCCGTGTCCTGTTTCCTGTCGGGGCGCCCCACAGGCCGCCGGAGCAGGACAAGCCCGGCACTCAGAGGTTCGTGCAAGCATGTGGGACGGGTGGAAGGTAAAGAAGGAAGAGTGCCACCAAGGAGCTGAGCAACTGCAGGGCTGAAAAAAGAAATCGGTTCCCACGCCACAGGAAATCAGTTGCATACAATTTGAAACTCTTCCCCTAGCTGGTGGCCTGAAAAAAACACTCTCTCTCTCTCTCTCTCTCTCTCTCTCTCAGACACACACACACACACACACACACACTCTCTCTCTCTCTCTCTCTGACTCACTCTCTCTCTCTCTCTCTCTCTCTCTCTCTTCTCCTAGATACCTAAACTGAAAATCTTGGAGTCATACTGAGTTTTACAATGATCTTTATTAAGTGCTTACTACGTGCCAGGTACCATCTAAGCCCCTAGTGACTTTGCATGCCCACATGCCCTTCCACCAGTGACAGATCTCTCTTCCCTTCCTCCTCCCCTCTAGTTCTTACACATCCCAATGTCACCTCTTCCAGGAAGTCTTCCTGGATTCACTTGCTGAGCGTAAACCCTTATTCTCATCAAAATCCTCCAGACCTCCAATTGCCTCTCCTTGCTTTAGCTTGGGGCAGGTGATGCCTAAGATGATCTTCTTTGAGGGTTAACTGTAGATTTGCCCTCTTCCCTTCCAGAAAGCTCAGGAAGCAAGCTCTCAAAGGCCAGGATTAAGGATTGGAAATTCCAAGGCATGTTCCCTCCCCAGAGCAGAAAGGTGAGGCCCCACTGCCCCGCAGGCCTAGGATCCCAGTTATGGGAAGGACTGCCCCAGACAGTTCGCCCCACATCAGCCCCTTCCATCCATGAGGTACTCTTACCACCCCCATGTCACAGATGGGGACCTGAGGCCCAGATCACAGAAGTAGGAAGTACCAGAGCAACACATAAGCCACCTCCATCTGCCTCCCCGGCCAGGCTGTACCTGCTCCAGCCAACACATCTAGACTAAATACAGCTTCTGGGTGGCCTCCTGCAGAGAAGAAACCCATCAACCAGAGACGTCACACACGGTCTGTCTGCGGTGCTCTGAAGGGGTGCAGGGGCCCTAAGATACCCACATTCTCCCAGATGTGTTGGTAAAGAGCGTCGGCCCCGGACCCCCCAGGTTCCTCCCAACCCCCACATCCAGATGCCTGGCACCACAGACGCCCCAGGACCCTGCCCAAACCCAACTCCAAAGTCTGCTGCTTGGCCAGGACCCACCCAAACCAGCATGCTAACATGACCTGGGAAGACACACGTGTGCGCGCGCACACATGCCCGCAGCCCTTCGCTGTCCCCTGGGGACTGCCTCCCCACCCCCGCCCCCGGAGAATGTAAGGTGCCTGGGTGCACCACCATCTCCAACTCACCTGAAGCAGGCCGCGCAGCGTGTGCGGCTAGCTGGGAAGTGTCTCCTTCCGAGCCCAGGCCCCCTTCCTCCAGCTCCCCCGGCCCCTGCCCTGGCCGGCAAGGCTGCGTAGGGAAGAGCTGGGGCCACGGTTCCCTCTGCAGGAACCGGTGGCGGTGGCCGCTGCACCTCCCTGACCTCCCGCTCCCGTCCCCACTTGCAAATGACTAAGCGATTTCCACCTCGGAGCCTGCCGGCCAAGAGCCCGCTGGCTGCAGAAGCGGCCCAGGATGCCCGGACCGCACACACCAAAACCCGTAATTGGCGAGCCCTCTTCTTGGGAAAGAAAACCCCCTCCATGTTTTGTTTTGTTTTGCTTTCCCCTTAAATGAAACAAATCCACCCACGTAGTTACTGGAAACTTGAGCATGTGAAACTGAGCCGTTTGCAAAGAGAATTTAGTCAGCAGCACGGTGAGCCGGGGAGCGGCCCCCTTGGTGGGCGGAGCCTCCGTGCTCTCGAGGTTCCCATCCACCCGAGAGGGAGTGGGGTGGCCCCGACCGCCAGACCAAATGGCAGGGCGTGCCCCAGGCAGGGGTCCAAAGGAGAAGGGATGGCCCATTGGTCGGGAGGCCACGTTTGCCTGCACAGGTCGAGGGTGCATGGCACGAGGGGCCCCGGTCACGGCATGCAATGGTTTAAAAGCCTTGGCTCAGGAATCCGACCCTCGTTTGAATAAACCCACGCCATCCAGGGAGCGGAGCCTCGCAGAGTCTCGGTTTCCTCATCTGAAAGATGGGGCACCAGAGACTACAGGTGCCTTGTCAGGACCACCAGAGACATCCACAAAGCCCTTCGTGCCTGGCTCCCAGCAGCAGCCCTGAGGGCTGACTCTGGGGGGAGCTAAGATGGGCGGGTGTCCCTGTCTGGGGGCTCTGTCCCCCGGAGCCCTGTCCCCCGGGGTGCTGTGGAATTGGCTGAGTTAGTGCCCAGCCCTCCTGCTCTCCCCAGGACACAGCATGTGAGGGGGGAAGTAGCCCAGGCCAGGCACCAGCGGGTACAGGTCTAGTCCCAGCGCCCTGAGCCCCAAGCTATGGGACCCTCTGAGCTCCTTGGCCTTGCCCTCCTCATCTGTACACGGAGGGTCCAGACAGTTTATTCTGCGTTGTTTCTTTTAAAACAAACAAACAAACCAACAAAAAAACACCCCACTAAGTTATTTGCCAACATTTCTTTTAAAAACTGGATTCCTGGCTTCTCTTAGTGCAAAAAAAGAAACGGACGCTATCAGTGCCCTGGACACCACTCCTCCAGGTCAGCGAGGCCACCCCTCACACCGGACCCGGGAATTCTACTTTGCCACAGTCCTCCCCCGCCCCTGTAGCCTCACCCCCACTGTTCACTTGCACCTTCTTCCAGGCCCCTTGAGGCATCTGAGTTTGTGACCCAGTTTAAAACTCCAATTTTACTCAGAAGCGTGACATGAACCACTTTTCAGTCGAAACGTTCACAGGAAGTATCCCTCGGGACGGTAACTGAAGTCTGACGGTTAAGACTGATTTTTCTTGCAGAAAGAAGACCCACACCCCAGTCTGGCTGAGGGAAACCCTACGCCGAAGCAGTAATTTTCTGAAACTCTTCATGTGGTTCACAGGCCAGAGAGCAGCGGCAGGTGCCGAGCCTGCCCTTCCTTCCTAACCTCCTCCCTCTCCTCTGGCGGGTGAGCCGGAAGAGGCCCCCTGCTCGGGGTCTCCCCCTCTGGACACACAGGGGGTGGGCCGGGGGATCCAGACACCGCTTCAGGCGCGTCCAGGACAGCTGCTCACAGAACGGGGACCCCCAGCTGTTTTGTTTATTGGGGGGCCAAGGGAGGCAGGGTCAAGAGGAACACAGCTGGTCTACTCACAGCCCAGCAGAGGCTGAAAAATGTCAGGTGGACATTTGAGGGCATTTTCAAGTTGTCGTGGTCACTCCTGAAGGGAAAAGCACGAGACTCAGAGCCTCCATCCTCTCGCCTCCACAGGGACACTGAGTTCATCCACCCTCCACGGAGCGCCTGCTGGGGGCCGGCCACCGAGAACGGCACGGGCACACCCCCGTGGCACCCGGCACACCCCCCTTAGCACCCGGCACCCCCCCGTGGCACCCGGCACACTCCCCGTGGCACCCGGCACATCCCCGTGGCACCCGGCACATCCCCGTGGCACCCGGCACACTCCCCGTGGCACCCGGCACAGCCCCCGTGGCACCCGGCACAGCCCCCGTGGCACCCGGCACAGCCCCCGTGGCACCCGGCACAGCCCCCGTGGCACCCGGCACCCCCGGATCACAGAACTGCTGCCTTTTGACCCAGCCCCGTCCCCACCACATCGGGAGCCTTCTCGCACTCAGTGGCCGTGTGGGGCAGTGACCCGGCACACACTGGGTCTGCAGAGCACACACTGGGTCTGCGTCCAGCTTCCCTTCGTGGCTGTGTGATCCCGACCAGCAATTTGACTTTTGTGCTGCAGTTTGCCCATCTTTAAAATGGGCATCAGAAGCCCCACTCAGCAGAGCCCGTGGCAGCGATCAGTAAGGTAAAGAACAGTGCCCGGCGCATTGCAGGAGCCCAAGAAACCTCCAGTGCACTGGACTACGCCCCGGAGGGGCCGGTGGCCCCTGTGCACGGGCTGCTGGGGACACCGCGGCCTCGGGCCCGGCCGGGGACAATGGGCACGCCCTGTCACTGGTCACCTTAACGTGACACCCTCCGCCTGCGCTGCCCTCGGTAGGGGCTCTCCCACACTGCCTGCTCCAACGTGATGGCAGGTGCGAGATGGTCCAGTCCTCACGGAATGCAGCTCGGGGGGCTGTCCCCCAGAAACTCCATGGCCGCACCTGCCTACGTGGCCACCAGCACTTAGGGGACCCGGGAGGGCTGCACCCCCGGCCTCGGGCCCCACCTGCCCGGCAGGCTTCAGTTCTGAGAAGAAATGGGTTCTGATGGTGTTAGGGTTGCCCAGCTGTACACAGTGGGCATGTACAACGGTAGCATGTGAACTGCAACGCTAGAAAGGAATCCGACATTAGCGCCTGCTGTATACACGCCGAATCCCCAAGAGACAGCATCCCACTGCTCCCCACCCAGAAAGGTCGGCGCTACCCGCCTGTCTTATTAGCAATTCAGGGGAAACAGTTACAGCGAGACAAGCACCGGGCCATCGCGAGGGCTCCTGTCTCGGTGCGTCCTGACCCTCCGCCTCAGGAGAGAAACCCAGCCCCCCGTTTCCTCTTGGTCCCCATGGCTGTTTCCCCGGCTGGGCCTGAAGTGTGGTCCGGCTGCCGCAGAGAATTCCCCAGGAGGCTCCAAACCCGCCTTCCCAGGAAGAAAACACAGATCGCACCCCGAACCCCAAAACCTGGTGGATAAAGTCACGTGGAGCCCAGCACCCGGCGGCTCCGGCAGAGCCACCCTGGGTGCTGCCAGTTCCTGAAGCGGTGGGAGAGGGCAGAGGCAGGAGGCGGGAGAAGACCCCCGCCCGCCTCTAGGAAAGTGGTCCCCAAAGTTACTCCCCGCCCCCAACTTACTTTCAGCAGTTCAAGCACTTCCCTGCGCCCCAAATTAAGTCTTATACAGAACTCTATCCCCCTTAAAAAAGAAAAATCAGAGTGAGACTGCGCTGGGTCCAATGCCTGTCTTCCCACCCTGGGCGGGGGGTGGGGGAGGGGGGTGGGAGCTGGGGGGGGCGGGGAGGAGGGGCTGCGCCCACAGGGCAGCTCCTCCCAGAGCCAGGCAAGCTGAGAGCTCGGTGCCCCGCTCAGAGCTGCCCAGGGAACCAGGACATGGTTTAAACCCCCAAAGCTGCCCGGCCTGTGTGGCTCAGTGGTTGAGCTTCGACCTATGAATAGGAGGTCACGGTTTGACTCCCGGTCAAGGGCACGTGCCCGGGTTGCAGGCTGGATCCCCAGTAGGGGGCATGCAGGAGGCAGCCGATCCATGATTCTCTCTCATCATTGATGTTTCTATCTCTCTCTCCCTCTCCCTCTCTGAAATCAATAAAAATATTTTAAATAAACAAACAAAAAACCGAAGCACAAGAGCCCCAGCTGCCCCTTTCTGGGACGTCGATGCCGTCCCTGAGCCCCATCTTCCCGGAAAGGAGGCCGTCCACGGGCATCGAGGAGGCCGGCGAGGAGAGCCGCCCGTGCGCGGGGCGGTGACGGCGTGCGGCTCCCATACTGCTCTCGGCTCTCGCAGGGGCTCAAAATTTTCCATGAAAAAAAAAAAAAACATGTAAACACTACAGCAAAGCACAACCTCAGAGGTGGTGCGACACCCCCTGGGGCGGGGAGGAACCCCAGTCACGGCCCAGGCCTCCGCTCAGACGTGGCCTCCCGGGTCGGGGCTGTCTGGGCGGCTCAGCGCAGGCACTGCGACAGCCCAGACAGAGCGGGCATTCACGGAGTATTGGCTGAACGACGAAGGAATTTAAAAAAACCCTCTACGCTGAGCTGTCTAGACACCCCTGAGTGTGACTCGATAGTGAGGGCGACGGGCTTGCTGGACCCTGGAGGGGCAGGCAGGGCAAAGGGACCCGACAAATAGGTTCAAAATTGGCCCCCAGGCTACAGCTGGAAGGAGGGGGACCTGCCCTTTGAACATCACATCTCTCCAAAGACAGGAAGTTTTGTGAAAGGGACCCTGACATTTGCACTTAATTTGATGTAATTCGAACACGTTTCACACCCATGCTGACCCTTAGGATGGCTTTCCAAGCTTCACGCTCGAGGGGACCTTTCTCATGACAGCTTCTTAAAGCCTCCAAACTGAGAGGCAGACCCCCTCACGGGTGTGTCCCCCCCCGCCCCCGCCGTTTTCAGGGTAAGCAAGCAGCAAGACTCTGATCCCCAGGTCCTCCTGTCCTATCCAGGGGTCCCTCCCGCGGAAATCCACGGAGGGGCCCTCAAGAACTGGCCTTGCACAAAACCCACCGTACCCTGAGCCCCGTGTTTAACCGCGGCGTTGCTTGGGGCTCCTGGGATCCACCTCAGAGGCAGACCCACCAGCATGGCCGTTTCCTGCCTGGCCCTCCCGAAGTGGGTGCGGGACCATCACGGACACTCCCCAGCACCCCTGACCTTGCAAAGATTCAGAGCCACAGCGTGGCACCACCCCAGCCAGAAACCCCGGCCTCGGTCAGACCTGCAGCCAAATCACCAAGTGGACGGTTCCGGATCTGCCGGGAAGGCCCCCAGAGCGTCCAGGCAAAAGGACGGGGGAGTTGACTTGGGGTTGCCTAGGGAGACAGCCAGAGTGGTTAACAAAGGAGGCACAGGCAGATGGAGATGACCCCCACTCTCAGGAGCAACTTTTGGGGTGAATGGGATGGGAGAGGAATGCAAGGACAACCCTGTGCCCACTGACAGCCCCTGGACCTGGCATTGGAGGTGCCCCTGCCATGTGGCAGCCTTCCTGTGATCCTTCTCATCCTGGCCCGTCCCTCCTCCCTGGGGTCCCTCTGCCTCCCTGCCCCCCACCATGGAAACCCCAGCCTAGAACATGCCCCCGAGGCCCGCCGTGCCTACCCAGCACTCCTGGCAGGCAGCCAGCGTTTCCTGCCCACCCTGTCCCTCCACCTGCTCCACTGCAGACTCTCAAGGGCCGAGGCTGCTTCACACGCCTCCAGAGTCATGCTGGTAAACAGTAAGCGCCCAATAAATGGCAGGTGTTCGATATTCACAGGAGAAAGGACACAGGCTGTGGAATCAGGACAACTACATCCTCCACGCAGCCCTGTCACCTCCGGCAACTTAGAAGATGCCTCTGCAGCTCACTCCTTCCTCGTCCACACACGGCGAGGCAATACTTGACGCACAGGGCCGCCGGAAGGACTAGAAACCCACCGACGGGGAGAGCACTGGGCCTGGCAGGCAGTAGGCACTCGAGAAAGGCTAAGAATCCTGCTCAGAGCAGAGACCCCTGAACTAAACGGCAGCCGGAGGGTGGGAGGGAAAAGGCAGGAAAAAGACGTCGGGGGCTCCAATGACCCAGGACCCACCGGTCTCCTTTCTACAAGCTGCCCCCCAACCCGCAGTCATGGTAGCATGGCTCTGGGGCCCCCGGGCAAGGGCCCACTGCTAGAATGCCGGTAACCGGTCAGGGCGGGCAGAGAGCAAATGGCACAATTGCTGGTTGACACTGGTCAGGACGTCCAGAGACAGTCCACCCTCGTCAGGGCCTGTCCGATCTCAGAAAACAGGTTTGGGAATGTACCCTAAAAGCAATGGTCACTGCTGATGAGCTTTAAGAAGGGAGTTGACATTGCAAGGTATTCTTTATTACTGTTATTGTTGATTGATTGATTGATTTAAGGGAGAGAGGAGAGAGGAGAAAGAAGGGAGAGAGAGAGACATCGATCTGTTGTTTCACTTATTTATGCATTCATTGGTTGCTTCCTGTATATGCCCTGACGGGGAATTGAACCCACAACCTTGGCATATGGGGACAGTGCTCTAACCAACTGAGCTACCCGGCCAGGGCTCCCAGGTGTTCATTTTTATTTTTTTATATTTTATATTTGTATCGATTTCAGAGGGGAAGGGAGAGGGAGAGAGATAGAAACATCAATGATGAGAGAGAATCATTAATTGGCTGCCTCCTGCACACCCCACACTGGGGGTCAAGCCCCTAACCTGGGCATGTGCCCTGACCGGGAATCGAACCTTGACTTTCTGGTTCAGAGGTCGACGCTCATCCACTGAGCCACACCAGCCGGGCTCCAAGTGTTCATTTTTAAAAGATCACTGGAAAAAAATTAAAAACAATGAGAAGGATTGCTCACGACAAGGGGACAGGGCTGGGTCTTTGGTGGCAATGAAGGGGAGAGGCAGGCAGGTGTCTGACAAACTGTCCGAACCACACTGGTCCCACCTCCCAGGCGCCCTCCAGTGAACCAGGAAGGGAAGTCCAGCTTCCTCCTGGGAAACACCGTAATCTGAAGCCAGGCCCCAGAGGTCACAGGGTGGGCACTTCCAGTCCTAGGAAATGTCCAGAGTACGCACGTCCATAGACTGACGCAAATGGTGGTTGCGGGCGCTGGGGCAGGGCGTGGGGAGTGGCTGCTCACTGGGTATAGGGTTTCCTTTTGGAACTGGAGAGGGGGGGTTGCAGAGCACCGTGCATGCCCAGCTGTGCCTCCGTATCTGCAGGGGATCGGATACCAGAATCCACGGGTGCTCAAGTCCCTTATGCAAAATGACGCCGTATTTGCATATAACATACACACAGCCTCCTGTCTACTTTATTTTACTTATTTTATATACTAGAGGCCCGGTGCATGAAATTCATGCACGGGGTGGGAGGGGGAATCCCCTCAGCCCAGCCTGCACCCTCTCCAATCTGGGACCACTGGCTCCTAACTGCTCACCTGCCTACCTGACTGATCGCCCCTAACTGCCCCTCCCTGCCGGCCTGGTCGCCCCCACACAGCCTGCTGTTCAGTCATTTGGTCGTCCCTCACTAACCCCCCTGCCAGCCTTGTTGCCCCACGCAGCCTGCTGTTCAGTCGTTACTGTGAGGGCATCCTGACCAATTTGCATATTACCCTTTTATTAGTATAGATATATTTTTTTTATTGATTTCAGTGAGGAAAGGAGAGAGAGAGAGAAACATCAATGATGAGAGAGAATCATGGATTGGTTGCCTCCTGCACGTCCCCTATTAGGGACTCAAGCCCACAACCTGGGCCTGTGCCCTGACCGGGAATCGAACCCTGACCTCCTGGTTCATAGGTTGACACTCAACCACTGAGCCACACTGGCTGGGCCTCCCGCCTGTCTACTTTAAATCACATCTAGATTACCCATAATGCCCAATACAATGGAAGTGCTGTGAAAATAGTTGTTATACTGTATTGTTCAGGGAATAATGATGAGAAAAAAGGCCTGTATGTGTTCTGCACAGACGCAACCACAGAGCACATCGGCAGCCACATAACTTTACCCCCAAACCATCTCACCCTGCGGCTGGTTGAATCCACGGATGCGGAACCCGGGAGACAGAGGGCCAATTGCACTAAATGCCACCGAGTTGTCCACTTAAAATGGTTAATTATAATGTTATGCACAGCACGGGGAGCACAGCTCTGTCCTCACCTCAATTTAAAAAACCCACCCTAAGGAGCGCACGTCACAGAGCCATCAGCATATTAAGAGGATTAGAGCCCTCCTGGAGTTGATTTCCACTGAGCCACACTGGTCCCATTGCTGCTGGGAGCCCCCATTTCCTCACAAACCTGGGGCCACTCTGTCCTCGCCCCATACGTCCAATTAATCCCCACCCCCGCAGGAAGACGGCATCTCCCCCTCCTTGCCCCTCCCCCTCTGCTGTGCCCAGAAAGCTCACGGGTCAAAGCCTGGCTATTTACAGTGAAAAGGCGCTAAGCAAACGGCAGGAAACAGCGTCCACCACGAGGGAGGCCCAGGGACCCAGGGACCCGCTGCAGGGACCAAGGCCAAGAAGGGGGGCAGTTGACAGGAAAAAGTAATCACCCTGGAGGCCCTGAGCCATTGCCTGAGGCGTCAGGTCAGAGCTCACCCTCCGGGAGCATCCCCTGTGCCCAGCCCCTCCCCCCACAGGTCCACAGCCCCTCCCCGCACAGTCCATCCCCTGCGCCCAGCCCCTCCCCCACAGTCCATCCCCTGCCATCCTCCTGCCTCTCTGTCCTGACTCAGCTCCTCTCTAGCCTATTACTAGACCATGCTCACTGTCTACACCTGCCATCCTTCCACCAGGAATGCCTCCTGCCTCTGCCTCTCACCTTCTGCCTGTCACCATCCCATAATGCCCTAGGCACTGCCATCACAGGGCCTATCTCTCCCACTACACAGAGATGGAGCGAGACCCCCTCTCCATGCTTTGTATCCTCAGCCCCAGGAGATTGGCTGCATACAGTAGGTGCTCAATACATGTTTGCATTAAAAGCGGCCCAATAACAGTGCACGAGAGGGGCCTCGTCTTGGAGTTCCTGACCTCCCGTGGGGTCCGAGGGGAAATTCTGGTCTAGAAATGAAAAGCTGACAGTCAGGTTCGGTGAGAGAGATGCAGGGACCAAGGCCAAGAAGGGGGCACCTGCTGCCTGAGCCTGGCCCCTGGCGGAGGGCGGAGGGCGGAGGGCGGGGGGCGGGCTTTTCCTCGCAGGCGGGGAGGATGAGATCACGGGGACCAGGGTGAGAACGAGGTGGAACATCCGAAAGAAAAGTCCCTTTAAGTCTGGATTTTGTCGGCCAGGCCTGTGGGAAAGGACCCACAACAGGTGATGTGCCCTATGCGGAGGGAGACCACGGCACCCGTCCCTACCCTGCACTTTGGTCTGATAAAGATGCTCCTTCGTGCCCAGCCGGGGTGGCTCAGGGGTTGAGCAACTGCCTGTGAACCAGGAGGTCAGGGCTCGATTCCCTGGGTTCCAGGCTTGGTCCCCAGTGGGGGGCATGCAGGAGGCAGCCAATCAATGATTCTCTCTCATTGTTGATGTTTCTCTCTCTCTTTCCCTCTCCCTTCCTCTCTGAAATCAATAAAAAATAAATAAATAAATAAAAAGACACTCCTTTGCAAACTTTTCAGGAACAAAATGATAATTCGATTCACACGTACAACCTATGTCTTGGGAAGGATGGTGCTCAATTCTCAGGCTAAGCTCAGGAACACCGTAGGATCGGAGGTTTGGCTCACTGTGAAGATGTTTCAGCAGGCACGTGTCTGCTCCCCCAGGAGGAGGGGGGTGCCAGGACCAGGCACAGCACGGGGAGCACAGCTCTGTCCTCCACCAGCTTGATCCCCACCAGCGGGCCCCTGACCCTCAGAGAAATTCAACACCCTGCGGCCTGCCCAAGGCGTTAGGGTTCTGAGAGGCAGCCCTTCGGAGCCCGGGAGGGGGGTTTCGGCCTGGCAGGACCAGCCCACAGAATGCAGCCCCACCCAGCTCCTGAGTGATATCACTGGCGCCCCCAACAGGACCTCTCCCTCCTGGCACCCCCAGAGCCCACGGATTCTCCCCTGACCCTTGACCTCCCTAAAGCCACATCCGTCCTGGCTCATGGCTGTCAGAGCCAACGCAGTCAACATGCCATTGCTTTTTTGTCTCTGTGCTTCCCTGGGAAAGAAAAGGAAGACTTAGTAAAGTTATTGCATTAGGTCATGCCACACCCCCATCCATGTACATGCACATTCTCTCTCTCTCTCTCTCCATCTCCTGGTAAAGCACTCTCTGCAGAAGAAAAGCAGTCAGGGAAGTGCTTAAAATGATCTAATCCACCCATCACTTCACAGCTGGGGAGGCATGAGTGCCTGGCCCATGACCTCAGCCCGGGGGGACAGTAACCAATGGCAACAGCTAAGACTCTGAAGACTTGGTCCATAGCCCTGGCTGTGCACTTTGGGTAAGTCAGCCACCCTCTCTGGGCCTCTGCCGGGGAAGATATCCTGTAAGACAGGACTTCCCAGCTCCTGGAGGCCAGCCTCTGCCCCAGAGCTTCAGCCAGCGCTTTCCAGCACCCAGAGTGGGAGCCCAGGCAGGGAGCGGGCAGAGAAGGGAGGAGCAGCCTGTCCTGGCTTCCTGGTTCCTCACACCCCACACCCTCCCCCTCCTACCCCAGGGAGGCTTATTCCAGGGACACCAAACCTTAGTCACTCGGACGGCGCTTTTCCCACCAACACCTGTTAAAACTCACTCATGACCAGTTTCTGATGCTACCGGCTGGAGTGTTTAATTAAATATTACTCACTCAGGAAGCAGCCCCTGCCAACTCACCCCAAAGCGTTCAGTTCATTTTCAGAGAAAGAGAGAGGGGGAGGGAGAGGCATCTGCACCCGCCTCAGCTGGCACCAGCAGGGCCCCCTAGTCCAGAGTGTGGGGTCCAACACAGCCCAAAGTCAGGAACCAGAGGGTCCACAGCCAGGTGATCATGGACGGCACACACACACACTCACTCAGAGACACACTCACTCCACACGGACACACACTCACACAGATGCACTCAGACACACACACACACACAGATGCACTCACACACGCACTCACACACACAGTCACACAGGTGCACTCACACACACACAGATGCACTCTCACACACACTCACACAGATGCACTCAGACACACACTCACAATATGCACTCAGACACACACACACACACACAGATGCACACACACACACACAGATGCACTCACACACACACTCACACAAATGCACTCACACACGCACTCACACACACAGTCACACAGATGCACTCACACACACACAAATGCACTCACACACACAGATGCACTCACACATATGCACTCATACACACACACTCACACAGATGCACTCACACATATGCACTCACACACAAATACACAGATGCACTCAGACACACACTCACACATATGCACTCAGACACACACACTCACACAGATACACTCACACACACATTCACACAGATGCACTCAGACACACACAGATGCACTCACACACACAGTCACACAGATGCACTCACACACACACAGATGCACTCACACACACACTCACACAGATGCACTCAGAGACACACACAGATGCACTCAGACACACAAATACACAGATACACTCAGACACACACACACACACACACACAGATGCACTCACACACACACAGATGCACTCACACACACACACAAACACACAGATGCACTCAGACACACACAAATGCACTCACACACACAGATGCACTCACACACACACAGAGATGCACTCACACATACACAGATGCACTCACACACACACAGATGCACTCACAAACACAGATGCACTCAGACACACACAGATGCACTCACACACACTCACACAGATGCACTCACACACACAAATGCACTCACACACACACACAGATGCACTCACACACACACAGACAGATGCACTCACACACAGACAGATGCACTCTCTCACACACACAGATGCACTCAGACACACACACAGATGCACTCACACAGACAGATGCACTCACACACGCACTCACACACACAGTCACACAGATGCACTCACACACACACAGATGCACTCACACACACAGATGCACTCACACACACACAGATGCACTCAGACACACACACACACACACAGATGCACTCACACACAGATGCACTCACACACACACACACAGATGCACTCACACACACACACACAGATGCACTCACACACACACAGATGCACTCACACATACACAGATGCACTCACACACACACATGCACTCACACACACATGCACTCACACACACACAGATGCACTCACACACACACAGATGCACTCACACATACACAGATGCACTCACACACACACATGCACTCACACACACATGCACTCACACACACACAGATGCACTCACACACACACATGCACTCACACACACACACACACGCACTCACACACACAGTCACACAGATGCACACACACACACAGATGCACTCAGACACACACACACACAGATGCACTCACACACACAGATGCACTCACACACACACACAGATGCACTCACACACACACAGATGCACTCACACACACACAGATGCACTCACACACACACACAGATGCACTCACACACACACACAGATGCACTCACACACACACATGCACTCACACACACATGCACTCACACACACACAGATGCACTCACACACACACATGCACTCACACACACATGCACTCACACACACACAGATGCACTCACACACACACAGATGCACTCACACACACACATGCACTCACACACACATGCACTCACACACAGATGCACTCACACACACACAGATGCACTCACACATACACAGATGCACTCACACATACACAGATGCACTCACACACACACATGCACTCACACACACATGCACTCACACACACACAGATGCACTCACACACACACATGCACTCACACACTCACACACGCACTCACACACACAGTCACACAGATGCACACACACACACAGATGCACTCAGACACACACACACACAGATGCACTCACACACACAGATGCACTCACACACACACACAGATGCACTCACACACACACAGATGCACTCACACACACACAGATGCACTCACACATACACAGATGCACTCACACACACACAGATGCACTCACACACACACATGCACTCACACACACATGCACTCACACACACACACAGATGCACTCACACACACACATGCACTCACACACACATGCACTCACACACACACAGATGCACTCACACACACACAGATGCACTCACACACACACATGCACTCACACACACATGCACTCACACACACATGCACTCACACACACACATGCACACACACACACACAGATGCACTCACACACACACACATGCACTCACACACACACACATGCACTCACACACACACATGCACTCACACACACATGCACTCACACACACACAGATGCACTCACACACACACATGCACTCACACACACACACATGCACTCACACACACACACTCCCAGAGACACACATATGCAGAAGCACACTCATACCTCGGAGCCACACATATACGCTCTCACATACATGTACACACCTAGTCACACACCCACACAGACGGGCTCACAGCTCAGGCACACACACAAACTTGCAGGCGCAGCCAGGCGGGGCCGTGCACAGCCCCAGGAGCCTGTGCCTGACCGTGACCGGGACCACCGCCCGGTCTCACCCCGGACCAGGCGCCCATCGCGGGCTGCACCCACGGCCCAGGCTGCTCCGGGTTCTCGGCTTCAACGGCCCCCGACACAACCCTCGGCTCCACGCCGCGGCGGCTCCGGGCGGCGGGCGGGTGGCGCCGCCCGGGTGTCGCCCCGCGGCCCGGGGGAGGCGCTCCCGGGCCGGCGGGGACAGCGAGGGCCCGGCCCCGCGGCGCCGCAGGAGCGGGCGGACCGGCGGGAAAAGCGAAACTAACTTCGCGGGGCGGGCGGGGCGGGAGGGCGCCCCGCTGCGGCCGGGACCGTCGCGGAACAGAGGCCCGGGGGTCCCGGCACCTGGAAGTCGGCGGGGGCCGCGCGCCCGAGGCCCCTCCACCTGGGCTGCAGCCGCGGGGACCCCCCCGTCCTGCCCTGCAGGTGGGGACCCCCGGCTGCCGCGACCCGCCCGCGCCTGCAGCGGCAGCATCGTCAGCGGCGCCCGACCCCCCCCCCGGGGCCCGAGGCGGCAGCAGGCCCCCCGCGCCCCCTACGGTCCCGGGTCGGGACCCCGCCGGCCCCGCGCCGGCCCCGCGCCCACCCACTCGGCCCCCACGTGCGCGACCCCCGAGCCCACCCGCCCGGCCCGCAGCCACCCGTTCCCGACCCGGCCCTGCCTACCGCGCCGGGAGGCCGCCGCCGCCCGCTCTCCGGGGCCGAGAGGCTCGAGCGCCCGGGCCGCGCCCGCCGCAGGGACCGAAGCCGCCTCCGCCCCGCGGCCCGGCGCCGCGCCTGGAGCCGGTTCCGGTGCGAGCGCGCGGGCCGCCCGAGCGCGACTTCTGTGCAGAAACAGCGGCCGAAGGCTTTCAAGTGGAAAGGCGAGCCCCGCGGGGGGCGGCCTGGCCCCGCCCCGCCCCGCCCCGCCCCGCCCCGCCCCGGCTCGAGCGTGCGGGCGGCTGCGAGAGGCTGCGCGGCGGAGGGCGCGGGGCGCCGGCGGCCCCGCGGGGGCGGGGGGCGGGGGGCGGCAGCGCTTCCCGTGCCCCGCGCCCTCCGCCGCCCCCTCCTCGCCCCACCGAGGCCGCCGGGGCGCGCGGGGTGGCGCCGAGGCGTCGGTCCCTCCGGCGGCGTCTTTGGGAAACGCCGGGCGGCCTCCGCTGGGCCAGAGGCCGGAGTTGCCACACGCGGGAGCGCGCAGTGCCGGCCCCGGGAGGGGTGGTCTTGCGGAAATTATTCGCAATCTCCGGGGGCAGCGGGGGCTGCTTCGGTAACCTGGGAGCAAGGCCTCGCTTGCCTCATCTGGCGTTCCCGGCAGCTAGGAGTTCCGTAACTCTAGGCACAGGGGAGGGGCTGTGGGCAGAGATCAGCCCCGCTCCAGCATCCGGATGCACGTCCACTTGGGTACCCGGTACCCACAAGGGGGCGCGGGGAGGGTGTCTCAGGACGCAGACCCCAGGGTCTGGGCACCTGGGCACCCCAGCGCCTGGTGGCTCCAGGCAATCAGCAGGCCGCGTTCCATGCGTGATGATGAATGAATGAATGAATGAATGAATGAATGAATGAATGAATGCATGAATGAATGAGCAAGCAATTGCCCGGGAGGTCCCCACGCCTGACGACTTCTCTACCCGGTGCCCTGTGGTCCTCGCTCATCAAAGGCATTTTCCGCCCCGTCCCCTACACAGCAGCCACTTGCACCCTAGAACTGGGACGTTTTAAAAGAAATGTGTGTTTTGAGAACAAGATCTTACATTCCTCCACCCCGCGCTGTGTGTAGTGTCCTTGAAGGGTATGGGGAATTGGCATTGCTGGAGCAGCTGTTATAAACAATGTGGTTTCTAGTTATTTCATCTGTACCAGAACCTGGAAGGGCAGGACGGCTGAGTTCATTGTAAAGACGAGGAAGCCGTCCGTGGCCAGAGGCCCTGGCCTAGCAAAGCTCGGAGCTCAACTGGACTCCGTTAGCTTCCAAAGTTTGATGTCTTCCCACCTCGTGCTGTAAATCAGTTTTGCTTTGTTTTGAATTTTAAAAATAGTGTGGCTCAACTGGCTGCAATGGGGTGGACAGGCCTGTGTGGGCATCCTGGCCGCTCAGCTGACACTCCTGGTTCAAGTTGCCTCGGGGCGTTGAACCCAGTCTCGTCAGGTGGGCAGCCACTGCCCACAAGCCAGGGGCGCTTGGAACTGACTCCCTTTAGCCACTTTGCCATTTGAGAAGTGTGCCTTGTCCCTGATGGACGTCAGGCCCGTGGGAGAGGTATGAGAGCACAGAGATGGGTGTGGGGGGTGTCTTTCCAGGCCCCTGGTGTACCCCAGAGTGTGGTCTTGAAAAAGCACAGCTGCCTCCGGGCTTCATTCCTCTCCCCCAAAGGGGTAACCGTGATCCCAGTGCTGTAATGCACCGAGGGTGCGCCCCCATCGGGTGCCGGCCTCTCATGGGGCAGCCTCACTTCTCATCCTGAGGCATCTTCCAGAACCGACTGGACAATGCAGATTGCGTGGACCTAATTCAAGGGGCAGGGTCTGTTTATCTAGGGCCAGAGACCCCACCTTTGATGGGAACCTTGACAGATGGTTCCCAGTTTGACGTCCTCAGCACTCTCACCCCGCCCGCCTGCAGCATGAATCTAAAAATCCCAGCTCTGATCCACGCAGGTAATTAGATCCTGCTGACCTGAATTTCCCAGAGGCGTCCCTGGGGGGCCCTCCTCCCCGCCAGGACACTGGGCTGCTTGGCCAGATGTGCTTGGGAAGCTGGTCATCCAGCGGAGACCCGCGTGGAGCAGTGTTGAGCAATCGAGGAGACCAAATTATGCCCCTGTGTGCTCCTCATAGCAGTGCCGATACTATTGTTGGTTAGAAGACACATAATCTTGCAATGCCGTGACATCAGCTGATAAACACCATCCAGGAATCTGCAGACGGACTCCAAGTCCTCGACTAAGTATCTGTGTTCCACAAGGGTGAGGAGGCAGGAGGCTGACTCTGGGATCCTGGTGGTGCCACCCCCCCCAGCTCCACCCCCACCCACACACACATTTCATCACTTGCATCAGTACAATTTGCTCATGTCTCTAATCTGTCTCAGGAAAATGACGGGGAGAAATTATAAGATAGCAAAATGAACAGCAGCTGCTTTTTCTGATGACGAAGAGTCTGTCCAGAGATGTCTTGTGCACTCTTTGGGCCCCTAGAGCAGAATTCTACTGTTTCCTTCCTTCCTTCCTTCCTTCCTTCCTTCCTTCCTTCCTTCCTTCCTTCCTTCCTCCTCCCTCCCTCCCTCCCTCCCTCCCTCCTTCCTTCCTTCTTTCCTTCCTTCTTTCCTTCTTTCTTTTTTTAAAAATATATTTTATTGATTTCAGAGAGGAAGGGAGAGGTAAAGAAAGAGAGAGAGAAACATCAATGATGAAAGGGAATCATTGATCGGTTGCCTCCTGCACACCCCTCACTGGGGATGGAGCCCGCAACCAGACATGTGCCTGACCAGGAATCAAACCGTGATCTCCTGGTTCATAGGTCAACGCTCAACCACTGAGCCACACTGGCCGGGCTCCTTCTGTTTTCATAAGCATGAGGGACTCCATTTTCTCCAAGTCCCTTTGCTGATTGGAGTAAGTGGGCAAGGAATTTGGAACTAGACACGCCTAACCCAAACCCCAGCTCTACCATTCACTAGCTGTGTGACCTTGAGCAAGTTCCTTAACTTGAGCAAGTTCCTTAATCTCTCTGAGACTCAGTTTCCTCATCTGTAGTATAGCTCTACATGTTTCCCAGAATTTGTGGGGTGAGGGACAATCATTCAACAAATATTAATTGAGCACCACATGTGCAGGGGATTGTGTTAAAATGAAATCATAGGGTTTTGAGGACTTTCCAGATAATGGACACATGTTACATATTATTATTGACAAGAATAAAAAGAGGTTTCCTTGCTCAGCCGTGGCTCAGTGGTTGAGCATCAATCTATGAACCAGGAATCCCAGTTCGATTCCCAGGGTTGCAGGCTCAATCCCGGTGTGGGGCGTGCAGGAAGCAGCCAATCAATGATTCTCATCATTGATGTTTCTCTCTCTCTCCCCCTCTCCCTTCCTCTCTGAAATCAATAAAGATACATATTTTTTAAAAGAGGTTTCCTCGAAAAGCATGGGATCCATAATACAGAAGTGTGGCAAGGTCCACCAGAACAGAAAGAACACTGAAGAGTATGAATACAATTTAGACCAATTCTGCATCTCTAACAAAAGATTTTCTTATCTCAGGCAGTGACACTGAAGTAGAGTGGACCTTATCTTACAGAACTTTGATCTTACAGCATTCATGAATTAGTACATTGATTCATTTCATAGACTCTGGCCTTCAACTTCTGTGGGTTTCATTAAGGATCACATATTGGACAGTGCCACCTGCTGGCAACATAGGATATTGCAGTGTAGCTCTATCAGACATTGTCGCTCATCAGAATAAAGGAATCATGCAATTCCAGTGGCTTTAAATGAGACACTGGGTGACAGGCTTGAGGAAAGTTCCCATAACTTTGAAAAGAAATTCATAAAGAAGTGACCTGGGACTTGTGACAGTAATGATTGCAGCCAGCCACTGAGGACCCCCATGCAGCCAGCTACCAAGATGTGGGAGCAGAGCCTTCAGTCCCGGCAGAGCGCTGGCACCCGACCCAGAGGGACAGATTCTGCCCCAGCCGCCACCCGCTGTTGGCACAGGCCCGTGGAGGATCTAGTCCAGGGGTCCTCAAACTTCTTAAACAGGGGGCCAGTTCACTGTCCTCAGACCGTTGGAGGGGAGTCGGAGAGTGCGGCGCACATTCCACACATGCGCACTGCGGGCCCCGGACGAGTCGGCTACTAAGCAGGACAGGCAGCGGCGGCAAAAACACCCGGCGGGCCGGATAAATGTCCTCGGCGGGCCGCATGTGGCCCGCGGGCCATAGTTTGAGGACCCCTGATCTAGGCGAAGGCGCCGTCAGGAGCCAGGTGGCTCTGGGCATTAGCACCTCCCTGCCCCTTTCTCATGTTCTGGGTCATCTGGTCGCCCTTGTCCTCTGATTTCTATGTGCCACAGAGATGCCCAGTGCCTCCCGGGATGAATGGTGCTCTGGGAGATTGGGCCCACCCAATGCCGGTCAGCCCCGCCCCACCTCCCCCAGGAATGCCCCCCAGGGGCAGGCCAGCCCCTTCCTGTCCCTGACGCTGTCCTTGCTCCAGTCCCTTGGGGAAGCCGAGTCTGGGTGAGGTCCCCAGGGTGCCCACTCTGAACCCTGGAGGGGAAGGACTAGGGTGAAGGGAGTTGAACTTTTTTTCTATTTAAAGGGAAAAACCCAAGCCAATATTTTTAGGTGCCAGCTAAGAAGCGGCTTCCTCTACACAGGGCCTTCCCCGTCAGCTGTGTGGCGGGTGGTGCTGGGCTGGTGGGGACAGATGCTGACATCTGGTTTTAGTGAGGGGTCTGCTTTCCCCCCACTCAACCAGCTCCAGAAGGAACTCTCAGGAAATTGGTGGCAATCAGAACCCGGCTCCTCTGGCCTCTGGATTTCATTCCGCTCCCAGACCACCCAGGTGGCTGGCACTCAGCAGGAGTGGGCTGAGCTCTGTCTGGGAGCCGCATCTGGGAGACACTCTGCAGCAGATGCCTGAAGCCATCTGTCAACCTGTGCGTCTCTGTGCCCAGCAGGGCCCGTGGCAAGGAGGGGCTCCAGGCAACCATGCAGCTGGCCTGTGAGGGGGTCACCCCTGTCTCCCAGGGCAGCTGGGAAGGACACAGGGATGGCAGCAAAGGCCCAGAGACGAGCTCGCCTCCCATCGGGGCTCCGGGTTCCGGGTGTGGCTGGGGGTGGGGGGCATGCAGATCTACTGAGACCTGGGCATGTGGGCAAAGCAGGCGCAGAGGAGGGGCGGGGGTGGGCTGCTGGGCTGGGCTGGGCTGCTGATGGACAGCTCTATGGACCAATCTGCCTCCACAGCCACGATCCTGACAGCTGAGCGAGTCCTCGGAGGGGCTCCCAGGTCACTGAGTAGGAGCAGATCCTCCGGGGCCAGGGGGCCTGGGAGTTGCACCCTATCAGTTGCACCCCCAGAACCCACAGCCGCAGCCCCCGCACCCTCGGCCCACGGCTCTCGGAGGATGAGGCCCAGGCCCGGAGGGGGCTGGGCTGGGCCCATGTCCTGCACCAGGGCTCCCCGCTGCAGCACCCCCGGGAGAACGTCTGTGGTGCCCCAGGGTGGGCAGTGCCCCCACTAGGCACCCCCACAGCTCCAGCCAGCCTGCGACCACCTGGTCCTGTCTCTTTCCCCACCGGACTGGGAGCCACGGGCTGGGTCCTCCTCTGTCCTGGGCCCCCATTAATGCCCAAACCAAGCACAGTGCTTGGCGCGTAGTAGGTGCTCAATGAACACTGCGGGGAGGGGTGTGTGTGTGTGAAGTCAATTGGCAACTGAACGTAATCTGTGGCCCCCCGGCACCTTTCCCCGGAGCCCTCCTGTGCCCACCGCCCTCCTGTCCACCTGTGCCCCCCCAGGACGGCAGCAGCACCTGGGGGCCGGCCTGTCGGGCGCTCGGCGCTCTGTTAGACTGTCCTTTCCTGTGCGCAGGGCGGGCTCCTCCCCTGTGTCACGGCCCCCGGGACACGAGAGACCTGCAGTGTTGGATGAAGGGACTTGGTGAGTGGACACAGTCCCTGTGTGTGCCTCCAGCGCGGAGGGAGCCAGAGTGAGGGCCACGCTGACCCCCTTCCCAGAGAGCAGCCCATTACCGGTTAGCAGAGGAGGAAAGCGAGCTCAGTGGTAAACCAGGCCCCTCGCTCCGCAGCAAACCAGCACGACCAGAATTTGAACCCAGAGCCCAACTCTGACCCTCACAGCACGCGGTCCTGCAAAGGCCGCAAGCAGCAGGGATCCGAGTCCTGGGCCCAGATCCTCCCAATGGCGGGAAGTGTGCCATCGGCCAGGGGAGCGTCCCTGCTGCCTGGACGGGCTCGAGTCTGAGAGCAAATCGCTCTCGGCAGGGGCCCTCTGCGAGCCACAGTCCAGACCTGCGGAGTCGGAGGGAGGGTCAACGGCGGGGAACAGCACGGGGACCCCGAGAGACGAGACACACGGGGAGGCCAGGCTGCATGAGCGCCGTGTCCTTCCGTGGGGACGGGCCAGCCCAGGCGGCCCTCACAGCTGGTGATCAATTTCCACTCACACGGTCCCAGTGGCGGATCCGACAGGAGGGGCGGGGGGCCGCGGGGGGGCGGGCGCCAGGGTGCTGGAGAGGCGCCGAGCAGACCGAGGTTCTGGGGCCCAGGTTTGGGGAGAGGCGGGCGAGGAGGCGGAGGGCGGGCAAACAGAGACCCTGCTGGTCACCCTCTCTCCTTGGGCCTCTCTGTGGCCGGGGAGGGGCCTCGATGGCACCGGCTCTCCTTAGGAAGCGGCAACAGTGACCAGAGAGCGAGGACACCCTCCATGCAGCAGGTGAAGTCGTCATATTTGCACGGAATCAAACCCGCTCAGAACGCGCGGCGGTGGCGCCTCGGGGCGAGAGGCACCGGGAGTGATGTTCGCGCTGGCAGCGGGGAGCCAAGGAAAGCACGTGACCCACATTCACTTCTGGGTGCACGACCGACCGACTGCACTTCTGGGCGCCCCTCCGGCTCCTTCTAGCTCCGCTCTTAGAGCTGGTGGTGCCGGGGAGCCGGTGGGGTCGGCGCAGGCCGCGGCGGAGCTCTGGTTGTAAGCCGTGGGTTTGGGCTTCTGGGGGGATGACGGGCTCCCGGAATCACTGGGTGATTAGAAAACCGTCTGGGCGGATGGTCCCTCCTCCGGAACACGAAATGATGACTGCTGTGCCTGTTGTTTCCGCCAGCGAGCGAGGCCGCCCTGGTTCCTCCGGCCGGTGGGCACAAGCCACGGGGCTGAGGCTCGGACACGCGTGGCGCATCCATGTGGGCAATGTCTGCTCTCCCTCCCCCCCCATCCAGTGGCCGATCCAGAGACAGGCCCTGCCCCCGTTCCCATGAAGGAAGGGCTCTGGGGGCAGGGATCTGATTAGAAAAGGGAGCAGGGTTCTTGCCTGGAAGCTGATGGGCAAAGCACTGGACAAAGACAGAAAATCATGACGGTTCACAGCCGAGAATTGGCAGGAGGGGAGGCCAGGAAGGGCGAGGGCTCCCCAGGCCCCTCCTGGTGCTGCCCCTTCCCCCGCAGTGACCCAGGCTAGACCCAACATAGTCCTCCCGGGGCGTCCCAGGCAGAGCCATGAGCCCGATGCCCTCCCCTCCTCTGGCATCTTGCCCCGTCCAGGGACTGTGAGCCACTGGCAGCCACGCCCCGTGGCAGGACAGGCAGGGTCGCCAGATTAAACACGGGACACCCAGGTAAATGTGACCTTCAGAAAAACAACCAGTAACGTTTTAGTAGAAGTATGTCCCAAATGTTGCATGGGACATACTTCTACTTGAATTGCATTTCTGTTCTTTATCTGAAACGTGAATTTATCTGGGCGTCCCGTCGATTTATTTGCTAAATCTAACAACCCTAATGCATGGGGAGCGGAGCTGTGTCCTGGGGACACCGCCCTGGTCCCCTGGTCCAGCTCGGCTGACGCTGCTCCCACGCAGGGCCTTCCGGGGAGGAGCTGAGTGTGGCCTTGTTCTTTCAGATCCAGTTCGAGTCACTTGCAACCCAA
Source organism: Ia io (assembly GCA_025583905.1). Taxonomy (NCBI): domain Eukaryota; kingdom Metazoa; phylum Chordata; class Mammalia; order Chiroptera; family Vespertilionidae; genus Ia; species Ia io. Next base: position 4,747,409 of record JAJQQW010000004.1, on the reverse strand, counting down.
GTGCAGGGCTGCTCCCCAAGGGGTATCAGTGAGCCACCTGGCCACATTTCCATGACAACGGCACAGCCAATGCCCATCACACCACCGATTTGTCCCAGCCCCAGGCTACCTCCCCTAGGAAGCGCCTTCCCTGTGTGCTTCCCGGGCAGAGGCACAATCAGGGACATGACGGGACTGCGGACTCTGGTCTCCAGCCTTCATCACCGCTGGGACCATCCCTCCCGCTGTGGGCTCTGGCGGGGGGTGGGGGGCCTGTCACCTGTGCCTCTGGGTCCCTGGGGAAGCCCACCCCTCTGATGTGCATGCTGCTCTGGCTCTTGCCCCTCTCCACCTTCCCCCCCACCCCACCCCCCTCCCGTGGTTCTGCAGTTTTATTTGACCGCCCACAACCCTTACGTTCCTGGAACGTGGCACAGGTTGGGGGCGAGCATCAGGCAGAGGACAAGACAAAGCCAGCAATGGCCCCTGGTCCTGCTGCTTGGAACTGCTCCCTCCGGGCCCCTCCCTCCCAGGTGCCCCAGTGCACGTCCCCGGCGGGCGTCCTCCCCATCCCGTGGGCTGCCAGGAAGATGGGGAACCCGTGAGATGGGTTGTCTTGGCCACAGGCGCGGCCAGGAGGCCCAGGGACCCCGGGCGACGGGATGCAGGGCTGGGCTCTGCGGCCCCATCTGCAGTGGGTCCTCCTCCGAGGACACACAGCCCGGTGACAAGGCCCCAGCCCGCCACCCTCCCGCTCCCACAGAAAGATGGAAAACATGAATTTTGGCAAAACCATTTTATTGTTTAAAAAAATAAATGTTGCATCTGACATAGAAAAAGTCATTTTGAAACTGACTGTGTCTGTTGGAGCCTCTTTACGGGCCCAGCATTCCCATAAAAACAGGGGACAGTTCTCTTGGCAAAAGGGCACCGCAGTCTTGCTGCTTGGCAGGGGGGGGTGTTCGTGCCCACCGCCTCCACACCGCCCAGGGGGCTCCCCGGCTCCTCGAGTCAGAAGCCCAGTACCATCTCCCAGCCCCGGACAGAGACAGGGACACCATCCAGACCCAACACCTGCTTCTGTGCCCATACTCCCTCCAGGCGTCTTGCTGGCAACTGCCCCTGAGCACCCGACAGCTTGGCCTTCCCAGGTGTAAACCAGGCCCAGGTGCCAACAGCCCTGGACCCAGGGAGGCCCTGCTGGCATCTTCTCTCATCCGGTTCTCCCCAATGCACAAGCCGGGGGTCGGGGGAGTGCCCTCCTCCTCATGGAATCATCACCTAAAAAAGCCAGTGGCACCCCGAGGCCTGTAGTGCCAGCAGAGCATAGGGGAGGTGTGTGTGCGGGGGGGGGGGGGGGGTGTACACTGCAGCCCGCATTCTTCACTCCAGCAAGTGACCGCAGGGGACCATGCTCTGTCTTTCCCGGGGCGGCAGGTGCTGACCACATTGGCCTGTCACTGGGGCCCTGGGCCCTGTCACCACTGGCCTTTCCTGGGGCTGTCCCCTGACACGCGCCAGGCAGCTTCTCCATGTGGACTGAGGCCTGCGGGCCCGTTGGCTGAGGATAAAGACACGCTGGGCAAGGCCGATGCCGACGTGAGGCTGTGGGTGTTTCCACTGAAAAAACTTTGTTTCCGAAAACTAAACTGTAGGCAAGGCCTGATGGGCGCTCTCCTCCTTTCTACCACGCCACCCTGGGGGGCGGGGAGGATGGAGCGCCCAGGCCGGGAGCCCAGCCTGCGATTCTGGAACGACACCCCGGGAAGAGCTGGGGTGCCAGCCCCAGCAGAGTGCCGATTCGCGGCTATGAAGTGCCGTCTGCAGAGAAGCGGCAGGAGCATCCCGGAGCCGGACTGGGGCTGTTCGCCTGCGGTTAGCAGAAACGGCTCCCAGATCTCAATCAGATTCCAGCTCACAGCAACCTGGAAAGTCCCTCCTCCTTTGCAGACACACATGGCAACCATGCTTCTCCAGAGATGCCAACCTGACAGGCCCCCGGAGGCCTCTGCCTGTGCAGGGCTCCGCTGAGGCTGGCTGCGCTGCATGAGCACCCAGGGCTCCCCGGAGGGAGGTGGCCCCGCGGGGGGCTGGGAGGGCACGTCTAGAATCCTCAGACCCGGCTTAGGAGCACCTGGCCTGTCGTCATTAGACGTCAGTTCCAGAATCACCAGTGACGGAGGCTCCGCCCACTACCTCACAGGGTGCTGAAAGGATCAGAGACCACGCTGTGCAAAACGTTTAGTATTCAGCCCGGGACTTAGCCTCTCCGTCACAATCACTCCCCAGCTTCTGGGGAGAGCTTCCTCACCACCCACTGCTCTCTCCCCCTTGGGATGCCCCCATCCCCCCCAGCCCAGCAGCCCTGCGGTGCTGGGGGAGCCCCTGCTCTGGCTGGCTAAGGCAGCCTCACTCTGGGCCCGGGCAGCCCTGCTGTGCTGGGTGGGCCCAGGCGTGAGGCTGCAGGACTGGGAAGCCCGGGTTCGAGGCCCAGCAGAGTGGCAGTGTCCCCGTGGGAGCCAGGCAGGCGTGCTCCCTCCCATGCCTGGGTCCTCGGCTGTGGAACGGGGTAAAGCTGGATTCCAGCAGCATTTTCCAAACTATGTATCAGCTCAAGTTAGCAGATGACAAGCAGCATTTTCTTAACGAGACAGAAAAGAGGGGCACCATGCTCTCAGGCAGGTCCTGACCACGCTGGGCTGGAGACAGGGTCTGGCTGTGGGTCACGGGCCCAAACGTTTGGAAACCACCAGCTGAGGTGGCGGTTCTGAGACGCGCTTCCCGCTCAGGGCAAGGAGGGGAAGGGGGAGGGGTGGGGAAAGGGAGTGCGGACAGTGTCCCCCAGGGGACTTTGAAGACAGCAGTTGATTGTGGAAAGGAAACCTTTGGCATTTTTGCCCATCCCAACCCCGTGTGCAAACTCCCCACAGACAGAGGGTGCATTCGGGGGCAAGGCAACCCTCTAAGAACAGGACATCCTCGGCTCAGGCCCGCAGTGACTCACGATTATTCAGAAGTGGTGACAGCTCACCCTTTATCCCAGACCGAGACACGGGCATGTGGAGGTCCCGTCCTCTCTGGTGTTGCAACCCCAGAGGAACAAGTTTCCAAGGAACAGCTGGGGGAGCTGGGGCCAAGGGCCCAGGGAGGCAGAATACAAAAATGGGAGCAGGACACGGGGAATTCCTGGGACACAGGGGGAATGCCTGGGAGTCAGACCGCAAAACACCGGCAAGGGATGGTGCGTGAGCGCCCCCACGTGGCCACTGTGGCCCCCAACCTGCCACCACCTGTGTCCTCCAGCATCTCTAGAGCAAAGAGGCTGTGATGCTGACCCAGAAAGGGAGGTGACTCCCCACCCGGCATGATTCTGTGCTGCCTCGGTCGGCGGCCCGCCTGCCTGCGGAAGCAGCATTTTAACGGGCACCACCTCCCAGGCTCCCATCCCACACGGGAGCCATAGTCCTTTACATCCGCAGCCGTGAGGAAAGTCTGAACAGTCAAAAGCAGAGAAACGGATTTCGGGGTGCCCTCCTCACCAAGGAAAGCCCGTCTGATGGCATGTCTGCCTCCCAGTGAGGCTAGGAGGCGGGGTACAGTCACAGGAAGCATCCCTTATTCCTGACAGCCACAGCTGGGGGCGTGCACAGGTGGAAAGCTGAAACACTGTGTCCCGTCACTGCTGGTTTTTTAAAAGCATTTCCGATACCCCTGGGGTCTCGGGAGAACAGGCCCTGCTTCTCGAGAGTGGAGCACCTCACCTATTCCCAAGCAAAAGCTGCGCCTTGTTCCCGAGCCTCCCACAATGCAGTGGTGCAGGGAGCGGCCGGAGGGACCGGCAGGTAGGAAGTGGCGGGCTGGGTGCCACGAGAGGCAGTGTGAGGAGGGTGCTGCAGGCCCGGCCGCCGCAGCCAAAGACCTGGCTCCTGTCTGGCCTGATCAGAGCGTCTGGATGGTGCACCACTTGACGTCACATCTCTCCCCCCAGCGAGCTGTCCCCATCAAAGAGAGATCGACGAGAACTTTCCTGGTAAACCAGGGAGGACCCTGAGAGCGCAACACCCGCCAGGAGGTCCTGAGATGGAAAGAGCCCTCGGAAGGAGGGATCCCTGGGATGGCCTAATGGTTATGCCCAGTGGGCGGGGCGGGGTCCCCCCATGCAGAGAAGGTCATTGCTGAGGAAGGGCCCCTAACAAGTCATGAGGTTTTTGGCACCGTTATAGCACCCAGTATTTGTGGCTGTGTTCTTGTCATCACCTTCCTGTCTATACATGGAGAGTCTGGGGACAGCCAAGATACCAAGGAGGGATGGACGCCCCCAGAGTCGGGACGAGGAGGAAGGACCGGACACACGGAGCAGGAGGCAGCCCACAGGGGGCAGGACAGCAGCCAAACGGCAGAGGCTCCGGAAGGAAAGGGAAGCAGGGGCTGCACGTGCCTGGCGCGGCCCCTGCACCCGCTGTGCCAGGCTCCCTGCTGAAGCTGGGAGCTCCCGCGCCCAGCCTGGCCGCAAGGCAGGCTGATGCTGACGTGGAAGCGCCAGTCTCTCTGTTAGGGGGACGCCTCTCCCCTAACTTGGATTTGAAGCTTCTCACGAGCCTCCATCTCCTCCTTGTCTCTGGGTCTGACCACATCTGGACAGGGACGATCAAAGGGGTTGGGACGGGCCTCTCCTGGGGCTGACCCTGAGGCATCCGGTTCCAGAGAGCCAGGCGCCCAGGCAGGTGGCAGGACTCGGGAGGGGAGAGGACAGGGGAGAGGCAGCCCGGGAGTGAGCAGAGGGCGAGGCCCCATCACCCCAGAAATGCCTCATAGTCCATGTACCACACCAGCTGGCCTGACACGGGCTGGACGCCCGAGATGGGCCACTTCTTGGGCTCGTGGCCAACGCGGCTCACCAGCAGGGTGATCTCGCGCTTCAACCGGCCCATGACCAGGACCGCCACCCTCCTGGCGCGGTTGATGAGGGGCAGGCTGAGGCTCATGCGGCGGCGTGGCCCGGAGGGGCTCTCGGTCAGCACCACCAGCTGCTCGCCCTCCAGGCCGGTGGGCGACTGCGGGAAGAGGGAGGCGGTGTGCCCATCGGCGCCCATGCCCAGCAGCACCAGGTCGAAGCTGCTGTTGGCAACCAGGGCGGAGATCTCCTCGGCGTAGGCCTGGGCGCCCTGGTCCTCCTCGGCACAGAGCCGCTGGTGCAGGTGCACGGGCATGGGGTGGACGTTGTAGTGCGGGACCCGGACGTGCTGCAGCAGGTGTGTCTGCAGGCCCTGGAAGTTGGACTCGGGGTCCCAGAGCGGCACGCAGCGCTCGTCCACCAGCCACAGGTGCGTGCGGGCCCAGGGGAAGGCGTAGTGGCCCGTGGCCAGCTGCTGGAACAGGGCCACGGGGCTGGAGCCGCCCGAGAGCGCCAGGTGGAACTGGCCAAAGCGCCGCACGGCCTTCGTGGCGGCCGCCTCAACGTCGTCGGCCAGCTTTGCGATCAGCTCCTCGGGCCAGGCAGTGACCAGTGGGCCATCTCGGTACGTGGCCCTCAGAACCTGGAAGTCGCTGGGCGCGGGAGCAGAGCCGGGCCCCGGCACCAGCTGCTCCGGCTGCTGCACCAAGAAGGACAACTGGCCGCCACTGAACTCAAAGTCCAGCAGGTGCCCGTTGTCCGCCCCGCCGGGGTAGAGGCGGGGGGCCTCGCGGGCCAGGCTGTCCAGCAGGGGGGTCCAGAAGGCCCAGGAGGCCAGCAGGTTCTCCGTGGTGATAAAGGAGTCCTTGCGGCCGTGGAAGATGCGTGATATGAGGACGGAGTAGGCGTCCTGCTCCCGCACGGGGCTGTAGGCATAGAAATCGGACAAAGGGCGGCCGAAAAGGCGGAGCCCAGGCGGGCCCCCCACCTCCTCCCAGCTGCCGGGCAGCGTGGGCCTGAACAGGTTCCGGCTCACCAGCACCGCGGGGCTGCCCAGCGCGCCGTGCCCAATGTGGAAGATGATCTGGCGCGGCAGACACGCGCTCTGCTCCGCGACCCAGTGCTGCTCGCTCTGCGCACAACACGCCCGGTTCTTGAACAGGACCCGGACGTAGCCCACTCGCTCGTCCAAGGCTTTGCCCGACATTAGGAGGAAAGGGACGCCCTCCCAGCGAAGGTTGTCCAGGTGAACGAGGATGCCTGAGGGGACGAGGACAGTGGAGGTGACACTCCGGCACGGGAAACGGACTTCCCACCCACTCGCCTCCCCTTCCCGCCTCCCTGCCAGCCAGCCCTCTCCCCCAGCCCTTCCTCTGAGCCTTGCTAGGTTCACCCCCCACCTTTCACCCCTCCCATGATCTTCCCTCCAGCAGTGCTCAAAAAGCAGCCTCGCCAGGCCAGTGTGGCTCAGTGGTTGAGCATCAACCTATGGCCCAGAAGGTTACAGTTCAATTCCCAGTCAAGGGCACATGCCCGAGTTATGGGCTCAATCCCCAGCGTGGGGCATGCAGGAGGCAGCCCATAGATGATTCCCTTTCATCATTGATGTTTCTATCTCTCTTTCCCTCTCCCTTCCTCTCTGAAATCAATACAAATATATATATATATATATGTATATATATATATATATATATATGTGTGTGTGTGTGTGTGTGTATATATATATATATATATATATATATGTGTGTATATGTATGTATATATATATATATATATTTTAAAGAAAGAAAGAAAAGGAGCCCTAGCCAGTTTGGCTCAGTGGATAGAGTGTCAGCTTGTGGACTGAAGGGTCCTGGGTTCAGTTCTGCTTAAAGGCATATACTGCAGTTACAGGCTCGATCCTTGGCCCTGGTCAGGGCCTGTGCAGGAGGCAACCAATCGTGTCTCTCTCACATCAACGTTTCTCTCTGTCCCTCCCCCTCCCTTCTACTCTCTCTAAAAATCAATGGAAAAATATGCTCAGGTGAGGATCAACCAAAAAAGAAGAAAAAGGAGAAAGAAAAACAGCATCGTGACCATCGCAGACACCGCCTCTCCTAGACTCACCGACCCCGAGGAAGGGGAACTGGGCTGAGGATGGACCCAGAGCCTCTGAGAAGAGTCCCAGGATGGGGGATGCTGGCTGCTGGGGGGTGGGGGGGGGGGGGGCCTCAGGCATACCTGAGCAAGGTAAGGTGCAGAAGGGAGGGGGTGTGCAGGTACGGAGGACTTCCGAGGGTGGCGGGTGGGTGGACTAAGGGCCAGGCTGAGCATCCTCCTGACTCAGTTCCCTGCCCGTGTCCCATCACTATGCCTGCAGACCTCGGCAGGTTTCCCACCGTCACTGAACCTCACGTTTCCTCCCTCTAAGTGGGGATGATAACCATGACTGCCTCGTGGTGCACGCGTGAGGACTACATGAGACGATGTATACAAAGTGCCTGGTACACAGCAGGTGCTGCTCCTGTTGCGGGTATTATCTGCCGTCTGAGGGAGCACCCCTCCCAGAAAGCTCTGAGCCTCGGGGACTGCCCAGAGGATGGCTCTGGGGGCCCTGCCTGACCAGCGCGGTCCTTGCCCGCGGGAGGTACTTTGGGCAGTGGCCAGACAGGCTGGCAGCCTCACTGCGGGGGGTCGGGGGGGGGACACGAGGGTGAGAGCCAGGCGTGAGCCAGCCCTGAAGGATCTGTGGACAGGGACTGAACTGACACGGTCACGTGGTGTCTTCGCCCCAAGGGAGCCAGCAGGGGCCTGCCGCTTTAAGCTGATGGAAGGCCACCGAGCACCCCTTGAAAATCCCACTTCAACACCCTTCCGCCCAAACCCAAGGGCGTCTGGGCTGGGAGAGCGGCGTGGGGGGGGGGGGGGGGGGGGAGCCTGCACCCGGCCGGGGCCCACCTGCGAAGGTCGGCGTCAGGCTGAGGAAGCCGGGCGGCTTGTGCAGCTCCCTGCGCACCTGCTCGCTGTAGGCCTGGTACTGGCCCAGGACGGCGCTGCCCTTCCGGAGGCCCCGCAGCGCCCCGAAGACCTGCAGCTTGTGCCGCAGCACGGCCTCCGAGCTGCCGACGTCGGGGGGCAGCTCCATGGCCACCAGGGTGAGGATCTCCGTCAGGTGGTTCTGCAGGACGTCGCGGATGACGCCGTACTCCTCATAGAAGCTGGTGCGACCTGGGGGAGGAGGATGGGAGGCCATGAAGGTGGGCAACACGCCCGACACCCCGAGGTGCACTGAGACCCCAGCCCGCGTGCCTCGTGCACACCCCCACGCCCGGTCCGCAGAGCCCACACACAGTTTATGCAGAAACCCCGAGAGCCGTTTAAGAGAAGGTGTCACCCTCTCTGGGCTTCTCCAGGAAGTGGGTGGGGAAGGCTCTGGCCCCAGCCAAGGCCAGGCTGCAGGTGCAAACACCTGGCCGGCCCCGCCCCGCCCCTCCCCCCTGGCTTCACGGAGAGGGCCTGGGCTCGGGGGTCAGAGGGCCGCTTACTGGTGTGACTTTGGAGTGCCTGTGTCTGCCTCCCGCCAATCAACGGGGCTGACAACTGCCACCCATTACCAAGTGCACCAAGGTGCCAGGCAACATACAGGCGCCAAGGACACACACAGGTCCTTGTCCTCGGCTGCCAGGGAGGGAGATGGAGGGAGGGAAAAGTAAGTCAATAGAGAAACGTGGAGATGTGACAGAGGCCAGGGAAGGCCCCTGAGACAGAGTCAGCCCTGCAGCGGCAGGGGGAGCAGTTTCGAGAGCAGAAGCCTGAGGCAGGATGGAGCCTGGCTGGCTCATGCGCCAGAGGGAGGGGCAGGAGGGCAGGGGCCTGGAGCCTAGGTTAGGTGCTGGACTGGCTTCTGAGTTCAGGGGGAGCGCATGGAGGGTTTCAAGCAGGAAGGGACAAGTTCAGAAGGGCTGCAGAGCTGTGGGGAGAAGGGCTGCAGAGCTGTGGGGAGAAGGGCTGTAGAGCTGTGGGGAGAAGGGCTGTAGGGCTGCGGGGAGAAGGGCTGCAGAGCTGTGGGGAGAAGGGCTCGGGGAGAAGGGCTGTAGGGCTGTGGGGAGAAGGGCTGTAGGGCTGCGGGGAGAAGGGCTGTAGGGAGAAGGGCTGTAGGGCTGTGGGGAGAAGGGCTGTAGGGAGAAGGGCTGTAGGGCTGTGGGGAGAAGGGCTGTAGGGCTATGGGGAGAAGGGCTGTAGGGCTGTGGGGAGAAGGGCTGTAGAGCTGTGGGGAGAAGGGCTGTAGAGCTGTGGGGAGAAGGGCTGCAGAGCTGTGGGGAGAAGGGCTGTGGGGAGAAGGGCTGTAGGTCTGCGGGGAGAAGGGCTGCAGAGCTGTGGGGAGAAGGGCTGTAGGGCTGCGGGGAGAAGGGCTGCAGAGCTGTGGGGAGAAGGGCTCGGGGAGAAGGGCTGTAGGGCTGTGGGGAGAAGGGCTGCAGAGCTGTGGGGAGAAGGGCTGCAGAGCTGTGGGGAGAAGGGCTGTAGGGCTGTGGGGAGAAGGGCTGTAGGGCTGTGGGGAGGAGGGCTGTAGGGCTGTGGAGAGAAGGGCTGCAGAGCTGTGGGGAGAAGGGCTGTAGAGGTGTGGGGAGAAGGACTGTAGGGCTGTGGGGAGAAGGACTGCAGGGCTGTGGGGAGAAGGGCTGCAGAGCTGCGGGGAGATGGGCTGTAGGGCTGTGGGGAGAAGGGCTGTAAGGCTGCGGGGAGAAGGGCTGCAGAGCTGTGGGGAGAAGGGCTCAGGGAGAAGGGCTGTAGGGCTGCGGGGAGAAGGGCTGTAGGGAGAAGGGCTGTAGGGCTGTGGGGAGAAGGGCTGTAGGGCTGTGGGGAGAAGGGCTGCAGAGCTGTGGGGAGAAGGGCTGCAGAGTTGTGGGGAGAAGGGCTGCAGGGCTGTGGGGAGAAGGGCTGTAGGTCTGCGGGGAGAAGGGCTGCAGAGCTGTGGGGAGAAGGGCTGTAGGGCTGCGGGGAGAAGGGCTGCAGAGCTGTGGGGAGAAGGGCTCAGGGAGAAGGGCTGTAGGGCTGTGGGGAGAAGGGCTGTAGGTCTGTGGGGAGAAGGGCTGCAGAGTTGTGGGGAGAAGGGCTGCAGAGCTGTGGGGAGAAGGGCTGCAGGGCTGTGGGGAGAAGGGCTGCAGAGTTGTGGGGAGAAGGGCTGCAGAGCTGCGGGGAGATGGGCTGTAGGGCTGTGGGGAGAAGGGCTGTAGGGCTGTGGGGAGAAGGGCTGTAGGGCTGTGGAGAGAAGGGCTGCAGAGCTGTGGGGAGAAGGGCTGTAGAGGTGTGGGGAGAAGGACTGTAGGGCTGTGGGGAGAAGGACTACAGGGCTGTGGGGAGAAGGGCTGCAGAGCTGCGGGGAGATGGGCTGTAGGGCTGTGGGGAGAAGGGCTGCAGAAGCGAGGAGCCTGGGGACAGGCTTTAGTGGGAGCACAGGGGCCGGAGGGAGTGGAGGACTCATTCTGGAGTCGGGACTGACTGGCTGCTGTGAAAAGAGGAGGAGCCAAAGTAACTCCTAGAATCGGGGCCTAAGCGAAGGACGGCGGCGGAGACATCACCAAGATGGGGAGACGGGGAGGGGCAGTTGGACGGAGGGAAACACGAGTTCCGTTTCAGGTGAGTTTCAGCTGGACATCCAGGTGGAGATGTCACGTTGGCAGGTGGACGAGGTGAGGGCAGTAACAGACACTGGGCACAGCCCGCAGGACAGCCCGGCGCTCGCTGTGGCCTGGCACGGTGCAGAGGTCCCCTGTGCCCTCTGGTCATACCACAGGTCCTGCGCGGCAGCCACCACGACTGTCCCTGCTCCACCAGAGCACGAGTGTACGTGCCCATGGTGAGGACAGCAGCGCCAGGGGCGGGTACACACACACACACACACACACACACACACACACACACACACACACACACACCCCCCCCCTCACACACACACACACACACACACACACACACACACACACACACACACCACACACCCCCCCCTCCTCCTCCTCCAGAGCTCGGCGTGAGCTCTGACTGTCAGAGTCAAGCGCAGACGCTCCAGCTGTCTGAGAGCGAAGGTGCCGGCGCACAGCTCCTCGCACCGCAGGGCCCCTATCCGCACTCGCAGCCGACGGCACACAGAGGAAGCCCCACATCACAACAGGAGGGCAATGGCGAATGGGGGCTTCGCGTGCCCTGTCCACGACGCAGGCTGCTTCTTATCCCGGCAACGCCACTCGTGCGCGGGTCAGCTTCCGGAGATGTCACTGACCTCTGGCACACCCTGCGGGCCCTGCCTTCTGCCAGCCCCTGCCGGACTCAGGGCCCGCCTGTCGCTGCCCTGTGACACCCGGAGCTCCATCGGAGCAGGGGCTGGTCTCTGCTCACGCTGCAGCCCTGGTGCCTGAGCGTGCGCCACCAGCAGCCCCGGGACACTGTACGGCGGAGAAAACACATAGACACGCGTCGTCACGGACCAATTGCAAAAAACATGTCGACAGAAAGAAATATGAATGCTTCCCCCAAAAAATTAATTCTGAACACAGGATGGAAAATGACCAGAGAAACCGAACTTCGACAGGAAAGCTGCTCCTGGAACTTGGGAATGCTTTCTGTATCAGAAACAAGGGAAGGAGTCAGAGTCAGTTACTGGAAGTCAGACCTCAGAGATTGTCCTGAATGCAGGATAAAGGGACAAAAACAGCCACCTCCAGCCAATACACAGCATGGCGCCCTTCAAATGCCACAGCCAAGTCAGGGGTCAGGCAGCCATGGCAACAACAGGCAGAAGCCAGGACACGGTCTACCGCAGTTTGGAGCACTGCAGGCGAGGAGGGAGGTAACTGGGAGGCGGGGCGGGGGGGGGGGGGGGGGCGGCCGGAGACTCTAGAGCTGTTTTAAAGTCGGGCTGGGGGGTTACGTGGTATTTGCTATACCATAGTCCTGTAGATCTTATGTGTATTTTGTAAGCATTCCTTTTTATCAAGCCAATATCTAATTCAAACAAACAATGAGGAGGGCTCCTTGTTCAGGCCGGCTTGGCCAGCACACTGCTTTCAGCGGCCACCGAGGTCCTGAGTGAGGTCCCAAGCCACCTGCCTGCCCGGCTCCCAGCGAGGCTCCGGCCAGCTGGACGGCGAGCAGGACCAGGCCGTGAGCAAGGGAACAACCCGCCCTGAATTCAGCCCAACACGCCACGCCCAACGCGAGGACCAGTGCTGTGGGGCAAGAGGAAGCCGCAGCCTGCCTGCAGGAAGGCACCGTGTCCCCGGTGGGGGAGTGCTGACTCTTCTTCTCACCGAGAGTTCGGTATCCCCGGCCAGAGCGGAAACCCTGGGACAGCAGACCGTCCAGCCCTGTCCAGCCGCATGCTCAGAGTACCCCCACTGAAAAGACGATGGCCGAGCCCGCCCCACAGCGTTCTGACCGTCAAAGCTCTTACAATATTGCTGAGACAACACCAGGAAAAAGCTATGACAATAACAACGTATGGTATCAGCCCACTTACTCCTCACATACCGATATCTAAGGACGTCCTACTGTGACCCCTAGGCCAGAGAAGTTAGGTAACTTGCCCAAGGTCACACAGCTGGTTAAGGTTTGAACCCAGGCAGTTGGTCCCAGCACCTGCAGTTCTTGCCACCAAATACCTCCCTTTCAACTTCCTGCCACCCCATTGAAACGACCACAGAACATGGCACTCAGTGTGACACTCGGTGGCCCAAGCACCAGGGACTTCAGAACGGAGCACTGTGGTCGGAGGAGCAAGCTGAGTGGGGCTCCAGAGGACGGGATAGGTCAAAGGTCGGGGACCCTGTGCCTGGGGGCCCAGTGCAGGTGTGAGGGGAATGGGGCAGCGCTTACGTCCCCCAGGACAGTTAAATGCCTCCGCTGCCATCAGGTGGTGCCTCACTGGAGTGTGGGCTCGAAGTGACCAAGTCTTCTAATTTTTTTGGAGAACATAAACATTTGGACCATTGAGTGTAATCTCATGATTTTTCAATGTGCACACATAATTCAGATTGCTTAAAATACTGCGTGTCTCAAAGACATGCATGTTGGGCTGACTGTCCCTGGGCCACATCCCAGTTGGGGTGGACAGCAAAGCCAGAGGGCAGAGGCCCCAGCACACAGTTCAGAGGCAACGCCTGGCCTGGCAGAAGCAGCCGGTTGCTGCTGGGAATAGCAGGAATCCAGGACAGATGGGAAGGGCCTTGGGAACTAGACTGAGGAGTCTGAGGAGCTATTAAGTTCTTGACCGCAACTAGTTAGAGAGCTACCATGTGATCCAGCAATCCTACTGTCACGTATACACAAGAGAAAGGAAAGCGTCTGTCCACACAAACATTTGTACATGGATGCTCATGGCCACATTGTTCACAATAGCCACAAAAGAGCAGCGTCCTGCATGTCCACCAGCTGACGAACGCATGACTAACATGTGGTCTACCCACAGAAAGGAGTATTAGGCAGCAATGAAATATGTCGCTCTGACAAACGCTATAACATGGGTGAACCTTGAACACGTCATGCTAAGTGAAATAAGCCAAACACAAAAGGCCACAGATCGTATCAGTCCATTGATGTGAAATGTTCAGAACAGGCAAATCCATAGAGACAGAAAGGTCAGGGGCTGCGGGGGGCTGGGGAGACGGAGTTAGAGGGGCAGCCAGGGGGCACAAGGCGCCTTTGGGGGTGATGAGAACGCTCTGAAGTGGGTCGTGGGGATGGCTGCCCCACTCCAGGAACATACTCGAGCCGCTGAACCGCACACCTCGAAGGGGTGAACTGCATGACACACAATCACCTCTCAATAGAAGTGTGTTTTACAAAGTGTTAGAGCAGGAAGTGGCGACGTGAAAGGCGCTGTGGGGAGATCAGCCGGCCAGGGCCTGCCGGGGACCTGTCAGAGGGGCCGCGGAATGACATTAAGCAGCAGGGCGGGGGTGCGGGGAGCAGCAGTGACGCGGACGATATTCTGTGGCTGAGTGAACACTGGGTGGAGAAGGGCTGGAGGGGCGAAAGGCAGCTCAGGGTCGGGACCTGGAGTGGGGTCTCCGCCCGGCTGCCTGCTCGGCCATGCCTTAGCCCCGTGGCCCCGGCGAGTGGCTGTCTCACACATGAGAGGAATCGTCACGTGCCTCCCAGTGGGGCTGCTGCGAGGTTAATGAGCCCACACACGCACGCAGGCCTGGGAACTGTGCCTGGCACACAAGCAGCACCATGAACACCGGCTGGTGTTTGCACTGTTACAGGGGTGGCATGAGAGGGGCCCAGCCAGGCAACTCGGACAGCAGTTACCACGTGGGAATAAAGAGTTAGAAAGAGTAGTTATAGTTCACGAGAAAAATGCAAGGATGGTTTTAGTCCTAACGCTGCTGAGTCTGAAGAGGTGGTGTGGCCTCCAGTGAAAAAAATCTAAAAGGTGCCAGGCTAGTGTGGCTCAGTGGTTCAGCATCAACCTATGAACCAGGAGGTCATGGTTCGATTCGGGTCAGGGCACATGCCCCGGTTGCAGGCTCAATACTGGGTGTGGAGCGTGCAGGAGGCAGCCGATCAATGATTCTCTCTCATCATTGATGTTTCTATCTCTCTCCCCCTCTCCCTTCCTCTAAAAAAAACCCTAAAAGGTAGCTGGTGGTCTGAGACGGGCCTGGGGAGGCAATGACTGGAGTATATGCTGGATTTCGTCAAATCAAAAATGCCATCGATGGTGAAAGAAACATTTTTTATAACCTCGAAGAAAAGGGGTGCCAATTCAACTGTCACTTCGCCAGTGGGAAACCCAACTTCAGAGATGGGGAAAACGTGTCTTAGAATCAATGAATCGCAGCAGATTTAAGAGTATAAAGAGAATAAAGCTTTGCAAACAGAGGAATTTTTGATGGCGAGAACACAGCAGAGTCCTTAAAAGCCCTGTTATCTGCTTACTATTCATTAGTTTAGCAAATCCCTCAGCGGCCCTTTTCCTATTTTTATCCCCTCGATCCGTGGGGAGAAAGCACTTCGAGGCTTACTGCCCGCTGTGTAAAAGAGAGCTTCCTTTCTTCCTAATTTCCAGCTTCAGGGGGTGCCCGCGTTCAGCACGGCCCACAGATTGCAGACTCCGATCCTTCCCTGGCTGGCTCTGTCTTTTCAGAGTTCAAGTGCAGTGACCAGAACCTGTGCCTCTCCGGGGGAGGCCCTGCAGCGAAGCACAGGCCCAGGGAAGGGAGGGGCTGGGCCTCCTGAAGATCCCAACAAGCTGGATTTTTCTAGTTGCCACCAGCTGTTGTGGACTCTTTTTGGGGTTGTTGTTTTTTTCTGAAAATTGTCTATATTGACCCCTAGCATCCTTTCCTGGGTTGAAAGGTGAGGGTTAAAGTCCATCGAAGTGAACAGGATGGACCACAGCACAGTATGATGGACAATGGAAGGAAGGCCCAATACACTTGGCTTCCATCCTGCCCGAGTCCAGGGCTCGTCCACGCTCACAAGCTGGACAGACCCACCGCTTTGCCCCCGGCTGCGCTGCCCCTCGAAACCTCAAGGGGTGGCATCCCATGGGAGGCAGGAGACGTCTTGGGAGATGTAATAACAAAGGAGACTTTCTCCTTTGGCCTATTCATTCCACTTCGGAAGTATACTTAGAGGAAAAATGAAAGTAAGACAAGTGTTCTAGAATTAGAGAGTGGTTGCACAACTTCGTGAATATATTAAGAACTAGTGAATTGTACATTTTAAAAGGGTCAATTTTTAAAAAATGTATTTTTATTATTTCGGAGAAGAAGGGAGAGGGAGAAGGTTAGAGAAACATCAATGATGAGAGAGAATCACAGATCAGCTGCTTCCTGCACGCCACCAACTGGGGATGGAGCCTGCAACCCAGGCATGTGCCCTTGACCAGAATCGAACCTGGGACCCTTCAGTCTGCAGTCCGATGCTCTATCCCAGTGGTTCTCAACCTTTCTAATGCGCGACCCTTTAATACAGTTCATGTTGTGGTGACCCCCAACCATAAAATTATTTTCGTTGCTACTTCATAACTGTAATTATGCGACCCACAGGTTGAGAACCACTAGCAGGGTCACCTAAGGCCATCGGAAAACACAGATATTTACATAACAATTCATAACAGTAGCAAAATTACAGTTATGAAGTAGCAACGAAAATAATTTTATGGTTGGGGGTCACCACAACATGAACTGTATTAAAGGGTCGTGGCATTAGGAAGGTTGAGAACCACTGCCCTATCCACTGAGCCAAACCAGCTAGGGCTAAAAGGGTAAATTTTACGGCATGTGAATTATATCTTAATTTTTTTTGAAAGCTCACAAAGGACTATTTAAATTAGCAAAAACTGAAACAACCAAAATGCCTAATAATAGAACAATCCATACTCTGCGGCATAAACAGAATTGAACAGAAATATCGAGCCACTAAAAGGTATATATTAGCCCGGCTGGTGCTGCTCAGTGGTTGAGCACCACCCTGTGAACCAGGAGGTCACAGTTTGATTCCCATTCAGGGCATATGCCCGGGTTGCGGGCTCGATCCCCAGTAGGGGGAATGCAGGAGGCAGCCAATCAGTGATTCTCTCTCATCACTGATGTTTCTCTCGCTCTTGCTCCCTCTCCCTCTCTTAAATCAATAAAAATATTTTTTAAAAATAAAAATAAAGTCAGGTGGAGCTCAGGGCCTGAGGCCATGCCCAGTTCCTGTCCTTGCCAACGTACATAGAGAGCAGCATTTCCAGTTGTAAAGTATTCGCATGTACATACATCATCCGATGTAACCCTCAAGACACTCCGAGAGAGACAGAGGGAGAGACAGAGACAGACAGACCCTGGGTCACGGTCACTATGTAACAGAGACTGCTGGGACCTGAAACCGGTCCTGTTGCCTCCACATTATGGGAGATCCCAATTTCCTGGTACAAACAGGGCTTTAAAAACACAAGAAACTAAAAGCCAGCTGAGATCCGCACGAATGCCTTCTGGGATCACTGAAAACAAAAAGGGGGCTGGGCCCAGGAGCGAGCGGCCCACTGGTCAGGAAACCTGGCACTGCCTGCGCTCACCTTGGCAGCTCTGCAGACGGGGGGGGGGGGGGGGGACTGCACTGCTGAGTGCGCTCCGGCCCCTCTGGCACACCAGGCGGAAGGCAGGCCAGCTGGTACCTGGGAGGACCCTGGCTGCCCATCCCTCAGTGAGAGGCACTGAGCAGCCACTCCGCCCTCAGAAGTGGACATGCATCACGCTCCCTCCCCAGGGACCCTCCCTAGCCAGGCCTCAGTCCGTTAGCGGCCCAGCCCCCAGCCCTCCTTCCACAGAGCCTTTCCCAGGAGCCCGGACTGGGACCGGCAGGCATCATCTCCACAGAAGCAAACTGGCCCAGCCGAGATCACTTCCTGTATGGCTCACAGGGCTGTTTCAGGGGACCCGGGTCCCAGGTTCCTGTGACTCTCAGGGGCTCACTGGATGGGGACCCCTCAGGAGGGCACCCAGATGAGAAGAGGGAGATGCACTGGCAGCTGGAGGGAGGACTGCTTCTTCCTTCCCTCCTCCCATGTCTCTCTCTCAGCGTCTCTCTCTCTCTCTCTCTCTCTCTCTCTCTCTCTCTCTCTCTCTCTCTCCCTCCCTCCACCCCTTCCCTGCTGTCTATGCAGCGGCCTTGACGCTGCAGCAAACTCCTCTGGGCCAGAAGCTGAGGCAGAAAAGGAAGAAAAAAAAACCACCCGCAGCCATGGAGGGAGGGAGCTGGGGCAGCCAACCCTGCCCTGTGGATGTGAGTGGGGGTGGGGACACCCTAATGACCTGGCAGCTCACAAGTCCCTCTCCCGGGGCCTGCAGCAGCTCAGGCCAGAACAGCTCAAACCCCCGCCCTGCCAGCACTCGGTGGTGGTCTAGGCCTCCACCAGGGACCCATCCCTACCTCCCTGCCCAGGACTCAGCGAGGGGTGCACACCTGCAGGAGGAGAAAAGCCAGGGGCTGAGTGCTGGGGGTGCTGGAGGGAGAAGGCCCCACTCTGCCCTGTGGCTTCATGGTCAGAGCAGAGCGCCGGGCTCAGAGCCTGCCTGCTGGCCACGCTCAGTCCCACTGCGGCAGGCGGTGACCCCCAGCGGCGGGCGGTGACCCCCAGCAGCAGGGGAAAGACTGCCCTGCCTGTTTCCTACCCAACCCCGGAGAAGGCGAGCTGAGGCGCTGACATGCTGGACACAGGGCTTCCTGGCCATGGTGGGGGTGCTGCCGGGTCCGGGCTCCAAAGCAGGACCCAGAGGGGACAGCAAGGCTCAGTGCTTGGGGCACCAGAGCTGCACAGGCCACTTCCTGGATGTGAAGAATGAGTGTCCTAAGTCCCCGTGGAGTTAGGGGGAGAGAGAGACAGAGAAAGACACGGAGAGACACACACGGAGAGAGACACAGAGAGAGAGACAGAGACAAAGATAGCGAGAGAGAGACACAGAGACAGAGAACTCACTTCCTCCAAAATGCTGCACTTTGTCTAGCCCCTGGCTCCATGGGGACCCTGCAAAGAAACCCACAAATGACAACGGGGCCCAGAAATAAGAGGCCATGGGACCTCCAGATAGTGCAGCTCTTCCCCAACCTGGTGCGGACACAGCAGCAGCTGCCAGACAGGCGTGGAGGAGGGGTAGTCCTGCGTCCTAGCCCTGCGGTGAGCAGGCCAAGTCCAGGCAGAGCAGGTGCAGGTGCTGGCTCCCCCAGCAGGTACGGCCGGGCTCCCCAATCTGCCTGCCCTAGGCCCGCCCGCCCGCCCTCGGCGCAGGGCCTGCGCGCATCCTCTGCAGATAGAGCAAGTGGAGGCCCAGCGCTCATGCTGCCAGGACATCAGACACACAGGCCCCAGGAGCGAGCCCTGGCCTGCGCCCTCGCTAAGGACAGCAGGGGGATCTGGCAGGACTGGGGGGATACCGAGACCCCGGAAAGCTCATTGCGTAGGGACCTCTCTTCTGATGTGCGTCCAGGCTGGAGAAACCCAGCTCCTCTGAAGGACAGCAGTGCCCTTTGGGCCTGGCTCCCAAGGGCTGCCTGACGCCCCACCACCGTGCCTCCCGTCCCTGCCTCACAGCACCCCTGCCTGCCTCATCCAGTTTGGAGTCTGTCCCAATACACTCTCTCCCCCCATGAATCTGTGAGGTATTGGGGGACAGAGGCTACATCTCACTGCTCCCTGTCACCAGACTTCTAGCTCTACATACACATCCAAAGAGGAGGGAGAGCAAGCTGGAGAGAGCAACCAGGGGGAGAGAAAGGAAAAGAGGAGAAGGCAAAGAACAAGAGGCAGACCTCCTCGTCCCCCACCCAGGCCCGAGGGTCCAGTCCCGCTCCGCCCAGGCACACAGTGTGGGGCAGGGACGGGCCTTGGGCTCCTGCCCGGGCTGAGAAAAGGTCTCAGCGTGAGCTGGAAGCCGGTGCGGGAGCCAGACTGTCTGCCCAGGATCCGGGCCCACCACTTCCGGTGTGACCTCAGGCGCACCCCCGAACCTCACCTGTAGTGGAGGTAATAACAGTACCCACCTCATTTGGCTAATGAAGGGTTTAGGACACGACAAGAATTAGCTTTTATTATTTCAGGTAAGAACCAACGCTTTGAACATATCCATGCTCAAAAAATTCTGAACTCCCAGAATGCCAGGGCTCAAAGGGGCCTTGGCCACGGTCATCTACGCAACTTGCTCATCTCCCAGATGAGGGGAGTGGTGTGCTGAGGTCACCCAGGTGAGGCAGAGACGGGCCCACACGCAGGTCTCCTCGCCCAGCTCACCCTGCTCGCTCACGGGGGTGTCATCCCGCACCTCCCAGGAGGGTGCCAGGTGCCAGAGCAGGGGTAGCCTGGACCCTGCGGGTTGCAGGGACAGGGATATGACGAGGAAAGGAATGGGAGGGCAGCCCGCCAGTGGCTCAGGTGACTGGAACATTGTCCCAAAAGGCTGAGGGTTTGATTTCCGGTCGGGGTGCATGAGGGAGGCAACTGATCGATGTTTCTCTCTCACATCGATGTTTCTCTCACATGGATGTTTCTCTCTCACATCGATGTTTCTCTCACATGGATGTTTCTCTCTCACATCGATGTTTCTCTCACATCGATGTTTCTCTCACATCGATGTTTCTCTCTCACATCGATGTTTCTCTCTCTCTCCCCCTCCGCCCTCTAGCAGGGGAAGTGAAGGAGGGCAGTGGAGGGAGGCGCCTGGCGCTGTACCACGCGAGTGGATCTTGTTGAGATGCTCAGCAGAGGCTTCCTAGGAAAGTGACACCTGAGCTGAGGACCAGGCATGGAGGGGCCGGAAGGCAAGGAGATGACGAGAAGCCTTCCAGGCAGAGGTTGCCACTTGGACGAGTACAAAAGTCTGAGGAAGCCTCACACGACCCGATGGTCCCCCGCACCCCCCGAGAACTCGGGGTACCTTCTGGCACTTACTGCTGGCCAACCGCTCAGCATCAGAGCCACATTTACTTGAGGAGACCCCACGATCTGAGGGCAGCGCTGGAGCAGTTAGGGGACAGAGGCTGCATCTCACAGGACTCTGCCCAGGTCTGCCTGCAGGGCCCTGGGGGCTAGCGGCCCACACACCAGCGACAACATCCCTCTGCGAGGCACTGGCGGAGGCAGGGGGCCAGCCAGCGCTCAGCACACACAGGGCAGGAGGACAAGGAGGCGTGAGCGGGACCATTCACGCACCTTCTGCATCCACCGTCTCCTTCATGACGATCTCCACCCGCTGCACGTGGTGCCGGCTCCACAGGCCATCCAGGGCCTTGCGGTTCTGGTCTCGGAAAGGCAGGATCTGAGCCACGGCCTGGCGGGGAAGCAGACGGGTGTGCTGCGCGTTCCCCTGGCTCCCAGGAGGGCCCCACCTCTCTTCCTGACTCCGAGAGGCGATCAGAGCGATGGCCCCTGGCCGTCAGGCTTCCCGGCCCAGGAAGGACTCCAACCTTTAGGTGACCGCCACAGGGCCACCAGCCTTTTAGTTTGCCAGGAAAGGGAATAGTTAAGATGATCTTTTGCCGTTTACCATCAACTTAAATAACACAAAGATTCTGTAACACCAAAAATGGAATAAGGAAAGCTTCAAGTTGACATTCAGTGTTATTTTTTTTCATTTTCTCATAAACAAGTGAAATCTCCCTGGGACAGGCCCTGGCCTGAGGACCACTCTGGGAATACTGCAACTCAATGGGGCCGGACAGAGAGCCACCCTTGAGCCCTGGGCTCGCCGCCTGGTCAGCGCCGGGCACACAGGCGCGCTCTCTGCTGGCATTTCCGGGGGGAACTGCCCTAACGGGGCTCCGAGGCGCAGTCAGCCGAGGTTGTCCCTCGGGTCAGCCCCGCGCTCTGCCACATGGCCTGAATGAGAAGCATGGGCCTCAGGTCCCCATTCCGTTTTAGGATCTCGCTGCCAGCCTTCTGGCTCAAAACAGAACCCAGGAAGGAAAAATATTGAAAACCAGGCCACTGGGTGTGGAATAAGGTGATCAATTCTAATTCCCACAGCATACCCAGCCAGAAGCCGGGCTCAGACCCCAGAGTCTCGGGGCCACCTCCGGAGGGGGCACAGGGCACAGCTGAGAGATCAGAGCCCGGCCTCTGCTAGAAAACAGGGCAGGACACGTGGACAAGGGCCACACAGACCTGCTCACCATCTGCCCTTCACCCCCTCACCTCCCGCCCACCTTCAAAACGACCACGGAGCGCAGGTCTCACACGCCTTCAGGCCCAACCCCACAGTCAGTGTTGTGGCCCCGTCCACGGGTCGACCTGCGCCCAGCTCGCTCCGGCCTGGCAGGCTCACCTGCTTGCCCAGGTAGTGGTCCACCCGGTACATCTCCTCCTCGTGGAAAAAGCTCCCGAGGTCCGCAGCCAGCTGCTGGGCTGACCGGTGGTTGTGGCCAAAGGGCTTCTCCAGGACGACGCGCAGCCAGGCGCCGGGGCCCGGGCGGCAGCTGCTGTTGATGCTGCGGGCGATGTCCGTGTAGGCGAAGGGCGGCACGGAGAAGTAGAAAATGCGGCCCGCCTCCCAGAGGCCCTCGCGCTGCACCAGCGCCTCAATGTCCTTGCTCAGGGCCACGTAGTCCTCCGTGGTCTTCAGCTGGCGGTACTGGCTCAGCTGCTGGAACTGGTCCTTGAGCTCAGCACAGCGAGCGGGTGTCACATCCTTGGGGCAGGAAAGGGACTCCAAGACCTTGGCCACGACCTCCTGGCCCTGCTCGGTGGCCGTCAGAGCAGTTCCGTGGAAGCTGAAATTGTGGCCCTTCCCCGCCTCCTCCAGGTACAGCTGGAACAGCCCCTGCCATAGGTATTTCTTGGCCAGGTCCCCAGTGGCTCCCAGCAGGACTACGGAGACGTGTCCCTGCAGCCCCTGGGCCCGCAGGCAGCCCAGAAGGGCCATGCACATCGCCACCATGAGCATCCTCCAAAAGCCCGGGCGCCTGGGGAGACACACAAAGAACAAGGAAGGATCAGACACGCTCAGGTGGTGTGATGTGGGGCGAACACGATTCCAGGCTATCGAACATTTCCTGCCTGGCAAGAAACAAGCCACGTGTTTCTCAGGAAACCGCTAGTCCCAGCGCTCCTCTCCCCCCCCCCCTACCCCCCGCAGCTTGTGTTAGTGCCAGGAAGCTGGCGGGTAGGCAGCGTGCTCTGTAAACAGGACTCTGCCCGGGAAGGTGGCAGGCCCCTGGCGGAGGCGGAACGTTTTGCTCCAGGAGCATGGGAAGGTGGCACAAGCCGTGAGGGAGGCCCCAGGGCTGCCATGGGATCGGAGCTGTCCACCTCATGACCATGGCCAGTCTCTGCCCAACACACAGGCTGCCTGCACCATCGGGGCAGCTAGGGATGGTGGCAGGTCCTTGGCTGGTGGCTGGAGCTGTGAGAGATGCCACTCCTCTCACCTCTCCCACTGGCTCCAGCACACAGCGAATACGGGTCATTGCTACACCGGGTGATAAAAGCACAGACCAGAACCAAAGGACGGAGTTTGAATCTCAGCTCAAGCCCTCACCTTGGACAATTATACAACCTCTGTTCCTCGGTTTCCTCACTTGCAATGGGGGTATTAGAGGTACCTACATCCTAGGGTTGTTACAAGATTAGTGAGTTAACGTTTGTATTGTGCTTGCGACAGTGCTATGTAATTATTGTGGTATATTAGTAAGAGCAGCAAACACTGAATGCTAACACGTTCCAAGCATGAACTTGATGCGCGTGAGCGTTAGATCTCACGGAATGCGGACAGGAACCTGAGAAGACCCAGTGGTGGGTCCCACCTCGTCGCCCTCCTGCAGGTACAAGAACCGAGGCCGCTGAAGGTCCCCAGGTGAAAGGTGGGGGAGCTGGACAGACACCAGCCTCCTGGCTCCTGAGCTGACTGCACAGCAACGGCACGCTGCGGCCTCCCCCAGGCGGGCCTAACTTGGCTGGTTGCAGCCTTATTTGGAGCAGCTGACATGTATGAAGGGCGAGAGGCCTCGGACCTGCCACCAACGCACCAGAGGATTCGACTTCTCTGGCCTCTGTTCGAACTGAGGTTGTAAAGCTCATCGGGCTCAATTTTACTCCGAGGCTCCCCCATCCTTCCATTTCCACCAAGGCCGCGCTCTGAGGGAGAGGCAGGAGAGAGGGAGGAAGGAAGGAATCCAGCCAGCAGCTGGGTGTCAGAAACAGGTGGGGGAATGAGCCCAGCCTGGGTGTGCTAATGAGGAAGGAACTAGGCCCGGCCGGTGTGGGTCAGTGGTTGAACATCGACCTATGAACCAGGAGGTCATTGTTCGATTCCAAATGGGGGCACATGCCCAGGTTGTGGACTCGATCCCTGGTGTGTGCCCTGCGGGAGGTAGCTGATCAATGATTCTCTCCCATCATTGACGTTTCTCTCTCTCTCCCCCTCGCCCTTCCTCTCTGAAATCAATACCATATAAACATTTATTTATTTATTTATTTATTTATTTATTTATTTATTTATTTATTTATTAAATAGGAACTAGAATGACTGATTAGCACCTATTATATGGCAGGCAGATAAAGGATGAGCGAAATCCTCCACGAGTCTGTAGTCTGGTCTACAGAGAGCGAAAATGAGGTTTAAAGAAATCACAGGAAGTGACAGAAGCCCTGCAGCCCGGCCAGCCGACCTTCCGCAGGCTGCATCGCCCCTGGATCGAGGCCCGGGATCTGCCTCCTGACTCAGGCATCTGACCCCCTCCTCCACTTGCCCTGTGCCTCGTCCTCATCTCTCTGGGGACCCATCCCCGAGACGGCACAGTTAGCAGCCAAACCAAGAGGAGGATCCAACCACAGTGTGGGCACCAGCATGCACAGGACACCTTCCCTACTGCAGCTTTAACTGGAGGACGCAGGGGCTCCCCTCTCCTGCACCTGCACCACCCCAATGGGGAGGAGCCACAGGCCCTTCTCCTTTCTTCTCCTGCTCTCCAACTCCTGGCCCTGGCCCTTCAAGCATGTCCTTCCTAAGTGGCAACGCCCCTGTGGGGAGGGCGGCACAGCTGCAAGGTCAGAGCAGGAGAAAGGTGAAGCCTGGAGCCGCCAGCTGGCAGGCTGCGTCTCAGGGCTCCTGATCCGAGTAGCGGCCAGGGTTCTGGATGTGCCAGTACACGCAGGGGAAGGAGCTCAAGAACCTCCGGTGCCTGGGTGGGCAGGTGAGGGAGCCCACGGGCCAGAACCGCTGGCCCGGCCCCAGAAGACTGCAGAAAGCTGCAACGGATGGCCCCGGGCCTGCCCGCCTCCCAGGTCCCTTCGTAATCCGGTTCTGACTCGGAGCTCTTGCTGCAGCCTCCCCTGACCAGCCCAGTTCCCAGGTTTGCCCCCTTACCTCTTGTGTATGTTCCCAGAACTCCTTGAAACAAGCACAAATCAGAGCTACCAGTGATTGCAGCAAGTCTGCTTACTCTGTGGTTGCTGAACACCCGGGAACAGCTCCTCCCTGAACCAGTGTGGGCGGTGTGTGTGTGTGGTGTGTGTGTGTGTTTGGATTTGCTTATTGCCATGTTTGCTTAACCTTAACAGTGTTTCTCAAACTTTAATGTGCATCTGGGTCTCTTGAGGATCTTTTTAAAATGCAGATTCTGATGCAGAGGGTCCAGGGAGGGTCCAGAGATGCCGACAGCTGGTCTAAAGAGCACACTTAGAATAGCGAGACTCTGGAATACGGAGCACTGAGTCTAGAGCGACAGCTCTCATCAGAGGGGCCGCAGATCAAAACACACACACCTGCCTCCTGCTCCCTTCACCACGGCGATGGGCCGCCTCCGCATCCACGGCAGGCTTAGATCTGCCCGTCCCCGCCAGCAGCCGGCTGCTGACCCCCGAGAGCCTGACGCAAACACCCGAGGTGCCCGAGCAGGCAGTGTGTGCAGAGGGCTAAGTGCCTCGACCTTCCTCCAGACGCCTGTGGAGGAGGCTCAGCGAGGAGGCTCGTTTTACAGCTGAGAAAACTGTAGGTGCGGCAGCTGTGGGGCTACATAGCCTGAGCCTCCGTGCCTGTGTAGACAGAGCGTGGCATTTCAATCGGAGGGCCTGGCTCAAAGCTACCTGGGGCTCAGCCACACGACCCTGGCTTGGCATACAGTAAGTCACCTCAACAGTTAGGATCCACGTCTCCTCATTGAAAAACAGGGGCCCCGGGTGGCCCCAGCACGTGCCTGTGGCCTGAGCCCGCTCTGCTCAAGGCTCTCCTTCTGGAGGTTCTGCTGAAGCTCATCCTCCTGCCTCCTCACCTGCTCTGAGAGGAACGGGCTGTGGAAGAAATCTAAAGTTACATCCCTGAACCTCACGCGAGAGCATGGAGAGGGCATTCTGACCGCTGACCCTGCTCTGAATCTCTTCTCTTTATCATTAATAAACAAGAAAACCCTCAGTGAAAAGGTCAAGAAGCCACAGGGCAGGACGGACGGAACAGTGGGCTGAGTTGGAACACATGGTGATTCTTGCCCGGGGCCTGCTGCTAAACGACCACACCACCTTGAACGAGATGTCTACGCGGGCTGGGCCCCAGCGTCCCATCCAGGACATGAGGTCTGAGCTACAGGACCTACCACATTCTCCTGTCCTCAAGTCCTATGCTCTCCGAGGAAAGGAGATAACCATCTATTAACAGAGAGACACAGCCCGAGGCCAAAGTAGCAGGTGGAAATGCAGAACTAAAATATGAAGCAATAAAAACATAATAATAATAATAATAATAATAAAATATGAAGCAATGAGTGTCATTCAGAAGTTAAGACAAAACTCTATGAAGCTGTAAGTTACATGCACAGTAGATGCAAGTTCATTTACAACAATTATTATTCAAGACACTCGCCAGAAACACACTGCACAGCACAGGGCAGGCCCGAGGCCGCCTGGGGGAGGGGCGGCAGGAGGTCTTCTGGCGGCTCATCAGGGCTTTGGGGCTGACCGGGCACATGCCCAGGGTCCAGACTGAGGGGTCTGCAGGCATCCTGGGGACTCACCTTTTACAGCACAGCTCTGCTAACATCGCAACATGTGGGCACTGGCCGGCCAGAGGGTCTGGGTCAGAATCGGGGTTCCAGTCTTTGCTTTTGCCCAAGCAAAAGAGGCGGCTGTGGGGCACCGCACACCGTGCCTGCCCAGGCCCGCACAGACCTGGCACGTGCTGCGCTCGGCGGTGTCTGTAACGCCCGGGAGGAAGCAGCTCTGGTCCTCGGAGCCCAGCAGCCGAGGGCGGGAGAGGAGCAGGAGGTAAAGGTCAGAGGCCGCTGCTGCCCTGCCCCTTCCCAGCACGGCATGGCATCCACACCTTTGCTGGTACCCACACCTTGGGCGCCCACTTTCTGTGTGCCAGGCAGGAAGGAGGAAGGTTTTCTCAAACCACAGCCCAGGACTTTGGAATCTTTAAAAGGAAAACAAGTGAAACGAAAGATCCTTTTCAACTGAAGTACAAGGGGCCGTGCCCAGTCCCTCTGTGAGTGCCAACTCAAGTTTTCCTGCACTCTTTCCTACTTGGGGGGCTGTCTGTGCCACCTCCCCCACCCCTCGCACATGCATGTTAAACTCGGGGCCATTTTGCCTACTCTCAGAGAGTCCTGATTCCCATCACCTCTTTGGGTACCAATCTTGGGTCCCCATGACCCAAACGCTGTGCAGGGCCCGCTTGTACCGCCACACAAGATTCAATTGCTAAACTTCCAGGAATTTTTCAAGCCAGTTGTTAAACACAGCCATTGTTAATAACGGGATGATGCAAATTTAGAACTAAACCCATTACATTAAAAACACAGTTAAGACTGCATTTTACTATTATCCGTGCTCTTGACATTAGTCCCATCTGTTGTATCTGTAAGGGAAGATGTTCTGTAACAAGTGCTTGAAACTGGCCAGCCAGGAGTGTTTACACAGCAGATATTGGCAAACACGGCACTCCAGGCTCCCCACCAGCCTGCACCCCACCAGCCTGCACCCTTGCCGAGTAGGTTGTTACACATTTACCAGCATGCCTGGCCTGCTCTGCCAAGTCTGTATTTCCAGGCTGGACTTTCTCCCCCTAAGCTGCACACTCAGACAACCAACTGCTACTCTGACACCATTAGTTGGCTGTCTACAAGACTTTCCACGCTTAAAATCAAACTGACTTATCTCCCAGCCTGCTCCCAATGCACATTTCCCCATTCTCAGTAAAAGGCACCTCTATCCTTCCCGTGCTCAGGCCGGGAAACTTCGGGTCATCAATGAGTCAGCAAATCTGACAGTTTTGTAAAAACACCCACCTCTCTTCCCCTTCCAGCTCCACGCTGGTCCTGGCCGCCCCCGTCGCCTGTCTGGGCTGCTGCAGAAACCTGCTAATTGGCCTCCCGCTTCTCTCTTCCCCTGAACACAGCAGTCAGAAGTGATCTTTTACAGGCGGGTCAGATCACGATGTTCTTCTGTTCAGGGGCCTGCAGGGTCTACACATTCTGGCCTCCCAGCTATTAGCTCTTTGATCTCTTCCCTGGCTTCCCTGCCCCGCTCTAGGCTCCAGCCACCCATTCTCCTGCCCCAGGGTCTCTGTCCTTGCTGGTCCCTCTGCCTCACCTACTTCTTCCCACAGACGTCCACTTGGTTCACCCCTCACCAACTTCAATTTTCTGCTGAAATGTCACCTTCTCAGTGAGCTTTCTCGGCCGACTATGTAAAACCGGAAACCTCCGCCCCCAAGTCAACCCGTTTCATTTTTCTCCATTGTACATGTCATTTTTTAATGTGTGATAAGTATGTTTATTTTGTTACTAGAGGCCCGGTGCACGAAATTCGTGCACTGGGAGTGGAGGGGGTGGGGGGTGGGTCCCTCAGCCTGGCCTGAGCCCTTTTGCAGTCCAGGAGCCCTTGGGGGATGTCCGACTGACAATGGGGAGCGGGCCTAAGCCGGCAGTCAGACATCCTTAGCACTGCTACAGAGGCAGGAGAGGCTCCCGCCCTCACCACTGCACTCGCCAGCTGTGAGCCTGGCTCAGGGCTTCTGGCTGAGCAGCGTTCCCGCTGTGGAAGCGCACTGACCACCTGGGGGCAGCTCCTGCGCTGAGCGTCTGCCCTCTGGTGGTCAGTGAGTGTCACAGCGACCGGCTGTTCCACCACTCGGTCAATTTGCATATTAGCCTTTTATTATATAGGAGGATTGTCTGTCACCCCTCCCATCACAAGAACATACGTGCCAATGGGGACAGAGGTTTCCGTGGTGGTTCACTGCATGTCTCCAGTATCCAAACAGGGGCCTGGCACTCAGAGGGTGAGCCATAAACATCTGCTGAATGAACAAGTACATCCCACTGGCACGAGACCACCGCCACCTGTGTCTGCGCTCTCTGCATGTGAGCGATGGCACACAGGAACAAGTCTCTAGTGGTGACGTCAAGCACCGTGGCACAGCACACATTAGCAGCAACTTACTACTTGTACCAATACTATGAATAATAAAATAGATCTTCATAGAGTATTTAATCATGTGTCCAATGCTAGGCTAAGAGCTCAACATGCATCACACCACAACCTAAGAAGAAATACTGACTGTCCCCATTTTTAGAATGAGGAGAGAGGAAGCTAAGGTGGGGAGAGGTGGAGTAACTTACTGAAGGTCAGGCAGCTTAGAGGTGACAGGATTTGAATCCAGGCAGACTGGCTCCAGCCCTACCTCCCCTCTACCTGTAAAAATGCATGACTCCAGCCCCAAACGGCGACACGTATACACTGTATTAGTGTGGACACGGATCCTGCTCCTCTAACAGCCTGGACACCAGTGGTTTGAGAGATAAGCTATTTCTCTAGCATCCGCTACCCACACAGGGAGGCAGCTCTACACCCTGAGGTCAAGCAACCCTGAGCACTAGCCGCTGTCATCAGCCTCGGCCCACTCTGCCTGACCGTGATTCACTCCCCTCCTTCCTCCTGACGTCAGGAAAACATTGTGTTTAAGCCTGAGTGGCTCTGTTAAAACCAGGAAGGTCCTTCCAGTTTCTGAAGTGTGAGAACTCTGGGTTCCAACCCTGGCTTGGCCACGCAACAGCTGTGTGACCTGGCACATCACTTAACCTTCCTGTACCTCACCGCAGAGAGGGAAAACAAGTCGATAAGAACAAAACGAGACGCTGCGTATAAAGAAGCTTGGCATACAGTAAGCACCCAAGAAACGTTAGCCCCACTGTTACGCAACCAACAGCACCATGAGTAAAGGGACTTATTGTGAAACCAACGGCGTCAGAAGTCAAGGGACTTTTCTTGCTAGCTTCCTGGAACGGCTACAAGACCAATTAACCGCCTCACGGCAGAAAATGCCAAGGAACAAGCTAGCTCATCGACAGCTCCCTGACCTTCCTACCACACAGATGAAAAAGCAACGGGCAATGATGCTGAGATGGTTAAAAGCACCGCCCCCCCCCCCAAGCCCGCGAGGGGGTTAAATTGGGCCCAGGGAGCACAGGAGAGTAACCCTCTCACCCCGTAGCCCTAGGCTTTGCCTTCACTGCTGAGGGAGGGCCTTTTCTCCAGCTGTAAAATGGGGATCGTCACCTCACGTTAACCCCTGGCCAAAACCCCCAGAAATACGATGGGAGGCAACAGTGGTGAGAACTCTCCCAAAGAGCCTCCTGGCTCCCAACTGGGGGCGGCAAGAAGCAAAACCAGGCTCCCTGCTCTGCCCCCGGTGAGGGTCAGACACACTCCAGGTGCAGTTTGCCAACCAGGGATGACAATCCCATCCACAGAGTGAGCGTGGCCGGGCCACAGGTGACCAGCGTGCCTCTCGGCTTCCCTCTCCTTGCCCGCAGCTGTAACTGTTTCCCTTTTCAACGGCCTAAAACAGCGGTCGGCAAACCCATTAGTCAACGGAGCCAAATAGCAACAGGACAACGATGGAAACTTCTTCGGAGAGCCAAATTTTTTAAACTTAAACTTCTTCTAACGCCACTTCTTCAAAACAGACTCGCCCAGGCCGTGGTATTTTGTGGAAGAGCCGCACTCGAGGGGCCAAAGAGCCGCATGTGGCTCGGGAGCCGCGGTTTGCCGACCACGGGCCTCAAACCACCCGACAGGAACGTGGCAGCCCTGGCTGGGTGGTCAGTTGGTTAGAGCCTAATCCTGAAACACCAAGACACACCAAGGTTGTGGGTCTGGTCCCGTCAGGGCACACGTAAGCATCAGCCCATGAATGCGTAAATAAGTGGAACAACATGATGTTCCTCCCTCTCTTTCTCTCTCACACATCACTGTTTAAAAACAATTTTTTTTGAAAGAGTAGCTTAGTAAACTCCAGCGTCTGGATACAAATGACTTGCGTGTTTGCCTGGAGGGGTTACTGATGAGCAGTCATGTACCTCAAAGAAAGTCACGCCAGGAAAATGGGTTCTGTTCACACGGAGCCTTTCTACCTCAGGTGCTCCTAAAACGTACACGCTGAGCATACGCTCCAATGTTCCATCAGCCTTCACGCGGCGGAGTGCAGAGCATGGCTCAAAATACGCCCAGGCTACACCAGCGTTCCCTCATCCGCTACCTTTCCTCCGGGGGGGCGGGGGGGACCGAGGCTTGTGCTTTTCCCATAAGTTCTCATTTCTGGCAAAACTTTCCAATCTGAGTGCGCTGATTTTCAGAGCTCTGGGCAGGTGTGCTTCTGAAAACTAGTCCTTGTGTCGAGGCACTGGAAACGCCGGCTGAAAGCCGAGGGCTGACGCCAAAGACGAAGCAGCTCCCGGGGAAAAAAGCACCGAGTGCCTCCTCCCATTGAACTGCATTCCAGGGCGCGGGAAGGGGCCCGTGGCCGCCGGACTGGCCGCGCGGGGGCCAGGCTGCCTGCTGCCGAGCCCCCATCAGACAGACCGTGCGCCGGGGTAGGGCGCGGACCAGTCAGTTATTTGCGGCGAGGGTGCGAGGGGAATTCCGGCAAGCTCTGGCCCCGCCTGCTTCCCAGCGGCTGCAGGCAGGCGGGGGTGGCGAAGGTGACGTCCCCGCAAAATGCCCGGGGCTTTCACAGCCGCGCGTGGCCGGCGGCCGACCCACCGACCTCGGGCTCGGCCCCGCGCGCGCGCGCGCGCGCAGCCGCCGCCTTCGGGCCGGAAGGCGCGCCGGGGGCCAGAGCAGCCGCGAGAAAGCGGGGGAGGAGCTTACTGCGTCTCGCCCAGCCGAGCCGCTCGGCCGCCGCTCCGGGAACGTCGCGGGGCGCTGCAGGCCCGGCTCACGCGGGGGCCCCGCGCATCCTTTTCCGCGGGCCGCGCTGCCCGGCAGGTGTGCGTCACGGCCCCGCGCCTGCTGTGCGCTCGGGTTTCGCCACCGGAGCCGGGGCGGCGAGCACGGAGGGCGCGAGGCCAAGTTCAGCCCCGCCGCCCTTTCCCTGCCCGGAAGCGCGGAGACCCAGGCGTCCTCGGCGCGCGCGCAGAGGGTCCCCGCGTCAGGGGGCGGGGGGGGGAATCCCCGCGTCAGGGGCGCGCGCGCTAGGGCCCCCCCCCCCCGGGGGTCAGGGGCGCGCGCACGCGCAGTGGGACTGAGCCGCTTGCGCGCGGAGGCGCAGGCGAGGCCACGCCCCCTGGCTCGGGGTCAGGGGGCGAGGGGGCGGGGCCTCCGGAAGGATTTCCTGGTTCGCGTGGTCGCGCGGGTCTTGGGAGCGCAATGCCCGGGCCGGTGGCGCGTCCTCCCTCCCGTTCGCAGCGCGGGGCCCTGCGGGGCGACGGAGGGGCTGCCTCTGAGACGCACGGGGCCGCGGGGAGAGGCTGTGTCCTGGCGGCGGCCCGGGAGCCTGCTCGCCGGCTCCTCCCCAGAATCTGACACGCGCTGTGGGAACAGGGTACCTGCCCGCCGCGGGCCTCGCCTTTCTCCATCCGGGCGGTCTGACTGAGTGGCCGGGTTCCCCCCATGTCCAGTATCCAGAGGAGTTGACTTAGGGGTCGGAGAGCCCGCTGTTCCCATGCCTCCACCTGGCAGCTTTATCCTCTGTCTATGCCCGCGTGACCTTGAAGACGGTGCCCTGGGACTCGGTTTCTTCACCTGTGCCAGGGGGCAGTGAGAGAGCCCCTGCCTCAGGGCTCCCAGGCCTGTGACACGTGCCCAGGAAATGGTAGCCTGCCCCTGGGTGGCTTTGTTAGGGAGACAGCAAGTGGAAGAAGGCCCTGCCCGCTGTGTGGGGCGGCGGGAGGGGTATAGTGAGGTAGCCTGGCCGGGCTCGGCACCCAGTGGATGGTATGTGGTCCGTTATCATGCAGTACCCGCCCCTCGGCCTGCAGCAGCCCTGTGCCCACTTTTCTCCCAGCCCCAGCGTGCTGTGAGTGTGCCCCGGGGGCCCCAGGCATTTCAGAGGCGGCTGCTCCTCCCTGCTTCTCAGCAGGCCCCGAGTGACCTTGGGCTAACGA
Organism: Ia io; assembly: GCA_025583905.1. Classification (NCBI taxonomy): domain Eukaryota; kingdom Metazoa; phylum Chordata; class Mammalia; order Chiroptera; family Vespertilionidae; genus Ia; species Ia io. Next base: position 4,714,702 of record JAJQQW010000004.1, on the reverse strand, counting down.
AGGCAGGGACACTGCCACAGTGGCCAGCCGGACCACCCAGGACCACCTCTTGGACATAGATCCCCCTTTCCCGCTCCGTCCCTTCTCCAGACCCGCCTTCCTCCCATCCCTGAGACGGGAGAATGCATGGCCATCTCGCTGAAGGACGCTGGACCCCCTGAGAGAGGGGATCTGACCCGAGCGGGAAAACTGGAAGCAGCTTTTTATTTCTTGAAGGGTCTGGTGGAGGTAGCCGGTCGGGAACTAGCAGAGGGAACTTGGCAGTGGCCACCAGGACGAAGTAGGGCCAACAGGCGTAATTACCACACAGGATGTTGGGCAAGAGGGTTCCAGGAAGGCTGGGGAGGCAAGGGGGGCTGGGCCCCGGCGTCACCAAGGCCCGAGCCATCTGGGGGCCTGCACTGGGCTGCTGGGACTCAGCAGGGATTTCAGCCATCCTGGGTGGGGCTTGTGCAGAGGGCCAAGGAGCCAGGTACCCACTGGCTGCCTCCACAACTGGACATGGCAGTAGGGTCTGGGCAGGGACCAGCCAAACCGGACTGGGTGATACCAGGACTCCTGGTAGGAGCCCTTCCCATGCTCTGTAACCCTTGGTGCACCATGCACCCGCACAGCTATGTAAACCCGGGCCAAGGCAGGCACAGATGGGACAAGCCAGGTGCCCAGAGGCAGGTGAGCGGAGGGGACCTTTCCCAGACCCCTCTGCAGCCATCACAAGGGTGATCGTCAGGTACCTTGAAGGCATCTTTAAAAATACCCCAAAGCCAGTCAGTTGTAACCGGTTTATTAAGAAAATGTGTGTCGAGTTGCATGTTGTGGGGTGGGGTCTGAGGAGTGATGGCAACGAGCCTAGGATGTCACACCTGGTTTCCCGGGCATGTTTCCACTCCCACACGTCACGGAGGCCTTTCCATTTCTCCGCCCTCCTCGCTCACCTTTCGTGCTTACCTCAGTCTCTCCCCACTCGGCACCTTCTCGTCTGATCTGGATCATTGCTTTGCTTTCTTTCCACCTGCAAACGGTTTGGTCTCATCCAGGTGTGAGAGAGTACGGCCCCCAAAGCAAACATCTAAAACCTCGTCGCTGGGCTGGTCACCGGCGTCAGCACCGTTGTCGACCTGAAGCTTTTCTCATTTCTGTACGCACAGCGGGCACTCCAGGCCACACCACCGGCGACCAGGTGGGCCCGGAACACTGGAGGGAGCCTGAGAGAGGAGATGCCGCCCCGCCCCCCGCAGGGGTCCCGGGACCTGAGCTGGGCCTGTCCGGAGCCCTGGGACTCTGTCAGCAGATTTGGTTTGTCTTCCTCAATCGCGGGGTAGGCAGAAGTCAGGGTCACAGGCTGCTGGGCAGACGCAGACTCGGGCAGTGAGACCCAGGTGATGAGTGACTCATGAGGATGTCTGGAGTTTCTATTTTCAGGCAGAATTTAGTTCCTTGTGGCTTGGGACCGAGATCCATGCGTCCTTGCTGGCTGTCAGCAGAAGGCCATTCCCAGCGTCCAGGGACACATTCCCAGCTTGTGGCCCCCAATCTCCATCGTCAGCCAGCAACAGACTGTCACGTGCTTTGACTCTCCCCGTGTCAGAGACTTTACCTTTAGTCACACCTGCAAAGTCCCTTTTGCCGGGTAAGGCGACGTACGGGTTCCGGACATTAGAGCCTGGACGTCTTTAGAGTCATTATCCTGTGCACCGCAGATCATACGTTTGCAGATTCTCAAACCCTCTGGATTGTCCAGGACCTTTGTCACATGGTTGCGTTTTAAAAAAATGTTTTTATTGATTTCAGAGAGGAAGGGAGAGGGGAAAAGATAAAAACACTAATGATGTGAGAGAAACATTGATCGGCTGCCTCCTGCACACCTCCTACTGGAGACGGAGCCTACAACCCAGGCATGTGCCCCTGACCGGGAATTGAACCGTGACCTCCTGGTTCATAGGCCGACGCTCCACCACTGAGCCACACCAGCCGGGCACATGATTTCTTTAATAACAGCTTTACTGAAATATAATTCACATGCGATGCCATTCACCTGGTTAGAGTGTACAGTTCGCTGGTTTCTAGTATTGTCACAGAGTTGTGCAGCCATCACCACAATCGATTTGGTACATTTTTTATCACCCGTCCACCTTAGCAGTCACTCCCCAGTTCCCCCTGAGCCACTGATTTGCTCTCTGTGAATTTGCCTACTCTGGACTTCTCATTAAAAAGGAATCATACAGTATGTGGCCTTGTCTACATATAGGTTATATAGACACAACTATGTGTATCTACATAATGTCTTCAAGGGTCATCCATGTTGTAGCATGTACCAGTGCTTCATTCCTTTTCATTGCTAAATAATACTTGATTGTATGGATTCACCACATTTTATTCATCCATTCATTAGTTCACGGACATTCCACTTTTTTGGCTAACGTAAAGAATGCTGCTGTGAACATGTGTGGACGGATGTTTTCATTCGTAGGAGCGGAATTGCTAGGTCATATGATTACTCTATGTTTATTTTTTTAAGTAACTGCCAGACTTTTTTACAGCAGCTGCGCCACTCTACATTCCCAACAATCTACCAGGGGTTCTATTTCCCCACATCCTCGCCAGCACTTGCTGTTATCTAACTTTTTCATTCTAGCCACCCTCACAGGTGTGAAGTGGGATCTAACTGTGGTTTTGCTGTGCATTTTTCTGGTGATGTTGAGTATCCTTTCATGTGCTTATTGGCCATCTGTATGCCTTCTTTGGAGAAATCAAGTCAGAGTCTTGGTCCACTTTTCAGTTGGGTTGTCTTTTTATTATCGAGTTGTTAGAATTCCTTATATATTCTAGATGCAAGTCCCTTCCTGGATATATGTATGATTTGCAAAGATTTTCTCCTGCTCTGTGAGTTGTCTTTCCACTGTCTCAATGGTGTCCTTTGAAGCATATGAGTTTTTAATTCTGTTGATGTGCAACTTATCTCTTTTTCCTTTTGTTGCTTGTGCTTTTGGTGTCATATCTACAAAGGTTTTGCCGAATCCAATGTCATGAAAATTGACGCTTGAATTTTCTTATGAGCGTTCAATAGGTGCCGGGGTTCTTGTCCCAGCCTTACAAAGGGTTCAGCATTCTGGAGAAAGGGGCTGGGCGTAGATAATTAAAGAGTCGGGAGACGAAAGATAATTTTGAAAGGCATTGGGGGTCAGAGGATCTTCAGCTGAAGGAGCTAAAAGACTCTTACCTTGACCAAGGACCCGTGCTTTTATTCAACACAATTTGTCCTAAGGCAAGGTGGACATATACACTTCAAAGGGTAGGGTATTAAAGGGTAGAGTACAGAAGCATTATCAGTTTGGGGAATAGCCTACAGCTGTTCAGGTGTTTGGCCAACATGAGGCAATAAAATGCCCTGAGCTGTCTGGCAGTTAACAATCCTATTCAGGTTTGGGGGAAGTGCCGTTTAGCCATTTCCAACAGGTAAATTACATATGTGGTTCACCCTTGTTGAGCCGCCCAAGCTTCACCAACCTTTTGATGAAACTCTTGTAATTATTGCATGCTGGAATTGGTTCCCGGCAAATAGGTTTAGCTCTTACACTTAGACTTTTAATCCATTTTTAGTTAGTTTTTATATAGGAAGGGAGAGGTAGTGGGTTCAAGTTCATTCCCTTGCATACGGGTATCCAGATGTCCCAGGATGCTTTGTAGAATGGTCACAGAATGAGTTCCAGGAGCATCTTCTTGGATAGCTACACCACACTGACGTGACCACAGTCCCTACTGGGTCCAGTGAGGCAGGCCCTGGCTGACCACTGTCTGGCAAATGATAGACCCTCCACAAGTGCTTGTCAGATGAATGTGATGCAAGGTGGGGAGCCAGAGCCACCAAGATTGGGTGCCGGATCCCCTTTGCTCTGCTCATGGCTGAGTGACTCTGGGAACTTGAGTGGCCACTGGGCCCTAGTCTGAAGAGGTGCCCCAGTGGCCTTGGGGAAAAAGAGAAATGCTACTACTGCCTGAGCCAGACCTCAGGGCGGGAAATCCCAAATTTTGCTTTGAGGCTGCCTGGGGTATGTGTGGGGGTGGGGGGGCAGAATGGGGGGGGAGGTGTCAAGGGAAAAAAAGAGAAGACTGGGGAGCAGCTGGCCCAGATGTGAACCAGGACAGGGGACCTTGAGTAACAAAGCAAGAGGCACCTGTACTCAAGGTCAACATTTCTTGTTTTAAGCTTTCAGAGGCAAAAGCAGGGGAAAGCTCTTGGCTGGCAGATGAAATGAAAAGATAAAGCGCTGGCAGCCACCCCAGACGTCTCTGCACCAGCAACGCTGCATTGCATCCTGCGGGCCAAGCGGAGGTGCGGCCCGGGGACAGCCCAGCTGTGGAGCAGGCGACCGATGAGCCTGGGGTCTGGGGAAGGACCGGGCACGCTCGCAGGGGAAATGCGATGGTCAGCAGGGCCTCACGAGACAAAGGCGCTTCCCGTCGGCTGGGCCAGGAAGCAGGACGGTCTGCCTTTCCCGGCCCTGGCCCTGCGGCGGCCTGGCCCCGGGCCAGGAGTGTGGGAGCCTCTGCTGAGCCGGTCACTCCCTAGTGGCTGCAGGGCCACGGCCTGGGACAACTCAGCACCCCTCAGCTCCTTCCACCCCTCCCTTGTCCGGTCCTGGAAGTACAGGTAAGGCCCCCCGCATGAATCTGTCCAGTGCTACACCCCAGGCTGTGTAGACTTGGGGGACACAGCTATGAACAAGGCCCCTGTTCTCAAGGAGCTTATGTTCGACTCCAAGTGGGGGTGTGGGGGGTGGGGAGACAGACAATAACCAAGTAAAGAACATGGCAGAGTGACAAGTGTGGTGAAGAAAATACAACAGGAACGTGGAATGGGATGTCTGACCGCCTAGTTAAGGAAGCCCACTCCAAGAGGTGACCTTTGACTGAGAGGAGAGGGGGAGGCTGGTCCTGCACAGCTGGGGACAGTGTTCCAGGCAGAGAGAATGGCGCGTGCAAAGGCCTGAGGCAGGAGCTCGCCTGGTGTCTCTGAACTGAAAGGAAGCCATGTGGCCGGGATACTGAGCAAGAGGTAGGAGCCGGGCGCACAGGCTCAGAGGCCATGGAGCAATGTGGGTTTTCTTCTCATGTGTAGTGGAGGCCTCTGGAGGATATTAAATAATTGTTTTCATTTGGAAAAAGTCCTCGGTTCCTGGGCCTCGGGCCCCAAGGAGAGCACACTGAGGGGGTGGGAAGTTTTCGAAGGGTCCAGACAGGCAAGAGACTCAACTCCGGGGTGTTTGGAAAGGTGTGATCATTCAGGTGTGGCAAGGCCAGCTGATCGGGAGGTGACTGCCATTGGGAAGATGGTTTGTTACAGTCCCCAAGAGGAGGGGGCAGGCCATGTCACCCGCACCGCCACATGGGGCAGGACCAGGGTTGGTCCGAAGGCAGAGGGAGCAGGGGAACGCGGGCAAGAGCCTGCAATGCGGTTTCTGTGGGAAGACGGGGTGAGCAGGCTCAGGCCCAGCCAGTGTGAATAGTTTCAGTGGTTTGGGAACTTAAGGGCTGCCCTTGGTTGTCTGGTACCTGCCCTGGGTGATCAGGGCAGGGGACAGCGGCCCGGGGTGTGAGCGCCCCCTGGAGGAGGAGGTTGAAGGTGTGGGCTTCCTATGGGTTGGTTTGTAAGTGAAATGTGCCCTCCGGGGTGAATCATTTACTATTTCTAGGAATTGGCTGTCCTTGAGGGGGGGCACCTCCTTCAGGGTCAGCCAGGCCCCGATGCCAAAGCCTCAGAAACACATGGTTAACACACAGGAGGCACCTGTATTCCACAGAGAGAGGCTCAAGGAAGGAAATTGACAGGGTTTGCTGATATGTTAGATGTAGTGACGAGGGAAGAGGAAGAATCAAAGATACTGTCTGGGCTTTCGGCTTAAGCAAGTGGGGCCCCTCACTCTCAAAGCGAGTCTGTGGGGCCACGTAGCTGCCCACAGGGAGTGTAGACCAGTGGTTGGCAAACTGTGGCTCGCGAGCCACATGCTGCTCTTTGGCCCCTTGAGTGTTCTAACGCCACTTCTTCAAAATAGACTCGCCCAGGCTGAAAACCGACTTCTGCGCATGGGCCACAAAGTTTCCGTCGCACTGTACGTGCGCACCCGCACGTGGTATTTTGTGGAAGAGCCACACTCAAGGAGCCAAAGAGCCACATGTGGCTCCCGAGCCGCGGTTTGCCGACCACTGGTGTAGACTGTCATGGGAGAGCCCAGCTTCAAGTAGGGAAAGCTAGTCAGCGCACTGTACATGCGTGCCCACACGTGGTATTTTGTGGAAGAGCCACACTCAAGGGGCCAAAGAGCCGCATGTGGCTTGCGAGCCGCGGTTTGCCGCCCACTGGTCTAGGAGCTTGTGCATCTCAGGTTTCTGACCCTTGCAGTGGCCACACTGTTCTGGCCAATGAACTGCTTCCAGGTGTGCCTGACAGATAAGCAGCTTCCCTTTGCTCCTTTCCAGTTATTAATTAATAACCGCGTTATTAGAATGGTATCAGTGTGTCCCATGTGTACTTTCATTCATCTCAAACTGTGATTTCTGGTTCGCTTTCCCTTGTCCGAGGCTCAGGACCCTTCTGTTAGAGGGTCTCTGCTGCCCTAGTCCGGGAATCTAGTGCCGCTATAAGCCCATCTTCTCTGTGTGAGGAAATCTCTTCATGGGCATTTAGGACGAAGCCTTTCAGAAAGACTCCTTTGCTCATGTAAAGAATTGTCCTTTAACTCTTTTGCTTTGTAAGATCTAATCTAGTTAAATCCAATGAACCTGTAATAGTAAATAACTTTTTTAAATTATTATTTTTAAATCAAGATAAAGAAAACAGAACACCTATGACAAAAAATAGGTGCTCAATAAAAAATTTTCTGTGACTTGATTTGATGGTGTAGCCGCCAACCAAAAGCAGGACTGGAGTTGTAGCTACAAAGAAGCTGCCATACCCTCAACCTGGTAAGGGGCTCAATGAGCTGCAGATGGTACAACGCCTGGAGTTGTGGTTCTTGAGTTCTTGCTGATTTATCACAGCGCGCCTACCATGAGTTCGGAAGTATCGATTGCTGGTGAGAGATTGGATCGTGTGGTTTGGGGCAGGCGGTGAAGGGCTTGTGCGGCTTGCCCTGACCCACCTCCCTTGACGGTGGCTCTCTCTGGTCACATGACTGCAGTTCACATCTTTGAAATGCTCGGCTGGCACTTGCTGACAATTCATTGTCATTGTTTTTCAGCCTCTCTGGTTTATGTGTCTTGTCAGCTAGACTGTAGACACTTCGAAGGTGAGCTGTCTGGTGGCTTCTGTATCTTATGAACATAACCCTCCCCAACACACAGCACAAGGCCCCCCCATAATTCATGCTTATGGGTTAAAATGGTGAATTCGTTACTATAGCATAGGTGTCAGTGGCAGGTTTCTGTCAGGCCAGTTTTTTTTACATCAAAGGACACTATCAAGAGAGTGCAAAGAGCCCTGGCCGGTGTGGCTCAGTTGGTTGAACATCATCCCATGCCCTGAAGGGTCACTGGTTCAATTCCTGGTCAGGGCACATGCACCGGTCGGGTTCAGTCCCCAGTCAGGTGCATACCGAAGGCAACTGATCAATGTTTCTCGCTCACATCAATGTTTCTCTCTCTCCCTCTCCCTTCCTCTCTCTCTAAAAAATCAATAAAAACATTTTTTTAAGCAAAGTAAAAAAACAACCTACAGAATAGGAGAAACTATTTGAAAATCATGTGTCTGATAAGGGATAAATATCTAAAATATCCTACAACTCAACAACAAGAAAACCGAACAACCCCGTTTGAAAACGGGCAAAAAAACACGAATAGATGTTTTTTCCAAAGAAGACACAATGACCAATAAGCACATGGAAAGGTGCTCAACATCATTAGTCCTTAGGGAAAAGCAGATCAAAACCACAATGAGACACCACTTCACACCCACTAGGATGGCTGAGATGAAATGCGGAAAAGGGGAGTCGGTGCTGTGAGGGTGTGGAGAAATCGGGTCCCTTGTGCGTGGCTGGTGGAGTGCCGCTGCTTGGAAAACAGCCTAGAGCAAACTGCGGCTCGCGAGCCACATGCGGCTCTTTGGCCCCTTGAGTGTGGCTCTTCCACAAAGTATCACGGCCTGGGCGAGTCTATTTTGAAGAAGTGGCGTTATAAGAAGTTTAAGTTTAAAAAATTTGGCTCTCAAAAGAAATGTCAATCGTTGTCCTGTTGATATTTGGCTCTGCTGCCTAATGAGTTTGCCGACCACTGGGCTAGAGGCTCCTCCAAAGGTTACACAGAATTCCTGTGGGACCCAGCAATTCCCCTTCTAGGTTTGCACACCAAGAATTGAAAGCTAGAACTCAGAAACTTGTACACGAGCGCTCAACAGCAGCATATTCACATTTGTCCAAAGATGAAAACAACCAAGTATCAGTCAACAGACAGACAACCTGTGGATGTCCACACCGTGAAATGTTATCCCGCCACAAAAGGAAGGCAGTTCGGATCCATGCTACAACATGGCTGAACCTGGAAGACATTATACTGAGTGAAGGAAGCCCCAAATAGGCACCTCAGAGAGACAGAAAGTAGGAAGGTGGGTGCCAGGGGCCAGGGGGAGGTGGTATTGTTTGGGTGCAGTTTCTGTTTGGAAAGATGAGCAAAGTCCTGGAGATGGACGCTGGGGATGGTTACTCAGCATTGTGAGTACGTAATGCTGTTGAATTGAACACTGCAAATGATTAAAATGGTAAGCTTTGTGTGATGAGTACTTCATCACAATTTTTTTTTAAAATCACTGAAAAATGAGACACATGGAGGGTTATCCCCAAGACTGACACTTGTCAGAGCTGGGACTGCAGCCAATGTCCTCGCAGCAAAAGCCTCCCCAAGGCCCCAGCTCTTCCTCCACGCCTCCTGGGCCCACTCGACACCGCACCTGTCCCACCACAATTTGATTATGAAGGATGGCCATGTGTTGGCTTAAACCAGACCCTTTGCCTGAGTACCGGTCCAGGATGGGAGAATGTTAAGTTCATGTGAGTCCCTGCTCCAAAGTCAGAAGGAAATTCAAACGTACACCAAGGTTTCCAAGACCTTCCCTTCCCAGGACCCGTGCAACTGGGTCATGCGATCATGACGTCTCCCTGGTGCTTCCAGAAGTGAGCGCCACGTGGACAAGGCGCCACCTCCCTGGCCTCTCTCTCCAGCCTGGACTTCAAAAGTCTAGTCCCATGTGATAGTCACAACCCCGTTACAGCTTCTGCCTGCCCCGGCTCCTGGGGTTGGGGTGGGGAGGTGGGGATCCTGTGTACACACACACACACACACACACACACACACACACACACACACACACACACACACACACACACACACACACACACACACACACACACACACACACACACACACACACACACACACACACGAGTGTCTCCCTTGCTCGTTGTGGTCTCTGCCTCGGGATCCCAGCAGGGCAGGAAGGAGACAAAGGAAGGGGCCAGGTGAGGTCTGCCCGCTCCCTGGGTTCCACAGGTGTTTAAAGGGTCTTCGGGGACTCCTTCCACAGGGAAGACTCACCTGCTGTTCCTTGGATTCCAGTGAAAACAACCTCTCCAGCTGCTCTTTTGTTACTTACTTCTCGTGCCACCCTCAGCCCCTGGAGGCCTCCCTTCCCTCCAGGTGGTCCGCTGGGAGGTGTAAGGCTCTCCAGACCCACACCTCGTCCCCAGAAGCTTTCTCGCCTGGGAGTGCCATGTCGGGGTCCTGGGGGACAGGGGCCTGACCTCTGGATCCTCTCCCTACAGATCCTCTGGGTCAGCGGGAGGTGATGGAGGCAAGCCCCCGCTCCTTCACATGGGGGCGCTCCTGCCAGCCACTGGCTCTGGGAAACTTTCTTCAGTCTAAACGTGCTGCCTCTCTTTCCTTCCTCAAAGTAGTTACTGAGCTAAGGATGCGAGCAGCCGCCGGCCCCGTCCTGTGCATGCTTGCCTGGGCGCCCCCCGCCTCACCCTGGAGCTGGGAATGGTGGCCTCAAGCCTGTGCCTGCGACTGACATGGAGCCCGAGTCCCATCCTGTTAAATGACAACGGGATTGACGAAAAGCAAGGCTTTCTTTTCCCCCCTCGGTTCAGGGTTGCGCTTAATACTGAACCTAAAAGGTGAAATGTTTCCAGCAGAACGCAGGGGACCCGTGTGAACCACTGAGGGACTTCAGGAGGCTCAGAGAATTGCCCCCGAACACGAGTCCCCCGAAGGAGTGCTCACCGTCAGTGAGGTATTTTTTTAAACACACACACACACATATACATACACACATACATACACACACATATATACATACACACACACACACGTTTTTATTGATTTCAAAGAGCAAGGGAGAGAGAGAAGCATTAATGATGACAGAGAATCATGGATCGGCTGCCTCCTGCACACCCCCTACTGAGGATTGAGCCTGCAACCCCGGGCATGTGCCCTTGACTGTGAATTGAACTGCGACCTCCTGGTTTATAGGTCGACACTCAAGTGGTTGAGCTACGCCAGCCAGGCATCAGTGAGGGCCTTCATGGCCCAGACGGGGGAGCCTCAGCGAACGGGAATTCTCGTTGGATGAGTTTGGTCAGGAATGTGGAAGATGTCTCCAGTGCCTCCTCCTTCCTCACCTCACCCACCTGGGAAGGAACCCAGGCACCTACTCGGGCCGTTCCACACACAGTTACCACGTCCTTGGGCAACCACCCCGTTGGCGGGCCCCACACCCGTCATTTGTCCCCTGGTCCCACGCCGTGCCTGGCACACAGTAGGATCTAGACCAGTGGTTCTCAACCTTCCTAATGCTGTGACCCTTTAATACAGTTCCTCATGTTGTGGTGACCCCCAACCATAAAATAATTTTCGTTGCTACTTCATAACTAATTTTGCTACTGTTATGAATCGTAATGTAAATATCTGTGTTTTCCGATGGTCTTAGGCGACCCTGCTAGTGGTTCTCAATAGGTTCTCAACATGAGGAACTGTATTAAAGGGTCACAGCATTAGGAAGGTTGAGAACCACTGATCTAGACGAAGCTGGAATTGAGTTACAATCTCTTTGGAGATCCACAGAGACCAGGAATTTATTCTTCAAGGAGTTTACTCTTCTCCTTAAAAACGTACTTTTTTATATTAGATCTTAGGTATATAAAAAGAACAAATAATCTGCCGCTTTATTTTATTACTCTTTTATTATATTAAATTGTGCCCTTGGTGGCTTAGCACCATAACAAGTGAAGTCTGTAAAACAAAATGGCAGGCACATTAAACTGCCTATATTTTTAAAAAGTGGGCTCTTAACATCCCCCTGCAGAAAAGGCCAGGTGTCCTGATACACAAAGAAGACAGTGTTCTGTTGGGTCTCTCTGCCTACCCAGTACCCAGTCTCCTCTTCTGGTCATGGACCCTTGACCTTATTCAATGAGGCGACGTACAGTTGTCACACTACGTTTCCGAGCTTCTCTTGCAGCTACATGTGGCCACATGGCCAAGTTCTGGCCAATGAGACGATAGGGGGGATAGAGCGTGGGCACGTGTTTTTGTCATAGTCGTTCCCTGTCTGCTCCTGGCTTCTTGCCTGGAATGCTGATGTGACACCTGGGGCTCCAGCAACTCTATTGGCTCCTGAGGCCACCGTGAGACTGGAAGTCGGATGCTAAGGACGACAGAAGAGAAAGGTAGAAGGAGCCCAAGTTCCTGGTGGTACTGTGGCACCACCATGACATCCAGGACCTCTCACCTCTGGAATTTTCTTTTCATGTGAAAGAGAAGTAAACTTTTATTTGTTTAAGTGTTTCTATTTGTAGCTTATGTCATTTACCCAGTTCTTACCTGCTACATCCATTGCAAAGGGTCACTTAAGCGCCCATCTTTCTGTTACCCGTTTTGGAAGGAAATCTCTCCGGAGTGCACTGCGTCCTCTCTTGCCTTTTCAAACCAAGCGTGCGATGAACATGGGGTTGCTAGATAAACTAGATGACACCCAGTACATTTGAATTTCAGATAAGCAACAAATAAATATTTCATGTACCAAATATTGCACGGGACATGCTGATATTAAAAAGTAATTTGTTGTTTATCTGAAATTCAGATTTAACGAGGAGTCCTGTGTTTTGTTTCCTAACCCTGCCAGCCCTGACTTGGCACCCTCCTCCCGCTGCTCGCTGGAACGAGGTGAGCAGTGGCCGGTGGGCCTGTCCGGGCAGGGGCGGCTCTCAGCCCCTCTGTGAGCTGGACTCACTGCCATACTCTTTATGGCTCTCCGCAGCCCAGAAGGTTTCTGTCTCGTTGGCGGTCAGTCTATCAGTGGCCCTGCCTGTTGCTCTCTAAGCAGCTTGTCTGTCTGTCTGTCTGTCTGTCTGTCTGTCTGTCCTAGTCCCCGCCCTGTTGGCGATGTGCCCTCAGGATCTGGGGGCACACATGGTGTTCAGCGCACGTGCCCAGGAGGTGCAAGGCTGGGTCCCCCTCCAGGACCCCCACTCTCAGCTCCATGACCTCAGGCAACTCCTGTGACCTGTGAGCGTGGATCCCTACCTACAGTCACATGGGGCAGTCAGAGCTGCCTCCCAGGTGATGGGGGCTGGAGTGTGGGACGTGCTGGGGCAGTGCCCAGCCCTCACCAAGCACTCAGCCCGCAGGGCAGTTGCTGGTTGGAGGGCTCAGCAGTCGGATAACCAGCCGGAGCAACAATGATCCAGGAGTAAAACATGAGTTCCAGGACGCAGAGGTCCCTGGGCGGAGGCAGAGGAGAGCGAGGGCTCGGCTGGTGATGTGTGGGAGTTTTGGTAGCCAGTGTAGGTGTTGTTATGTGTCCCCCAAATCCACATGCCGAAGCCCTAACCCCCAGCACCTCAGAACGACTGCATTCAGTTAGAATGAGCTCAGTGGGGTGGGCCCCCAGCCAAGCCTGACGGGTGTCCTATAAGAAGAGGCGATAGGACACAGGGAGGGCTGGCCATGTGAGGACACGGCGAGGGACAGGACAGGCCGAGAGGCCTCCGGAGGAACCGTCCCTGCGACAGCCTGGTCTCAGGCGCCAGCCTCGCGCACTGGGAAAGCGCTTCTGCTGTTCGTGCCAAGGCGTCTGCGGTGCTTTGTCATGGCAGCCCGAGCAGATTAATGCAGGTGTCGGAACAGAAGGCTCTGGAAGGACCGTCTGGAGGCAGCCGTCATCCCTTACCCACAGTCACTGTTGTTGTTATTGATGTGAGGGGCTCTTCCGGGCACAGGCAGCTCCGTGACGGACGCCATCGTCCTGAGAGCAGACAGAATCCTACGTGCAGGGATGGGGGAACCGTTAGAGGACCAAAGGCAGAGCAGATGCTGGGCTGGGGACTGTCTGGGAACCGGAGGGGGAGGGGCATGGAGACAGGGAGCTGCCCAAGAGGCTGCCAGAGGCGGGACCAGCTGACCTGCAGGTGAGCAGCCTGCTCCCTCGGGGAGTCTCCAGGGGCAGGGGATGGAGGGGGGCGTTTCAGAGGACCCCGACCCCAAGGAGGCCAGAGCTGCGGGGCTGAGCAGGGAGAGGAGAGAGTGGCCAGGGGAGGCTGGGCTGGGGGATGGACGAGGAAGGCGGGACCCCACAGCCTGCCGGCCTGAGCATTTGCATTTTGTTCCAGGCGAGGGCCAGCTCCCCAGTGCACAGCTGCAGGACAGCGCTAGCCATCCCGCCAGGTCCGCAGCGCGACTTCCCCGACTTCCCCGCGGTGGTCTGCGGAGCTGCTGTGGGCTGTGGGAGCCGGCTGTCACTCACAGGGGATTAGAAGTCCCTAAGGGTGGAGGTGGGAGGTTTGCCAGGAACTGAGGGAGAATCCCACCAGGCACAGGTGGGACAGGAGGGAATGTGCTCATTCATTCATTTATTCTTCCTTTTACAACTATTTCCGGGGCCCTACTGTGTGCTGAGCACTGCTCTGACGCGAGGGACATGCCGTGAATGAAACAGCCCACGGCTCTGCGCGGGGAAGCCGCCCTTGCTGCAGGGGGCCAAGTGTGACAAATCCACAAGGAACTGTACGCCATCAGGTACTGACAGACACCCTGCGCAGCAGGGAAACGCAGCCCGATCAGGAGGAGAGCGAGGGGGCGCTGGGGTGCTGATTGGGAGGCGGAAGGACTCTGATGAGGCCACAGCCCAGGAGAGGTGGGTTCCACCGCCACGGCGGCCATTTCCAGGGCCCCAGGCAGGGGGCCCCCTTGCACTGCACCACTTTTCATGGGGCAGCCAGGCCTGGAGACGCCGCCCTCCGCCCTTGGCAGTGTCTTATTCATCTAAACACGGGCCCCTTGGGAAGAATGTCAGCGGAAGCAGGGAACCTCCAGGCCCACGGTTAGCCCAGTGTGGACAGATGTGTATCTCCCCACTGCCTGCACATAGTAGTGCTCCATAAACACTTTTTACATGACAAGGGAGAACGCCCACGGAGCGCTCACGTCAGTGGGCGTGTCAGCATCTGCGCGTGTATGGCTCTGCAGAAACGCGCTGACAGGCAGGTGGGGGGCTGCCCCCCCGTAGCAGGTGATGGGGGAGCAGAAGCAGCAATGCGGCTGCCCGGGTGGAAGGGCTCTCGCTAATTGTGAAACGCGTTTGGCTCTGTCACCGGTGCCCTCCAGGGCACTGCTCAGAGCAGAACGGACGGGGCACGGCACAGTTACCCACGCAGGCCACGCAGGTGGTCAAGACGGGAAAGCCTTCCTCTCCTGGTGGAGATGGAGCCGAGTCTCGGCCCCTCCCCGGGACGGGGGTTTGTGTTGGTGGAGAAAAGGCCAGCCGACCCCCCGAAGGTCATCGCAGAGGCCTGGCTCCGGAAAGAGGGGCCACTGCGGCGACCCCCACGCTCTCCAGCCCCAGCCCGGAGGGCCTGCCCCCCAAAGAGGCAGGGACTCTCCTGAGTCAGATGGCCACCTCAAGCTTATCTCGGGGCTCCTGCCTCACCCTAAAAAGGGAAAACCCTGTCATCACCTCTAGAGTAATCTTGTAGAGCAACATCGGGTAGGACGCATTCCCTCGTCCAACCTAGTCCTCTATGGCTGTTACCAACATAAACAGATCAGGGCGGCTATTGCAGATTAACCCCACGTAGGGCCGCCCGTGGGGAAAAACGGGACCCTGCCCGCCCCCCACCCCGTGTGGGCAAACTGCTCACGGCCCGGGGAGGAGACCCGCAAAGGAGCCGGGCTGCACGTGTTACTTGTCAAGGTCTATGTCACAGGGCCATTTGGGCGGCAAAGCTCCAAGGATTCAGGGCCAAGGGGAATCCAACACGTGTGAGAACTTGCTCTTGAAACAGCATGGGGAGAGAAGGGGGAACTCAAGGACTCATAGCGTGGGCAGTTCCCAAAAGATGATCATGTTCTCAAGTTCCTTCTTTCTTTTCTTTTTTAAATATATTTTTATTGATGTCAGAGAGGAAGAGAGAGGGGGAGAGAGAGAGAAAAACATCAATGATGTGAGAGAATCATGGGTCGGCTGCCTCCTGCACGCCCCACACTGGGGATCGAGCCCGCAAATCGGCATGTGCCCTGACCGGGAATCGAACCCTGACCTCCTGGTTCATAGGTTGACGCTCAACCACTGAGCCACGCCAGCCAGGCCCTTCTTTCTTATTGATTTCAAAACGAATGCTCGTTTCATGCTAATTGTTGACCTGGCAGGTGTCTCGCTAACCCCTGGTGACAGAGTGAGGGGTGCTGCGCCATCGCCCCCCACACTTAGGGTGACCTTGTACGCTTACCTGCGCGGTGAGCTTTGCCGAGTCCCTCCGGGTGCATGGCGGACGGCACTTGAAGTGACATCAACATGGAGCACAGGTCACAAGTGCCCTGTGAGCATCTGTCAAAGAAGCACATGGGGCTGTGGGCTGGATAGCAAGCCAGTTGTCCGGTTGAGAGAGAAGAACCCCCCCCCCCCCCCCCCCCCCCCCGCCCAACTCGATGGAGCAGGAGTGTGGCTGAGAGCACGGACTCCCGAGGCAGCGGCCCACATCCTGCCACCGAGCCGTGCCACCCAAACCTGCGTGCGCCTTAGTTTCCCTGACTGTAACGTGGCGGTGACCACGCAGCACCTGCCTCAGAGGGCTGCGGGAAGACTTCAATAAGCCAACACAACTAAACACCGAGAAAGATGCTGAGCAGTCTTTTTTTTTTTTTTTATTTTTATCTTTACCCGAGGATATGATTATTGATTTTTTCTCTTTTTTTAGGGAGAGAGAGAAACGTCGATATGAAAGAGAATATCAATAGGTTGCCTCCCGTATGCGCCCCGAAACCCGCAACCTAGGTATGTGCCCTGACCGGGAATTGAAGCCGCGACCTTTCGGTGTATGGGGTGATGCTCCAACCAACTGAGCCACTCCAGCCAGGGCAAGTGTCTGCTGTGTTAAGCCACCAGGTGTGTGGCCGTTTGGGGCAGCAGCCACAGGAAACGAATGAGGGTGGCAATCTTGAGTCTCCACCTTGGAGGGGACAGAAGAGCCGGCTTTGGTATCCTGGCCTCTGCCCACAAAAAAACTTCTTGGTATCCTATCTGCTCTCAGAGAGTTGGAATTCCTCGGCCCAAGACTTGGTATCATCTGTGGAGGGGAAACAGAGTCGCAGAGCAGAGAGGTCATCCTCAAGGTCACGTGCGGAAGTGGCAGAGGCAGACTGCTCATCTCACAGGGGCGATGACAGGTGCAGAGAAACTGCAGGACGGAGAATCTGAAGACCTACCTCTCCCTGGCCGGGCGACCTTGGGCGAGGCCCTGCCATGTCCCGGGCCTTGGTTTTTCTGTCTGTGAAATGGAGGGATTTGGCTGCGCGCTCTGCGAGTTCCCTTTCCTTGTGACACTCCGTGGGTGCACGGCCAGCCCCTGCCACGGCGAGGGGTGCAGCATGGCCTGCCCTCGGCTCCGTCCCCCAGCACAGCCTCGCAGGCTGCTGGGTGCAGTGCTGGCACCGTGCCGGCCACGCTGGCCCTGGTGCATTGCAGCCCCGGCCCGGCCGGCCCCGGCAGATGCAGAGCCGTCCCTCCTGGTCCTGCTCAGACACAAGCCGCACGCCAGCTCTCACTCAGGTGATGAAATGCACATGCAGTTGATGCAATGGGGCCTCCTGAACAATGTACTTAGGAGCCTCCGTCGTCGGCCCGTGCCCTCCACTTTCTCCTTTATGGTCCTTTCTCACACTCCCAGTTTGCATTACATTCAAAGTCTGGGGACTCCTTTCTTTCCTGCACCCTCTCCTGTGCATTATGCCAGGAGGCACTGTTTTAACCAGATCTGCCTTTAAAGTGCTTCTCTCTCCCGGAATGTTCCCGTGAAACCCGTCTCAACCCGAGGCGATGCTCCCTCGGTGGAGGCAGGAGCCAGAACTTCCAGAATCCCAGACACATCGGGACAAAACTCACTTTGTGGCCATCTTGTATATGTGACATGCATGCCACATTTTTAAGAGGTGTTTTCCGGAAGGAAAGCGGGAAAGACCGATTTCCCAAACTGTCGAAAATGCGGGCAGAGAGGAATTGTCCTATTCTCTTTACCCCCGGTCGACCGCTGTCCTTTTTAAGGAAAGTGATGGTGTGGGCTTGTCTAAAGCAAATCAGACAATCAAGCCTTTCCTCTCTCTGTTCCCTCCCCGGGCGTCAGGCTGCAATTCTCAAACTTCCAAACAAGTGCCACCTTCTCCAAAATGTGGGCTCCAGAGGGACGGAATTACGAATTCTGCAGTCCCCGTCCCCCCCACCCCCCCACCCCGCTCGCTCTCTCTGCCAGAAAAGCATCTTAGGTGAACCGATGTGGGAGGTGGAGCGAAGCCTTGGACCTGGTTGTGAGGAAGTGCGGGGAGGGAGGAGGCTCTTTGGAGATGCGTCTCAGTCGGAGCAGGCTGGAGCAGGCGTCTTGCAGTGTCAGGGGTTTAAATTAAACGGGGGCGGGGGAGAGACCATCCCCGCACCGGCTGCAGCCAGACTCCCGCATCCTCTCCGTGCAGGACCCAGCTGACACTTCGGATCGGGCTGCCTCCCCGGCTGCAGTCTGCAACTTGCGGGCGGCTGGCAGGACGCAGCGCGGAGCGGAGGAGAGAGGTAACTTTCGGGGAGGCGGGAGGCATGTGTGGGTTCCCCGAGGCCAGGCTGCTCAGCCTCCGCACCTCGGCTGGGCAGAAGGACGCCTTGCCTTGGGCTTTTAAATCGCCTTCTCCACTGAGACGCGGGAGCCCTCTCCCTGCACTTTGCACAAACTCTGGGCTCCGTGAACTTCCCCCGGGCCCTTCCCCGCCGGCTTCCCGGCCGCGCAGCGTGGGGAGAGCTGAGTCAGTTCACAGGAGTCAAATTCTCGAAATAATTGTAAAATGCTGCTCACGTTATTATTTTCAAACGGGTTTCTTTCTCGTGTTGTTTTGCACCTTGCATTTGAATTAAGCGACAAAGAATCCAAGTTTGTGGCAGAAATTTGAGGGGGGGTGGTGAGAATGAAAAAAATCCTTCTCCATTGCAGCCTGCTGCGGGGCCGGCCACCTGGCTCGCCGCAGAGGCTGCCGCGGTGCGGGCGGCCTGGCTTCACCCCGCTGGAGTCTGGGCCTCCGATTCCCACCTCCTGGCTTCTCCAAGCCCCCCAGCCCCGTCCTCCGTTTGCTTGCCCACCCGCACTCCGCAAAAGACCCCGGTAAGTGAGCGGGTGTCCCTGACACTCGGGGTTTGAAGGAGAATTTGGACACTGCAGCTTTAAGAATGCCGTACTGCGAAATCTTTCTCCTTCAAGTGACTGCAGAACCGCAGCAGCGGCGGCAGCCGAGGGGGGGGGGGAGGGCGAGGAGGGAGAGGGGAGGCGGGGAGTAGGATGAGGGGGGCAGGGGGGAGGGATACCCACTCTCAGTCAGACGTTGAGTTGGGTACCGGGGACTGGGGAGCGCTGAGCCCCCTGCAAAATCTAAAGCACAATCAGGACCTTACCCGGGGGATGTCCCTCCCCGCCGGCTTGGGCCGGGGGACCCCACAGACTTACGATGAGTTTGCAGAGTCCTTGCCTCGGTGCGTGCGTTCCGCCTGGGGGGCTGGCTCTCGGAGCTGTTCTCCACGGCGATCGGGCGATCTCTCCGGCCTGGCTGAGCCCTGGGGATCCAGCCGCAGCCTGGCGGCCTTGTTACCTGGGGGTGGAGCTGTTATTCTTTGGGGTTTACCGAGATGAGCTTTGGAGGGAAACTCGAAACCGTGATTGCGACTGCAGGGGCGCAGGCTGCAGCACTGACGAGGGATGAACCCCCTCTGTGTCTGTGGGTGCTGAGTGATGCTGTGCGGGATGCCGGCAGTTGGGGGGGCTCCAGAAGGGGCTCACCGAGGCGGGATCCCAAGAAGCAGCAGACAGCGCTCTCGGGGCCAGGGCTCTGGCTGGGGAAACTCACGCAGCCCTGGCACCTAAGCCGGGGGCTCCGTGATCTCGGGCCAGACGCTTCCCCACCAGCCAAGGGCAGCCCGCGGCCAGCTGCTGCCTCAGTGGGTGCCGGCGGCGGAGGCTCCCAGGCTGCACTGCTCGCGTGGCCTCCCCAGACAGACGGTGCTTGGACCGGGGTCTGCATTGGGGGTGACGCCATGCAGGGCCGATGGTGGCATCTGCCCAGGTGGTCCCGGGCACTGGGAGCACTGAGCTCCTCAAAACTCCACCTGCAGCACAAAGATGTCCTTTTACAACAATAACAACAAAAAATTTTTTAAAAAAAGAAGGCTTTAGGTCTCACAGTAAATCAGCTCTCCCTCTCAGGGGCAGCAAACCTCTCGGATAGAAATGATCCAGGCAGCCCCCCAACAGCTGGGACCTGATCCAGGCAGCCCCCCAACAGCCGGACGGAGGCTGCCAGGGCCCTGACCCCGAGGGCTCCCGCCTTGGGCTCTGTTCTCACACAGACAGGAGCCGCCTGGAGGGGAGGGTCCTGGTGAGAAAGCCCTGCCCGGATGCAGGGGCCGCTGGCGCGAGGCTGCTGGGGGTGAGGGGCTCCGGTCAGACCTTCTGTCAGAGGGAAACGGGCGCCTAGACAGATATGTCAGAGGGTCAGACCGCACGGCTACCGGGACTGGACAGCGCTCTGCGGGTGAAAGCAACCCCCTCCCCCCATCGGGGTGCCTTCCTGCCTCTCGACTGTCAAAACCCCCATTGGGCCCCGCGGCCCCTGCGTCCTGCCCCACCCGCCTTGATACACCCCCTGTGTCTTTAAGGCCGTCTCTGACCTCTGCTCCCAATCCGTGGTGTTTGCAGGACCCCTTGAGCGGCACGCAGCCACTGGATGGTTCTGGACCGGCACCCCGAATGAGAACTGCTCGGAGCCCGATGAGCCGTTGGGTGCCGCATGCCGGGGTCTGTGAGGTCGGCAGCCCGTGGGGCTGGAGTGGAGCCTCGTTGGTGCATCAGGTGGCACTGACCCGTGCCCACACCCCAAATGACTGGACAAACGGGACGGCTGTGCAGGTGGCCTCCCCCACCCCGGGGAGTGAGAGAGGGACTGCCCAGCCCGGATGACAACGGAGCACCCTCCAATCCCGGAATTAATTCCTTTGTCTCTGGAATCGGCCGAGAGATGGGCCTCTTGTCAGTGACCGAAAAGCAATGGAGCCGTTGGCCCCCAGCACCCCGCCCAGGCCCCCTAGTCTCGGGTTCCCCGTGGGAGGTCCGGTGAGACGGGAACGTCACAGGTGTGCTCCGAGAGGGAGCAGGCGACACCGAGCCCGGGGCTCTGGCCTCGCGGGGGCTTGTGGCATGAGCTGCACACGCCCCCCTCCCGGGCAGAAGATGGGCTTCTAGTGGCTTCTCAGGACCAGGCCTCAGGCAGCGCCGTCTGGGCCGCAGGGACCCAGCAGGGCAGTTGGGGGTGAAGGTGACGCCAGACCCTCAGGGGTGGGCAGGGTGGGGAGGCCCCTCGACGCCCTCATCCCTGGGGCAGGACAGGGAAGCCAGCTGCCCGGAGCCGGCGAGGGCAGAGCTGGCCCAGGCTCTGTCAGGCGAAAACTCCCACGCACCTGGTGACAGCCGCCACGTGCCCCCGGTGTCCCCGTGTCCGGCCCACTCGCCGGGGCTGCGGGAGGATGGAAGTGAGGCAAACACTCTCCCCCCCTGGCCCCCAGGTCGGCTCCCCAGGGCCTGTGCTGACCTCGCAGTAACACCCAGAGCATGACAGGGGCCTGGGCTGGTCCTTACAAAGAATCCCCCAGGTCTCCATCCCCAGAGCACTCAGGGCAGGTGCATTATGGTCCAGGAATCGTTGAGGGGGAGATGAGGCTGGAGCCAGTCCCTGAGTGAGGTGGGGGTGCCTGCAGTTAGGGCGGGGGGGTGCCTGCAGGAGCACGTTGGACAGGGGTGTGTGTCTTGGTCCAAGGCTCAGGGCGCCTGGCAATGCACCATGCTGACTCAGGGTCGCTCCGCTCCGCTCTCCCCTCCCACCCCACCAACTGCCCCGGCCCGGGCGGCTGCAGCGCTCTCCGGTCTCGTTGCGCAGGGGCAGAGGGAGCCCAGGCTGCTGCAGGCCCTCCCCCCTCGGCGGGCGGGCGCCGGGGCCAAGTCAGCAGAGCGGGCTGCGGGCTGCAGCGGGGTGCAGAGGCCCTGCACCACTGCTCGGCTGGCGCCCGGCCGTGTCCCCACGGCGCCTCCTGGCGGCTGCGCACAGCCGGCCTGAGCCGGACCGTCCCTGATTGGCGCAGGGAGTGAGCCTCTGGTTTCACTGATACAACCTTTCTCCCGACTCTACTCCCTGGGAGTTGAGGACCAGGATGGGAGGCAGCCTTCCCCGTGGGAAGGAAGGATGGTGAACAGGCTCTTGTACCAACCGGCTCGGCTCATGCATCGTTCTCACAGGCGCTTCGGGGATGGGCGCTTGCCGAGCCTGGGACACGTTGGGAACTTCCGTGTGCAGCCCGGAGAGGTGGAGGCTGAGAGGAGCCGGGGAGCTGTGCCCGGGCGGCTGTGTGCCCCCCTGGCTTCGGCTCTCCTTTGGATCACCGACGCCAGTTTGGAAAGTGATGCTGCCTTTCCAGTTGGCGGGTAAGGAAGGGACCCTCGGCACAGGCAGCCTCTGGGGTGAGGGCAAAGGGTCCTTCGTGGCCCCCACTCTTGAACGCTCCCCCTCGGGGTTTCTGGGACAGCCTGGAGACGGGTTAAGGCACCGAGGCGGGAGGAGGGGTCCCCCCTTGTCATGGAATTGGTTGCAGAGGTTAAAGTTGGATGTGGAGGGCGCCCGGCTTCCCCTGCAGAGGGCAGCTGAGCAGCAAATGTGGGCGGGGTCCTTCCGCAGCCCCCCTCCCCCCAGATGACGTGAGGGCCGTGTGGCAGGAGCCAGGGGCCTGGGGACAGAGAGGACAGTCCCAGGGCGTCTCTGCTCAGAATAGCAGCCTGTGGTGCAGGCTTCATTTATGCCAGCGTCATGAAAACGCTGCCCGCCTTGTCCCCAGGGGCCTGTTCCTGGCAAAAGCCTTGTCTCCTGGCAAGATGGGAAGTGATGTCACGCTGTGCACAGGAGCCGCTCTTCTGGGGCCGCTCACGGTGGTGAGGCGGTTCAGAGCCTGCTGCCTCTCCTGCCCTGGACCCGGACTTCTGAGGGGAGAGCCTCGGCCCTGGGACCGCTTCTCCCCATCACTCGCCCGAGTGTCTCCACCGTGGAGGCTGCCCTTGGGGCCTGCATTGCCCCCGGAGGGAGATGGGAGGTGGGCAGAGAGGGCAGGCATCTTGGGGACTGCAGACCCTGCTCTGGGCTGATGTCATCAGCTTTGGGGCCTGCCCAGGCCCGTGGCTGCCCCAGGACGTGCAGCAGGGGCCTCCTGCTCAGCCTGGACAGTCACAGCACCGCAGACTCCCTGCCAAGGACACGGGGACAGGTGGCTCCAGAGGATGCCTGCACCCTCCAGGCGGAGCCGACTGGCAGCCCTGGAGGACAGGGGTCGAAGGAAAAGCGGGTCCAGGAGAACAGATGGTGGGCCTGTCTTCAGCGGGAGACGGGGCACTGATGGTGCCCAGCCGGGAGCCCACTGGGAAGGCACAGCACCCAGAGCCCCGAAGCAGGGGGCTACCAGGGATGCAGGCGGGGGGGCAGAGGGAAAGGGTCCCCGGTGCAGCGGGAGTCCTAGGGCGCCAGGGCCAGACCCCAAGCCCTGGCCCTTCCCTGCTGGCTGGCTTTGCTCTGCACACAGCGCAGCGTCAGCCGTTTCTCAGCTGCTCTCCTCTGCAGGTCTGCGGGAGGCCTCTCCGCCGACGCGTGTGAACTTTCGCCCCGAGAGTGAAAGATACTCCGGAGTGATCTGGTCTCAGCACCAGGCTCAGAGAGGAGCGCAGGGAGGCCCAGAGAGGGACCGAGGTGCCCGAGGACGCGGGACCCCCAGGGCAGACCTGGGAGTCCCTGGGACACGTCCCGACCTGGCACGTGGGACAAGGATGGAGCCATCAGCGCTGCACCCGTCAGGCACCCTGTCTCGGGCGACACAGAACAAGGTAAGGAGATGGGGGACCGGGAGGTGACACAGACCTGGGGTCCCAAGAACCATGGGCAGAACTTCCTGAGCGTCAGGCTGTGCTGCTCCAGGGATGGGACGCGGGGGCAGGGGCGGGGGGAGGAACTCTGGCTTTTATGGTTCCTCCTCCTTCTCTGCTGGGAAATTAGGGCCACGGGAGTCTGGTGGCTCCCAGTCAGGTCGCTGGAGTTGTAATTCAGACTTCCTCCAGCAGAGGGCTCCTGAGGACGAGGGACGCAAACCCAGCCCGTCGGGGAGGGGCGGTTTTCGGGGTGGGGTGGTTAGTGTTATATGATCCCGTGCATGCGGGCAGAAGAGGTTTTCAAGATTTCGTGTCAACTAATAAAAATTAGGAAGTCTACTTAGAAATTCCCCTGCCGTTCAGGATCCGTGACATCTCCTAGGTCACCCACCTTTCCCTCGGGCTTCTTACAGCCATCCGTCCAGCGCGCCCTCGTTTCTCAGAGCAGGCTGGGCTAGTTGCTCACGCACCTGTTCCCTGAGGACATTAACAGAGTTCCCGGGGAGGGCTGCCCGTCTTTGAACGGGGGTGGGGGCAAAGGTCAGATGGGACAACCCACCAGCGACACTACACTGAGCTCTCGGGCCGCCCTTGGGTGTCAGGGGGCGCCTGTGCCCACCCCTGGCTCAGGAAACCTTACAGAGGGACAGCAGCAAGTCCAGCCACAAGTCCGCGTGGGCCAGCCACGGGGTTTTGACTCATTCTTCCCCACCAGCCTCTCCCTGAAAGGCCCGGCCCTTGTGGTGTGCAGGCCCCCTTGCCTCGGAGCCCAAATGCTGTCGGTTGTCCCTCAGAGAGATCAGGCTCCTTCTGGGTCGTAAATGGGCTTATTTCGCGACAGCGGCCCAGGCATAGGAGGTTTCATTGGAAAAGTACAAATGTGGGTTTTCTTCCAAACAGGAGGGTTTGGAGCGAGTTGATGAAATTGTGAAATGGGCCGAGCTCATCTTTGAAGCTCCCCCACTGTGGTCGCCTCACTCACCCCCGAGCTCCCACAGTCTCCAAGGGGCTGCAGGTCCCCTCTGAGGAACGCCTCGGCTCAGCCTGGCGGCCGGGGCGCCGCGCCTGTGTTGTGCCTGACCCGTCTCCCCCCACCTTAGAAGTTTACACGTTCTGTTTGGGAATCCGGTACTCACAGGCCCCTGGACGGCGCCCGCTCTCCCAGCCACTTCCCGGGGATTGCAATGCCCTAGCTCAGTGGTCGGCAAACTGCAGCTCGCGAGCCGCGGTTTGCGGCTCTGTTGACTAATGAGTTTGCCGACCACTGCCCTAGCTCAAAGGAGGGGTTCCTACCGGCAAAGTCACCCTTGGGAGAGAAGGCTGGTGCGGGGCACCTGGGCGCACCTGCCGGGCGCCTGCAGTTCGCCGCCTGCACCCCCGGCCTGGAGGTGTCTGGTGTTCATGACCGCTTGGCCTCTTTGCCTCTCTAGGTCTCCACAGGCTCCCCCTCGCTCCTCCTCGGCCCGGCCCGTGGGAGGGACACGCTCCAGCAGAGACATCCCGTGAGAGGCGAGAGCCCTTGGTCTCTCCCAGCCCGCAATCCGGATGCTGTGAGCAGTATGGTCTTCTCTTCTGAGGGCCGTGTCCGTGTGCGTCATTTCTAGAAAGATATGGGCGATGCTGGTCCGCGGCTACCAACACCGAAAGGGGCGGTGACAGCAAGCGTGCACCTTGGTGGTGTCTTCCCAAAAGGTACGGGCCAGTGTGCGTGAGGCTGGACAGAGAGAAAGTGGTCCCCTAGGCCAAGGGCGTCATCGTTGGTGAGAGTCAGCCCCGTGGCCCCCAGCCGACTGATCTGTGGAGCAAGGGTCCGGTGCCCTTCTCTGTTGACCTCACCTGTCCTTAGCATGCACGTGCCGTAGGTGGGCGCCCATCCCACCAATTACTGTGCCTCTGACACCTGCCCTGCTTCACCAGGCCCACCTGTCCTTAGCATTTCCGCCATATCCGCCACGCTGCGTCCTCAAAGCCCCGGCGTGGGATGCTCTCTCTTCATAGAACAATCCACGTTTCCTACGGCGTGGGGTTTCCTTCCTTCCTTCCTTCCTTCCTTCCTTCCTTCCTTCCTTCCTTCCTTCCTTCCTTCCTTCCTTCCTTCCTTCCTTCCTTCCTTCCTTCCTTCCTTCCTTCCTTCCTTCCTTCCTTCCTTCCTTCCTTCCTTCCTTCTTTTCTTTCTTTCTTTCTTTCTTTCTTTCTTTCTTTCTTTCTTTCTTTCTTTCTCTCCTCTCTTTCTTTCTCTCTCTCCTCTCTTCCTCTCCTCTCTCTATTTCTTTCTTTCTCTTCTTTCTGATGAGTCGATAGAACAGAATCAATAGCCTGTAGGTCCTGAAGACCTCACAGGCCAGGGAGGCTGTGGTGATCAGGAACGCTGTGCTGAGTCCGCATTTTCTGAATTAGGAGAGGAGTGTCCCTTTCCCTCCAGGGCCCCTCGGCTGCAGGAGTGAGTGTGGTCACCGTGGGCCCAGGGACCAGCCTCCTGGGTGCTGTTCCCTCTGATGCCTCCCTGGGGCCCAGGCTGGGAAAGGCCCCGTAGATACAGCCTCTGGCTCTCCCACCCGTTGGTGCCAAGGATGGTGGTGCCGAGGATGGTGGTGCCGAGGATGGTGGTGCCGAGGATGGTGGTGCTGAGGAGGGTGGTGCCGAGGAGGGTGATGCCGAGGATGGTGATGCCGAGGATGGTGACTGTTGGCCCAGCACCTGGTCTGGTGCTTGGGGAGCGGGAGAGAATGTCTCGCTGTTCCACAGCAGCAAGGGGGCAATGTGGCTGGAGCAGAGTAAGCGAGAGAGAGCAGCGTAAGTGAGGTCCAGGCCAGTGGAGGCTGGTTCACTTGAGCTTTTAGGCTGCGGAAGGGCCTCTGGCTTTGCCTTGGTGGGGGCAGGGGGGAGCCCTGGAGGAGTGTGAGCAGCGAAATGATTTGATCAGACATCAGGCCTCTCCTGCGTGCTGTGAGGACCGCTGTGGGGAGCAGGGCCGAGAGGAAGCGGCCAGGAGGCTGGGCAGCAGCCGGTGAGGCCGTGAGAGCGGCCTGGACGAGGGGGCGGAAGCAGCGCTGTTATGGGAAAGCAGAGGAGGGTCTGGATCTGGCTGGGTTTCAAAGGTGGAGCCAGCAGGCTGTGCTGATGGTCAAGGTCGGGCTGCAGGGACTGTTGCCAGCACGCGGGGAGGATGCCGGGAGGACGGGGCTGCATGTGTGGAGATGGGGGGACTTCCGAAGGGCAATCAGGGGTCACTGCAACCAGGACTTCAGTTTGGGAGCGATCACGTGCTCAGACCCGTTACATCCGTGAGACTTGGCTGTCAGAGTCCGGCAGTCGGTGGAGAGGCTGGGGCTGCAGATGGGAACGCGGGCGCCATCACCGTGCAGGTTTAATTGACAAGCGTGAGGCTGGATGAGATCACCCAGGGAGGGAGTGCAGGTGGACTGGACCCTGGGGTCCCCCAACACAGAGAGTGGGGCCTGCGGGAGAGGTCGGTGAAGGCGGTGAGAACCGAGAGAGTAGAATCCAAACCCCAAGTGGAAAGGAAAACGGCTTCAAAAGTCAAGGAGGGACCAGTTGTGTCAACTGAGGCCAATGGGCCAAGCCAAATGGGAACTCGGAGTTGGCCATTGGGTTTAGCAACGTGGAGGTCACCAGTGACCTTGACAAAGTAGGAGTAGGACAAAGGCCCAGCGGGAAGGGAGCGGGTCTGTGAGACGGGCAGGCAGCTCAGCAGTGGGCACTGGCCAGTGTCCACGAGCGGGGAGGCCGGCCTCCGCCACGGGCCGCCGCAGGGCCGGGGCCGGTCCTCTTGTCCCCGGGATTGCCGGGAGACAGCCTCCGGCCACTAGTCCGCAGGGCCAGCCACATGAGTTCTGGTCCTCCTGGGAGCTGCCCAGCACCAGCGACCCATCTGACCTTTCAAAGCGTTTTGCGCAAACTCACACAGCTGCCTTTCAGACACCATCATCCTCAGCCGCGGCGTCATGATCAGAGTGCCCGCTGGTGGAAGGAAAGGTCCCCAGCTCGCGAGGAGCGTAAAGGACAAGTTGGGTGCCAACGACGAGTCTCTTTCCCTTGTTGCACTTGGGGTCTCAGCCCCCCAAAGTGGGTTGTCATGGAGACGCCTGTCAATACCTAGTATGCCTCCCGTGCTGAACAGTGCCTTAGAGCGAGCATCATGCGTGGGGAGCTGCGTCTTGGGCTCTTTCTCATCGGGCCCCCAACGTGAGCCACGGCCCGCCAGCAGGTGACACGGCCCGGGCTCGCCGTTCCCTGACGCTCCCGCTTCACTCGGGGTGGACTTCAGAGCGGCGCTGTCCAGTCCGGGAACCATGGGCCGCACGTGCTGACGCCGTGAGGGAGGAACTGCCTCGGACATTGGATTTAGGTAATAAATCCCAGTCGTCACAGTGGCCAGTGCTCCCGTGCAGACAGCAGGGACACGGGCTGTCCCACCATCTCAGGCGGGTCTACCGGCAGCACCCACTGTTTTAGCCTCTTCAATTGTTGGGAGGAGGCAGTCAAGGACCTTTCAAAATTGTGAGGAAAATTCTGTGAGACGCTAGCTGTTGTTTTTTTGGTTTTGCTTTTTTGTTGTTGTTTTGTTTTTCGAGAAAAGGGTTAATAGCTTTCATCAGATTCTCAAAGGATTATGTGACCCCCCCCCTCCCAAAAAGTTAAGAACCATCAATTTGGAGTATAGATTATATACATAGTGAGATATATATTATCTACATGTATGACAATGTATATTACATGTATGTTGTGGAGTAGCAAGCACCTGGTGAGACAGAATGGAACTTTAAAAAACTTTTTTTATTGACTTGAGAGAAAGAGAGGAAAGGAGAGAGAGATGGAGTTGCTGGTTCCCTTAGTCATGCATTCCCTGGTTGGTTCTTGCATGTGCCCCGATCGGGGATGGAAGCCGAGACCTTGGCATATCGGGACGATGTGCTAACCAGCTGCGCTCCAGCCAGGGTGGCGGGAGATGACGTTGTACTTGAGGGGAGAGAAGCTGTGGGCCCTGCCTCTGGCAGTGGAGTCACAGACCTCTCCCAGAGGAGCCCCTCTGCCCTGGGAAGGGCCACTCAGGGTCCCTGGGACCGGGTTCTGGGACAGGAAACGTGGCTGAGGAAGGCCTTGGCCAGGTAGAGCGGTGTGCCCGCCCCCGCGGAGCGCGAAGACGGGGGGGGGGGGGGGGGGGGGGGGGGGGGGGGGGGGGGAGGTGACTAGACGCCTTGGGGAAGGAGGTAGAGACCAGACCCTTGCACTGCCTGGGATGGGCTGGCATGTCGCACTTCAAAGGGTGAGGTGTCCGGGGATGTCACCTGAAGCCAACCCCAGGGACTGAGTCCTGGGAAAGGGGGTGGACGCAGAGTCCAGGCAGCGCTCGGAGCAAGGACAGGGCCAGACCCCCGGGCTCACACCTCAGCTCTGCGGCTAACTAGCAGCAGCGGCACCATGACCTTGGGCCTAACCTCTCCGTACCTCAGTTTCTTCATCTGTAAGATGGGGCTAATTAAAGCTTAGGGTTATTATGAGGATTAAACAAGGAAAAGCACTTGTGCCCGAGCCTGGCCCAGGGAGACCCCTTGTGTGTTTGTTGAATAATCTCATTTGTGGGTCGGCAAGACTCATGGCTGTCCGAGAGCTGTGACACTGAGGGTCGAGGGGCGGCCCCGTCTGAGAGAGGAGGCATCCTCCACCATCCTCCCAGCAGGTGTGGCCTGGCCGTCCCTGGCTCTTCTGAAGGGGCAGTGGGGGCGGGAAGCAGGACTGGAGCCTCGGGTGAGCTGCTGCTCCCGGGGTCTTTGAGCGGGGGGGACCCTTGTCCTTCCCACAGTCCTCAGGCTGGGATGTGGGCCATGGTCAGTGTGGCCCTATTTCCCTCTTGGAGCTGGAGCAATGGGGGGGACCAGGGACGCGTAGTGACGAAAGCTGCAGGCTGCACACAGACCCGGCGTCTCCCCTCTCTGGACTCAGGCCTGGGAGTTTTCACTCATCCAGTAAAAATTGAGGGGTCTCCCCCAGGCCAGTGCCTTTGTCAAACAATGGCCCTGTGTTCTGAGGCTGACGGCCCTGCCTCGGGCACTCAGCACAGGTCCCAATCCCAGGTCTGTCGCTTCCAAGCTGCATGACCTTAGACAAGGACATGGGGCTGAAGCCTCTCTGAGACTCCGTTTACCACCTGCTAAATGGGCATCAGAGTAGGGAGTTGATAGCGCTGCTGGGGCATCAATGAGAGCAAGTCAGCAAAGCAGGGAGTAGGGCGTTACATGCACCATGAGGACTTGTCCACAGCAGCGGAAGGCTGGGTGGATGGGTATGCATTACACGCGGATCCACCCATCCATCCATAGGTAGCTCCTAGGAACAGGCTGGCCTCTGAGTCCTAGGGAAAAAGGGTGCCTTGATGCTGAGCCAAGAGCGGCTCCAGGGAAGCAAAGAGGACCTCAGAGCTAGTTTAGCTAAAGTGCCAGGCCGCCAGCGCCGGGCGATTCTCCCGGGACAGCATTTGGACTTCTTGCGTTTATTTATTCTTAATCTGGGGACGATTTCTCCACTGACCCGGCAAGGGGAGTTGGGTTTTCTTATTCAGAGATGGGGCCTTGCACATTGTGCTCCCTGGAGCACCCCCACATGCCACACACACACACACACACACACACACACACACACACACACACACACACTGGCCCATCCACTGTCACCCCACCCCCCACCTCCACCCCCACCCCCACACGATTCTCTGAGGTCAGGGCTACAGTGAAGAAAGCCCTTCCCCCAAAGACCCCATGCCCCTGCAGGTCCGGGGCCCGCGTCCCTGTCGTTCTGTCTTCAGGGGTGTGCGACAGGCTGCCTGGGCCTCGTAGCCACCTGCCCCCGTGGCAGCCACCGCCGGCCCCTGCAGGGAAGGGCTGCAGCCATGGGATGCCTGCCCCTCCTGTGTCCCCCACAAGGGGCCCATTCTGAGCCCGGGCGTCAGCATTTGTCAGGAGTGCCTGGGCTCCCGGTGGCGGCCGCGCTCACGCCATGTCCTTCCAGCCGGTGAGGAAGGCGGCGGGTCCTCTTGTTTCGGCTGACATAGCTCACCTGCCATCCGCCTCCTCACTGCAAAGTGTGCGATGTAGTGGGTTTTCGTATATTTACAAAATCGTGCAACCATCACCGTGCTCCAATCCCAGGACCCCGTCATCCATCTTTGTTTAATTCACGTTCTTGGGCAAGATGGACCCACAGGCCGGCCGGCTGGGGAGCAGGACCCTCGGCCTCTGTGGTTGACTTTAGGACGGAAGGCCTC
Organism: Ia io; assembly: GCA_025583905.1. NCBI lineage: Eukaryota > Metazoa > Chordata > Mammalia > Chiroptera > Vespertilionidae > Ia > Ia io. Next base: position 4,683,901 of record JAJQQW010000004.1, on the reverse strand, counting down.
TCGGATGGCACTGTTTCGAAGCTGTGTGTGGGGACGTGCCAGGGCACACCGGGGTCCGGAGAAGCTTGCCGATGCTACTCCACAGCTCCCTTTCTCTCTAGCCCCCCTCTGCCTGGAAGTTGGGGGGATGTATATCACTGGATGGATTCTAGAGGAAATGCACATGGGCGTGGGGTCCTCGCACCTGCTGGGGCTGGAGAGAGGAGACAGAGCCCAGCAGAGAGAGGCCTGATACAGTCCTCACTTACACAGAAATGCTTAACGAAAAAAAAAAAAAAAAAATGAGGCCTGGATATATTTTGGCCTCTCTGGATAGAAAAGTAGATATGAATCTGGTTCCTTCAACTCTCTAGCTGCCAAAGCCGATTCGTTCGTGACCTGCCCAGGTGAAGGCATTTCGGTGGCTCTAAGGAAAACCAGAATGGGCTGGTCCTCGGAGGCGTGTGCCGATGTGCCGGGCAGAGAAGGAAGAGATGCCTCCCGGGCCGGCACCCCAGAGGCTCCTAAGAGGAGCTGCTGAGCCCATGACCGGGCCTGCTGTGTGCAGACTCTACCTCGTGCAGTCCAGACGGCTGGGATTTCATTCATTCATTCATTCATTCCACAATACTTACCGAATCCAAACCTTGAGCCTGACACAGTCTGTGCACAGGAGGACACCGAGGCTTGGAGATGCTGCACAATTTGCGAAATTGAGGCAGGATGCAGGTGCTTAAGGAGTGAAGCTTGGGGTCTCAGAGGCGTGGATTTGGGTCCTGGTTCCACCCCACCATCCTCTTTCTGGCGGGGGCCTGGTGTTCCGTTTCTGGTCCTTGGTTTCCTCACCTGTGATGGGGCAGTGCCAGTACCTGTCTCTAGAGCTGCTTTGAGGGTTCGATGCGATTACCTAGGGGAGGGTTTAGGATGACGCTGGCACACGGAGCACTTCATGCAAGTTAGCTGTTCTCACCATCACTGCCCAAGGCCACGCGGCCAGCCAGCTCCGAGCCCCCTTCCCTTCCATGGCCCTGTGCTACCTCCAGAGCCACCTGCCTCCGTCAGTCCTCCCAGTCTGAGGATCACAGAGGCTTCTCCATCCCATCTACCCCACAGGACCGTCCTGTCCCTGCACTGCTGGTGTGGGAAGGCAGGCCAACCCGCCTCCGGCACCTGCACCTGGGTCTTCTCACCTGCTGGAGGCTCTCTCCTGGTCTAGAACCCTTGGAAAGTGTGGGAAACGGGCTCCTCCAGACTCAGCCTGTGAGCCTCCGGGTCCTCTCCCTGTCCCTGGGCAGCTCACACTGGCCTCCACTTGCTCCCTCCCCTGTGCCCAAATGTGACCACACCCGGAGCCAGAGTGACTTCCTTGTTGTCCCCACCCCCACCCCCGGGTCCCCACCGCCACCTCCAGGTCCCCCCACTCCCACCCCTGTGCCCCAGGACCATTTTTTCCCAGGGCAAGAGGGCTGAGTCTCCCACTCTCGCCTCAGGGAGCTGTGCCTCAGGAGGCCAGGAGACCTCCACCCTCCCTTTGTCCCTGTGGAGGAGAGGGTGCCTACCCAGCCCGGGGCACCTTGCGGGTCCTGCAACCGTGCCACCACCGTGTGAATCTGCGGGGAGGGTTTGCTTCTGATGAAGTGATTTCTGTCCCGCAACAACCCCCAGGGCAGAGGGAGGCCGGGGACACCCGGTCCCTTCAACCTGGACACAGAGGGACAGCTGGTCCCCGGAGGATCCTCAGGTCCCCCCGTCCCACTGGGTGGGATCTAGGATGCCTGGGGCGGGGTGGTGTTGGGGAGCCCCTTCCCACAGGGAGGGGGTTTCAGGGCCGCCCCTGCACTCACTTGCGTCCCCACCAACTCCAAGGGCGTCCTGCCCTCGCGCAGGGTAGCGGGAAACGGAGAGAATGGAGAAGTGCGCGCCTCGCGGCTGTCCCCGCCTTCCCCCGGCTCCGAGCTCTGGACCGACCGCATTGCGTTTGTGTCTCGGGAACGTTCGTGGGGGGTGCGGGGAAGGGGCTGCATCCGGCGCCCTGAGCTGACCCCCAGCCCAGGAGCCCCGGCTCCACTCCTGAGCGCTGCGCCTTGTTGGGACCCCGGCGCGCCTCCTGCGCTGGGGGCGCGCCGGCCGTGTCACCCCGGTGGCTCGTAGCGCGGGAACTTCCCGGTGCCCGTTCCTGGCACCACGACCCCTTTCCCGGCTCCTGGGCCCGGGGCGGCGTGGACCTTCCAGCTCCCCGGCGGGCAATGGTGGAGACTGCAGGTCCAGACCCGGACGCCGCCCTCATCCGCGCCGGACACGGGTGTCTTTTTCCCTCTTCCAGGGGCGGGGCCCGCGGGCTGGGCCTCGTGGGGGGCCCCCAGGTTTCTCTTGGCCTTCTCACAGGCCCTCTCCGCCCGCCCGGGCTTCGCGCCCGCCTCGGAGGGCGAGGAGCCCCCGGAAGGGTCTCGACGCCGTGGGGCTGGGACGTGGTCCCTGGGAGGCGCGCCCTGGCGTTCCGGCCGGCAGAGGCGAGGGGCGCCGCGCGAAGTCCGAGCTCTCCCCCGGGAAGCGCAGCCCAGGCGACCGAGGGGCCCCTTTGGCCCGGGCCCCGCCTCACGGCCCAGCGCGCGCCGTCCCCCCGCCGGGCGCCTCGGGCGGTGCGCACAGCCCATCCCCCGACGTGCCCCCGGCGTCTCCAGCGCCCCCGGCCCTACTCTGGCTCCGGCGGACCCCGCCCCTCCTGTCCCCACCCGGGTTCTTCCTTTTCAGGTGGAGGCGGTGCCGGTGCCCGCGCCCGAGCGTCTGGGGCGCGCCGACTGCCCGGATCTTGGGCGGTGGAGACGCGTCTCCCGCCCCGGTGGCGCGCGCAGGAGGGAGGACCCGGACGCGCCCCGCCTGGGCTTGCGCTGGGCTTGCCTGGGCTTGTTCAGAGCCGGCGCTTCCCTCCGCGACCGCGCAGAGCCGGGGGACCTGGAGATTCTGCCCGAGCCTCGCCGCCAAACTCGGGGAGGAGGGGGCCGGAGATCGCGCCCCGCTCCCCGCGTCCGTCCGTCCGAGGGGAGCGCAGGTAACGCCTGGGGTCTCCGTCCGCGGGAAAGTTGGAGCAGACGGAGGCAGGGCTAGACCGAGCACTTCAATTATAATCGTCATAGAAACCCTGTTGGATTGTGTGGCCTCCGAGTCACAAAGGGGAGACTTTCCAGGAAGCAACAAAATGCCCTTCGATGTCCTGGTCTCTGGAGAGAAAGGATTCCTTCTCTGGCTGTGCCCGCCGGCTCTTTCTTCCTCTCGCTGCACCCTGGGCGCCGGAGGGCGGCTGGCCTGGGGGTGGAGCGGGGGCTCTGGCTTTACTGCCGCTGCCCACCCACGTGAGGCCCGAGCAAATCCTCGACCCCCTGAGGTGGGGGGCGGGGGGCGTCGAGACTGACCCCCCAAGGCGGCTGCGGAAAGCCTCGGGCTGTGCGGAGTGCCGCGGCCGCTGTAGAGTGTGAAGAAGGGGGCAGGTCTCCCAGCTCGTGCTCCAAAGAGGCGCAGGAGAGGGGTTCAGGCTTCCAGTCCCCCAGGTGAACGCGAGCGCGCCCTCCCTAGCGCCCCGCGCCCTCCCTAGCGCCCCGCGCCCCGCGCCCCGCGCCCCGCGCCCCTCCGCGGGCTGCAGCCCTGCCCGCCTGGGGACTTGAGGGAGGGCGCTCTCCTAGTCCACGCTCCTGGCTGAGGCCTGCAGGCGGCGTGGGGGGCGGGGGGCGCCTTCCCCAGGTGAGGTGCCTGTGGCCAGGTAGCGGGCACGGGCACAGGCTCCGGCGCCTTCACTGTTTCTGTGCCTGGTGGAGCCGAGGGAGCGAGGGGCCCGTTGGCTGTGCAGAAGGGCCAGGACCTTCGCCCTCCTGGTCCATCCGCGCCGGCCTCCTGCAGCCAGGGTGGCTGGGCCTCCTGGAGTGGGCCCGGGGACCTCTGTAGCAGATGCCCTCGTGTCAAGGGGCGCGAAGGCCCGCTGGAGGTTACGTGGGGCGGGCAGGCTCTGCGTCTGCCTCAGGTCTGAGCTCTGGGACACACGGCCTTGCCTCTGAGCCTCAGTGTCCCCCAGGAGCCCCCAGTGCGGTGCAGCCGGGCGGGATGAGTGGGCTGCAGCCCAGGAGGCTCCCTCATGGTCTGTCCATGGGTGGAGAGCCGGTGGGTCAGCACCTGCAGGGACCCGGGGCCCATTGGCATCTGCTGCCATCCGGGGTAGTGGCCTGTCTCTTGAACGTCCCAACCTGAGGGCTGGCCGGACTGGCCCGCTCTGCCCCGCCTGTCAGCTCTCTCTGCGGCGTCAAGGATCCCTGGACTGGGCTGCATGTTTACTTCCCACCCCAAGTCCTTGGCATACTTCGACTAATCGATAATGCAAAACCTCGCCCAGCCTCCGGGTCCTTCTCGACACCGCACACCAGGCGGTACTTCCCTGGATTGTGTCACCTGATGGCCATCCCCGCCCTGAACCGGCCCTGGTCACTGGCCTTTGGGCTAGGCGGTGTGGGAAGATGGAAAGACAAGCAAGATGCCCCGGTCACAGGCTGCTCAACCTCAGATTAGGGGAGATCCAACGTTTCTAACAAGGCAGCGATGTTCCACTGGTGTGCGCAAGAGTTTTTAAAACATGTAACACCCAGCCACTTAGTCAGGGCACGGGCCTCTTTTCCCTCAGATCCCTGGTGGGGAACCGTTTTTCTGCCCAGGGCCATTTGGATATGTTTAATATTACCCGAGGGCCATACAAAATTATCAACTTAAAAATGAGCCTGCCATATTTTTTTTTTAAAACATATTTTTTATTGATTTTTTACAGAGAAGGAAGGGAGAGGGATAGAGAGTCAGAAACATTGATGAGAGAGAAACATCGATCAGCTGCCTCCTGCACACCCCCACTGGGGATGTGCCCCCAACGAAGGTACATGCCCCTGACGGGAATCGAACCTGGGACCCTTGAGTCTGCAGGCCCACACTCTATCCACTGAGCCAAAACCGGCTAGGGCGAGCCTGCCATATTTGATCAAACATTTAACTAACTCACCCCTAATGCCCTGGCAGGGCCAGACCAAATGATTTCTCAGGCCCTATCTGGCCCACGGGCCGGACGTTCCCCACCCCTGCCTTAGATTGTCAAATTAAAAAATGACAACAGCCAACACAACAATAGCCATCCGGTGTGGATGAATCAAAATTATACCTTTTTTTTTGTCAGATAGGCAAAAAGATGTATTTTTTGGTGTGCCGCAGGATTTTAGGAATTAGTTTGTGTGCCATGAGGTGAAAAAGGTTGAAAATCGCAGTAATAAGGAAATAGACAGGATTCCTTCCTTCCTTCGTCCATTTGTTCAGCAAATATTTATTGAGTCCCTGCCATGCGCTGGCATCCTTTCAGCTTTGATACGACAGCAGTAAAACAAACGGGCACATCTTGACTTGTGGGGAGCTGGTCTTCAGTGGAGGAAACAGGAGATAAATGAACAGAGTAATATTTGAAACTCAGATTGTGACCAATGCTATGAGCCGTATGAGGGTGACGGGTGCCAGGGCAGGGTGTTATTTTGGATGGGGTGGGGGTGGGGGGTTAAGTCATCGAGGGAGGGGAGGGCTTTCCAGGCAGCGGGGCCAGCAGAGCAGATCCTGTGCTTGGTGCATCTGAGACATTGGCAAGGACGCCGGCGAGGCTGGGGGAGGGCTAACAGGTTCCAGGTGGAGTCAGGCAGGGCCAGGTCACCGAGGGCTTTGTAGGCCCCAGGACTCAGCAAGAAAACCCAGCGGGTGACGACAGCAGCCTTTGGAGGGTTTTGAGCTGCACCTGTCATATCTCACGTCTTAAAACCATCCCTCTGGCTGTTGTGTAAAGAGTATACTGAGCTGAGAGTGGCAGCAGGGACGCCCTGGAGGCTGTTCCTCGGTCCCTCTGGAAACCATGGTGCCTGGACTGGGGCTGTAGTGTGGAGAAGACCGGGGGCGGGGGCGGGGGGGGGCAGGGGGGTAGGGAGGCTTTGGAGGTAGAGCCAACAGCCTGCTCCTGGGTGGATGACAGGGAGTGGGGGGGGGGGGGGGGGAAGAGGACACAAAGATGACTGCATATCGCCCTAGCCAGTCTTGCCCAGTGGTTAGAGCGTTGGCCCTCGGACTGAAGGCTCCCGGGTTCGATTCCGGTCAAGGGCACGTACCTTGGTTGCAGGTTCCCCAGCCCTGGTCTGAGTGCATGCAGGAGGCAACCAACTAATGTGTCTCTCTCACATCGATGTTTCTCTCAGTCTCGCCCTCTCCCTTCCACGCTCTCTCTAAAAATCAATGGAAAAATATCCTCGTGTGAGGATTAACAAACAAACAAACAAACAAACAAAAAACAAAGATGGCTGCACAGACTGTGACTTGCACAGATGGATGAACTGTTCACCGGGATGGGGAGACCTGGGGAGCAGGCTGCAGGGTTTTCTGGGAGATCTGGAGTTTTGGTTTGGCTAGTTAGTTGCCCACGTGGAGATGGTATTGGGTGTCGGAACCTGGAGTGTAGGAGAGAGGTCTCGCTAAGATGGTACCTAATGCCATGGGACTGGATGGGATTGCCGAGGGCGGGGTGGGTGGCAGAGCAGGAGGTGGGAAATAGTCATCTTGGAGAACAGGGAGAGGATGGGCAAGGAAAGTGACAGAACAGCGCCTGACGTATGGCAGGTGCTTGATCAATATTGGTTGGTTGGGTGAATGGATGGATGGATGGGTTGGTAAATGGATGGATGGGTGGATGGATGGGTGGGTGGGTGAATGGGTGGGTGAGTGGGTGAGTGGATGGATGGATGGATGGATGGATGGATGGATGGATGGATGGGTGGGTGAATGGTTGGGTGGGTGAATGGGTGGGTGGGTGAATGGGTGGGTGAATGGGTGGGTAGTTGGATGGATGGTGGGTGGACAGTTCCAGGCATGAAGTGTAGGACTGCTGTGCAGTGCTAAGGATCTAACGGCCATGCAGAGACTGCTGGCTGCCAGATTCTAGCAGCGAGTACGGGAATGTAAGGAAACAGTAAGTGCTCTGGGATTTCAGGGGTGCACAGGACTGGGGAGAGGCCGAGGCAGTTTGGGGGAAATAGAAAGGACTTGGGCTGAGCCTGGGAGAGCAGCCAGGATTCAGAGACAAGTGTGGAGAAGGGGAAGGAACATGGAAGGGAATGCGATAGCAAAGCTGGGAATGCAGGAGGCCTCCTTATGGTGTAGCTGTCTGTTCCAGGCACAGGCGTGGGGCTGGGTGGAGGGAGGGCTCTTATGAAGGGGGAAGGAATGGCTGAGGACTAGAGGGCGGAGGATTAGCAGGGGGGAGAGAGCCTGCCCCAGAGGCCTGTCTTCACCCCCTGGCCTCCACCCTCTCGGATCCTGCCCACTCCTGCCGCCCACCTTGGGGAGCCAGGTGGCACCTCTCGGTCTGTTCTCTGGTCTCTGTGAGGTAGGGAGGGTGGGGGAATATGATCCTCATTTGTTTTTTAAGCCTCACCTGAGGATATGTTTTTATTGATTTTAGAGACAGAGGGAGGGAGAGAGAAACATCAATGTGAGAGAGAAACATCCTGTACAGACAGTCCTCGGGTTACGTCGGACTCGATGTACATTGTTTCATGGTTAGTAAAGGTCAGGAATTGCTATCTTTCTTTTAAATTTTTTTTACTGTTTCACTTCATTACTGCTGTGTATGTGCTCCATGTGAGTGACGTAGGTGCGACTTAGGGCGAAAATCGCATTACATCACGCCATGGGAAGGGATCTCCGATGTAACCCGAGGACCGACTGTACACACCCCGACGGGGGAATCAGACCCGCAACCTGGGTATGTGCCCTGACCGAGAATCGAACCTGCAACCTTTTGGTATATGGGATGGCACTCCAGCCAACTGAGCCACCCGGCCAGGGCATGATCCTCATTTTTGATAGAAGAAGAGTGAGGTGCTGGGAGGCTGGTGCCACCTCCTTAGGGGGTGATGTGGGTGCAGTCTCCCCTCACCCGCTGGGCCCTCCAGCTGTTCTTGCCCAGTTTGCACCTGTGGCCTTTGCTGAGGGGCTGCCTGCTCTCCTGCGTTAGGTGTTAGGGAGGAAGGCAGATCACTTGCTTGTACCACACCGAGAGGAGGGGTGCCGACTCCAGAGCCATCGGAAGTGGCATCTTCTTGCGCGCGCGCACACGTGTGTGTGTGTGTGTGTGTGTGTGTGTGTGTGTGTGTGTGTGTGTGTGTGTGTGGTCGGGGAGGACTGGCAGGGGCCCTTTAAATCCAGCCTCAGTGATTGAAGTCCTTAGCAATGGAAGCGGTTGGTGGCCCGCGGTGGGCTGTCCCCTCGCATTCTGGGCCTGACTGTAGATGCCCTGCGGAGGCTGCTGGGTGCCGGGGTCCAGCAGCTTTTTCCTCCACTGGAAGCGCCCCGCCAGGGCTCCAGCGTCCTTAGGCGCCTGGCGCGGAGTCAGAGGCCTGCTGCCCAGGCCCAGCTGTCTCTGGCTGCGTGAATCGGGAAGGATGACTAACCGTCCGGGGTTTGCTTCCTCGTCTGTCAGGTTGGGCTCATGTGAGGACCCCCTCCGTAGAGTTTGGTGTGAAATAAATTTGACGATGGACACAAACTCTGCAGCAGGCTGTGGCCGCTACTAGGCCTCATCTGTGATGAAGAGCCTTGCTTTCCCAGATGCGGAATAATTTCACGAAGCCAGGAGGACCTTCCTCCACCCATGCAATCCTGGGAGGCTTTGGAGATTTTTGTTTGGTTGGCTTTTGCATTGCAAATTTCCCTCTCTCCACTTCCTAAAAATGGGTGCTTTCCTTTGTTGTTGTCGTTAGCTAGCATTGCAGATACTTAGGGGAGTAAAGTGCCTTGGGTTGATGCAAAAAGGCACCCTGAACCGCCGCCCCCCCACCCTCCCGCCCCGTCCCCGTCCCTGGCTGTGGGCAAGTGGTAGCTGACCCCAATGGCTAGAGCCCAACATCTACCAGTCTAGACCTGGGGCCCCCTGACCTCACGGTGCCAGTGACCTCTCCTGCACTGTCATTGGCTGATCCACTCCTCCCAGCCTTCCCACCTCACCTGCCTGATTCCCATCGGATCCCCCTCCTTCCTCTGGGCGGATCAGCCTGGGACTGGGTGCCACGCTTCCTCCGAAGAAAGTGGATTTTCAACACTCAGGAGAAGAAAAGCGGGTGGAGAAAGGGAGGGTCCCTCGGAGGAGAAGGAGCTGGGTGGGGGCAGGGAGGTCCCCTTGGGGGAGGGGTGTTATCTGACGCGAGCGGAATGGATTCCTAACCCTGACATTAAACATATTCTGAGGAAGTCACATCATCTCACAACAAGACGAATGACTGAAGGAGGACTTGGAAGTGGGGGGGACTGCTGTCACTATTGCCCCCTCTCTTTCTGAAACCCACCCCCAGCGCCAGGGAAGCAAGTTTTATAAAATCCTGGACCATGTGATGGACCACGGATCGATGCGTCCTCCTCCAGGGTCACCACAGGCCTGTGCTGGTTCTCAGAAGTATCTGCCCAAACCCCAAAGCGCATTCACATCGCTGCCTGCAGCCCCGAGAGACAGGGAAGCAGCTCTTGTAAAGCTGCTGAGAAGCAGCTGCTCAGGGGCCTGGGTACCTCCCAGCGGCTCCCTGCCCTGCACGCCACCTCCCTGCTCAGGGCTGAGCCAGAACCGGGGAGGGCTGTGGGTGGGAGGTAGAGAGAGCCTTCGAGGATAAGGCAGCGGGCTGGCCTTCTAGCAGGGAAAAGGTGGGGCAGAGTCCTAGTTCAGCCTGAGCCTGCAGGGGGGCGAGGACAGCTCTCCAGCCCCCCACTTTGGCACCCACCGAGGACTGTCCTGGCCCCTCAAAAGCCATTTAACCCAGGATACTTCCAAACTCCCACTCCTAAGCCACAGCATTCCACACTGAATGTTGTTTTAAAGGCAAACACTTCCCTGCCTGCCTCCTTCTCTCCCCTTCACCGAAGAACCGCACTGTCTCCCTAATGCTCCCCGAAACGCAGCTTCGCCGGCGCACCCCGAGCTCATCCCGTTCATTCGTGTGCGTTGTGCCAGGTCAGCCTGGGCGCTGCCCCGAGGCTCGCTCTCACGCTCAGCCTGGAACCCGTTTCGCATTAACTTTGGCCGACGTTGCCTTGGAAGCGGGGAGAAGTAGGAAGAAGGTTGTTTGGGAAGTGAGATGGCCCTTGTTTCACCCCCATTTCCTCGGGGTGCTGGGCAAGGATTGAACATCTCTCAACTGTCTGCTCATCTGGGAATAGATTATGTTTGCCCGGCCGGCCTCACAGGATTGCCGGGAGGGTCTCGAGACGGGTTGTCTTCTTGGTCTGCCTCCAGGTCAAGGCTCTGTGCACCTGCGGGCCAGACCAGGGGTCCTCAAACTTTTTAAACGGGGCCAGTTCACTGTCCCTCAGACCGTGGGAGGGCCAGACTATAGTTTAAAAAATATATATGAACAAATTCCTATGTACACTGCACATATCTTATTTTGAAGTAAAAAAACAAAACGCAAAAACACCCGCATGTGGCCCGCGGGCCATAGTTTGAGGACGCCTGGGCCAGACAGACCATCGCCGCCGCCGCCGCCTTCACTGCCCAGCCGGCAGCAGAGGGGAACAGTCAGGCGGGGATAGCGAACCCTCAGGGACCTCTCACTGTCCTTCCCACTGTTGCTTGTTTAATCGCTGTACCGACGCTGTGCGGAAGCTACTGTTGTGTCCATTTTACAGATGCATAGACTGAAGCCTGGAGGGGGGACGTCGCCGGGCACACGTGTCGTGACGGCAGAGCCAGGGCTCGAGCGGCACTCTGCTGCGACCTCGGTGGGGGACACGAGGCCCCGCCCGGGAGCTGACGTGGTCTGAAGCCCTTTGGGAGCTGTTTCTGTGGGCCTCACCTGAGCCGCCCTCTGTTGCTGAGAGGTAAGTGCAGGTCCCGCCCACACTCGAGGGCTGGGGCTGGCATCAGGGCGTGGGCACCACCCCGGGGCCACCGCAGTGTCTGTCACCGTTTCTAATTCTGTTTGTGGACCTTATGTCCTCATCGTGTCTTGTTCTGTCAACAGTTCACAACCTAAAAAAAAAGTAAGGCCTGGGTGGGTGTGCTCAGTGGTTAGAACATTGGCCCGCGCACCAAAAGGTTTCGGGTTCGATTTCTGCTTAAGGGCACGTACCTGGGTTGCAGGTTCCATCCCCGGCCCGGGTCGGGGCGCATGTGGGAGGCAGCCAATCAGTGTGTCTCTCTCACATCGATGTTTCTCTCTGTCCCTTCCTCCCTCCCTTCCTTCCCCGCTATCTACAAGCAATGGAGGAATATCCTCGGGTGAGGATTAACAGAACAAAACAGGGAAGCAGCATTTATGTTATTGTTATTTTTATTTTTTACAGTTTTTGTGAGCATTTCTGGCATTTCTCCCCAGCCCCCTGGATTGCGAGGACCCGCCCTCCGGGGAGTTGGTACCGTCAGGGCTATTACCTCACTCCCTCAGGTAAACGGTCCCAGGAATTTTTTGAGAAAATCGGACCCACAGAAGATTGAGGCCGAGTCAGCAGAGAGAGAAGGGAGAGCCCCGTGAAGAGTTCAGACAGTGAGTGAAAACTTGCACATTCCCCCACTCTTTTATTTATTCCTTTACCCATTCAGGCATGTGTCCACGTGTCCGGCACACCCTGTGGGCATCTTCGAGACGTGGCCACACCCCACCCCCCCAACCCCCCACCCCCGCACCCCAGGCAGAGTAACAGAGGAGAGGGCACGCCCTCGGCCTGGGACGCCATGGGCGGCTTTGTGCCCTGTGGGCGCTGGGACCACCCTGGAGGTCACAGCCGGGCCAGGCAGACAAAGGGAACAGTATGCTTGCTTACCCCAGAATAGACACAGTTTACCTTTTCTGCCGAGTCAGTGCCACACCGAACCTCGGTGGCCCCGAGGCCCCAGCCTCAGCGCACGGGCCCTTCCGTGGCGTCATCAATGTGGTCGGTGTGTTTCATAGCCTTTCCATGTCTTCTGTCCTCCGCCCCTCGCTCATCTCTTAGTTCTGTCAGTCACTCTGATTTCAGCAAACCTCCTTTCTGAGTTGCTGCTCCTAAATTACTGGGGGTCAGAACCCCCCAGCCCCCACCTGTCAGTTAGCATCGTGTGGAGGGACCGAGTTAATACAGGGGGTCGGAAGAGCAAGCCTGCCCTCCCCCCAATGTCACAGCAAGAGACTTCATCTGGAACACAGGCATTGCTGAGATCCGCTGCTTTTGTTTACTATCAGTCCCATCGTTGACTTACTTGACTTTGGATTTCCACTGACTGTGAAGCCGGGGTGAGGTGTTATTCACGGGGATTATAGATGAACAGACAACGAGAAGCTGACCGGGACACAGTATTGGGGGTCCCAGTATGATCTCTGGAAGGGCAGCAAATGCTCACTGGAGTTGGGCTGCTCAGAGGCCTCGTTCTTACTCATTCCTCCATCCCCCGCTCCCCCAAACCCCTGCTTCCCCCTCCTGTGCAATTGTTGGAGGAGTTCATGGAGGTCTCCGGGAGTGTATTAGTTTCCGGTGGCTGCTGTAACAAATTACCACGAACTGGGCCGCTTAAAACAACAGAAATTTCCTCTCACAGGCCTGGAGGTCAGGCGTGGAAATCCAGCAGGGCACGCCCCTCCAGGCAGGGCAGCCCCATCCCGCCTTCTTCTAGCCGCTGGGGCCACCCTGGGCTCCTGGCTGCACCCTGCAACCCCTCCCTCTGTCTTCACATCACCTCTGCGTGTCTGTCTCCTCTCCTCCTTGTGCCTCAGTGTAAAAGGACGGACACTTGCCATTGGATTTAGGGTCCACCCAGGTGATCCAGAAGGACCTCATCTCAAAATTATTTTTTTTTAAATGTAGTTTTTATTGATTTCAGAGAGGAAGGGAGAGGGAGAAAGAGATAGAAACATCAACGATGAGAGAGAATCATCGATCCGCTGCCTCCTGCAACCCGGGCATGTGCCTTGACTGGGAATCAACCATGACCTCCTGGTTCTTAGGTCGATGTTCAACCACTGAGCCACACCAGCCGGGCTCAAAATTCTTAATCACATCTGTACAGGTGCTTGTTCCAAATGCGGTCCCATCCACAGGTCCCAGGGGTTTGATGTGTCTGTCCTTTGGGGCTGATTTGTATTGGTGCCTAGAACAACGCCTGGCGCTTAGTGGGGCCACGTCATGCTGCTGCTGCTGTCCTATTACTTACACTTTCATTCATTCACCCGAGTGTCCGGTTGCCATGACACGGAAGGGAAGCGGGTGTGGCCCTGCCCCGGAGGGGGCGCGGCAGGTGTTTCCAGGTGTCTGAGGTCTGCTCTGAGCACAGGCGCTCAGCTAAGTGTTGGTTCCGGACAAACGTACAGTGTTAGCACTTTGGGACGCGGCATTCCTGGTTCCAAGGACCCAACGTACAACTAAACTTGGGAAAAGCCCAGATGACTGTTAACGTGGAAATTAGGCGCGCTCCAAAACAGTCTAAGCCGTAAGCATGATTCCACACGTGTACAGTTCTTGGAACGCTTCCCGCCCGCTTCCTCACCTGTGCTGTGTGTCCCCTTGAAGAGATGATCGCAGGACGTGAGCCTGAGGTGCCCGACTCTGTCTCCCTTCTCCCTCCGTCATCAGACCTTGACTGGCACCTGCTGTGTCCTGTGTCCCCTGCGAGGTGCCGAGACTACCAGCAGGAAGCTCCTTGAGTTTTGTGGGGGCGCCCCAGGTGGCACTGGAGCCATTGGGGGGAGGTGCCCTGCTTCCCCAGGAGGGGAGAGCTGACCGAGGCCTGAAGGACCAGTAAGGTGGTCTGGTGAAACTGGCAGGGAGGGAGGGTGCTGGAGGCAGAGAGACCAGCCCCAGGAGGCACAGGCAGGAGAGATCTAACATCCCACGGGCAGGAGGCCCTGGTCTGTGATCGAAGGGAACTCTCCCTCCCACTGCCACGCCTGCCCATCTCCTTCAGGGAGCCGGTTCATGGCTGGAAATTAAAAATTAGAGCTGCATTCTTTTGGCTTAAGCTAGATGACAAATTTACTCTCCCCTGCAAACGCAAAATCCCCTGAACAGGACGAGGCTTCTGCTCGGCCAACCAGTGTGTGTGTCGGGGTGCCTGCTGTTCTTCCGAGGGCAGGCAGGGTCCGAGGATGTGGGATACTTGACGGCACCCCTCCTTTAGCATTCCTCTCAGCCCAGCCTGGAGCTGTGCCACCACGTTGGACATTGGGTCCCAATGCCCTTCCTTTTGGGGGGCAGGAAGTAGGCTCCCCCATTAACTTGCTGGACTTCTGTATCCATCTTCCCTCCTGTGTCCAGATCTCCAGTTGGTCCCCTGAGATGGCAGCCCTCTCAGAGCCCCAGGCCTCAGGCCGGGGCCCAGAGGGGCAGCCCCCTGTGGCATCGAAGTGGCTTCTCTGGCCAGCCCACCGGGCACGTGGCTTCTGTTTGCCCTGGCATCTGCACAGGGTGCGGCAGCAGGTTTTGTGTGTGTGTTATTCGTGTGCGGCAGACACACGCACAAGCTTTAGGTTATTTTACCAACCATCCACTTTCCTTTACGACAGTTTGCAATGTGCACGGAATCGTTCAGATGTGCCGTGGTTATGGCCAAACATTGCGCGGCGGTGTTGCCATTGACGTGAGTGGGAAGGAGATGAGGATGTTAGAGCCGTGAGAGGGGGCGCTCCTGCCAGGGCAGCCCCTGCCCCCCAGCTCCGGCCGCCTCTGGGTGCCTGGGTTCCTCTGGCAGGACAGGGGCACCTGGGGAGGTGGAAGGTCTGGGGACACCTTCCTGTGCGTTGGAGGGAGGTCACAGGTGGCAGCCGTGACAATGCTGAGTCTCAGGCCTAGAGCACCAGGTGGCAGTTCCGAGGGCGGGGAGGGGGGCCGGCATGGCAGCTCCGGGGACAAGCAGGCGCAAAGCTTACAGGTGCTGGGGTGTGTGTGGGGGGGGGTGCATGTTAGCAACCATGACGCTCTTCCTCAGGGTGACCCTCAGGTGCCAGTGATGCTCTAGAACCTCTTTGTGGTCTGAGGGCCCTCCTGTGGTCACGTCCACCTGCTGGGGTGTGGGCAGGAGGCGGGATGTCAGCCGTGGCTCCTCCCCTGTGGGTGCCTGGCCTGGCACAGGAGCTGGTTTTTCTTGTTTCCTCAGATTAGCCAGAGGAGGTGCTCTCACCTGCCTCTACCCTTTCCCTCTGCCCCCCTGAGTCTCACTCGGGGCAGTTGTGGGGGGTCCAGTGACCCTGATCAGGCAGTTGTGGGGGGTCCAGTGACCCTGATCAGGCAGTTGTTGGGGTCCAGTGACCCTGATCGGACAGTTGTTGGGGTCCGGTGACCCTGATCGGGGCAGTTATTGGGGTCCAGTGACCCTGATCGGACAGTTGTGGGGGTCCGGTGACCCTGATCAGGCAGTTGTTGGGGTCCGGTGACCCTGATCGGACAGTTGTGGGGGTCCGGTGACCCTGATCAGGCAGTTGTGGGGGGTCCGGTGACTCTGATCAGGCAGTTGTTGGGGTCCAGTGACCCTGATCGGACAGTTGTTGGGGTCCGGTGACCCTGACCAGACAGTTGTCGGGGTCCAGTGACCCTGATCGGGGCAGTTGTTTGGGTCCGGTGACGCTGATCAGGCAGTTGTTGGGGGTCCGGTGACCCTGATCAGGCAGTTGTGGGGGGTCCAGTGACCCTGATCAGGCAGTTGTTGGGGTCCAGTGACCCTGATCGGACAGTTGTCGGGGTCCGGTGACCCTGACCGGACAGTTGTCGGGGTCCAGTGACCCTGATCAGGGCAGTTGTTTGGGTCCGGTGACGCTGATCAGGCAGTTGTTGGGGGTCCGGTGACCCTGATCGGGCAGTTGTCGGGGCCCGGTGACCCTGATCGGGGCAGTTGTCGGGGTCCGGTGACCCTGATCAGGCAGTTGTTGGGGTCCGGTGACCCTGATCGGGGCAGTTGTCGGGGTCTGGTGACCCTGATCAGACAGTTGTCGGGGTCCGGTGACCCTGATCGGGGCAGTTGTTGGGGGTCCAGTGACCCTGATCAGGGCAGTTGTCAGGGTCCGGTGACCCTGACCGGACAGTTGTGGGGGGGTCCAGTGACCCTGATCGGGGCAGTTGTCGGGGTCCGGTGACCCTGATCGGGACAGTTGTTGGGGGTCCAGTGACCCTGATCGGGGCAGTTGTCGGGGTCCGGTGACCCTGATCAGGCAGTTGTCGGGGTCCGGTGACCCTGATCGGGGCAGTTGTGGGGGTCCAGTGACCCTGATCGGGATAGTTGTGGGGGGTCCGGTGACCCTGATCAGGCAGTTGTCGGGGTCCGGTGACCCTGATCAGCAGCCATGGGAGACTCAGTGGAAAGTTTTCAGAGCGGGGAAAGTGTGTTCCCAGGAAAGGAGGTATGGATTCGAGGTATTTGCTCTCATTTTTCTTTTTTTTTTAAGGTTCTTTTAAAATTATAAAAGTAGTAGTAATACTCATAAAAAAGTCAAATGGTCCAGAGGGGGGTGAAGGTAATGGATTGGGCCCATTTCTCGTCTGCGTCTCCCCCCAATTCCCAGCTCCCTAAGGTGGCCCCTGTGAGCCCTGAGCCTGTGTCTGCCCTGGGTGCGGCCACCCAGCTCTCGGGTGGTTTCTGTGGACTCTGCTGGGCCTCAGGGCGACCAGCAAATGCCCCGGATTGGATTGCGAGGGGCTCCCTTTAGTTCCGGAGCCTCCGGCTCTTGGGTTCCTGTCACTCAGTTGCCCCTCACGCGCACTTTGTCTCTGGAGGTTGGGGTGAGGTTTCTGGAGGTTGGGGTGAGGTTTCTGGAGGTTGGGGTGAGGTCGGGCTGGACTCACCCGGGGGCGTGGCGCCTCTGTGTGCGCCCTGGCTGGCAGGTCAGGAACGCAGACTGACTGCTCTCCCGGACGGGCGAGGCCTCTATCCATCCGGGCGAGACAAACATGTGATGGTCCCTGCCTGGGAGGCACCTGCCCCAGGGGAGGTGAGAGCTGTCATCGCTCTCTCCATCGCTTCACTGTGAGCGCATCCGAGGGGGAGTTCTGCGGATGGGAACCCCTCGCCCAGGCGGGGGTCTGTTCCGGAGGCCCCTCCCAGGGTGCTGACCCCGTTCTCACCTGGCCGACGTGTCCCCAACCGTGGCCCTCTGGGCTGAGGGACATGTCCGGTGACTAAAGGTGACTGTTTGCCTAGGACTTCTAAAACATACCTTTTCATTGTATTACCGCCATTTTTCTCCATGGAGGGCTGTTGACATTTGGGGTGGAGTCGTTCTTGGTGGTGGGGGCTGTCTGGTGCCTGTGAGGTGGTTAGCACCTCCCTGGCCTCTACCCACTGGATACCAGTGGTGCCCCTCCTTCGTGGTGACACTGCCCAGTGGGGGACAAAACTCCCCCTTCTTCTCCCCCCCCCCCCCCCCCCAAACCCGAGAACCACTGGCTCCGGGTGCGGGTCAGAGGGGCTTTCTGGGCCCCCCCCTCCCCCCCTGCTTTGCATCACCGCCTGCCTCTTGCTGCCCCGTGGCTTCCTTTGTTCTTTCTCCGCGAGGCTGAGCGCGTGGGCTCATTTGTTTGCGTGACTCACCCAGCGCTAACCACACGCAGCCTCCCCGCGCTGGGGGATCCCGGTGACTTATCACAGGACTTTGCCGGAACCTCCGCTTCTTCCCAGCTCCCCCGGGGAGAGACTTCCCTAAAGTCCTGACGCGCAGGCAGAGCCCCTGCCGACGGCTTTCCTGCCCGCACCTTCGCGGTTCCGCTTTCTGAAGTCCCTGCGCCTTTCTCTCCCGTTACTTTTGGTCTCAGCCCAGCGACTAGTTGGGGATCTGAGGGCCGGGCCGGGCGGCCTGAAGCTGGCCGTGCTGGGAGGACTGCTTAGGGCCTGTGACCCAGCACCGGGGGAGAGGAAGGCAGCGGACTGGGACTGGCGGTGTGAGAGCCAGGAGGAGGAGGACAGGATGGGCCCCCTGGGGCCCACACCCCCCCCTGCTATCCATCAGGTTCCTTGAGCAAGACCCGGGATGTTTGCTGGCCCCGCGGGGGTCACAGAGAGCCACTGGCTTTGAGGGGCCTCACGAAGCACAGTGTGGCTGTGAGAAGGGACACCCCCCCGAGGTCGGAGGCCACGCCAGGTTCTCCTTCCAGCCTAGGTGGGCGGGGCTGGACCCCGCGGAAGGAGGTGGGGTGTCTGAATTCCACCACTGGGCCCCCTGCCTCCCTGTCCCCGCAGGGAAATGGGCCCTGGTTTCCGAGGAGGGGGTGCAGACCTTAGCATCTACCCTGCACTCGGAGACCCGAGTTACAGACGAGACCGGTTTAGCATCTACCCTGCACTCAAGGGCAGTACCCGAGTTATCCCCAGGGGACGAGAGGCAGCTGATCGATGGTGCCCTAACGCTCCCCGCTCTCTTCCTCTCCGTAAAAAATCAATGGTTCTGTTGGGCGGGTGGCTCCCCTCAGTGTCTGGTTTCATGAGCTGCCGCTGGGGCGCACGCCTGAGCTTGAGCCGTGGCTGGGATGGCCGGTCCCACCCGCAGCCACGTCTGTGACCTTGCCCTCAGACAGCTGGGCGCTCCCAATCCACGTGCTCGATGGGCATCGGGGCCGGAGAGGGAAGGAAGGGAAGCCAAGTGGGCTGCCGAGGACTCTCAGTCCCGACGGCAGGCCCCGAGGCCATGATGCTGCCGCCCGATGCCACCAGCCCCCCAGATGGCTCATCAGGACCCTGGTTAACACATCGAGCCAGGCCTCCTCCCACAAACCAGGAGCACCCCAGGTGCTCAGGGCTGGGGACAGGGGGATGGGGCCTGCGTGTGCTCAGAGCAGCGTTCGGGGCGCCCAGATTCCCTCTGCTCTCGGGGCTGCTCTCCTGCCTTCACCTGTGCCTGCCCGGCCTGGCAGAGCTCCGCGCCTTCCGGATTCCAGGTCCGCAGTAGCGGTCTGTTGACGGCTGGAGAAAAGCACTTTCCCAAAATAGCCGCCCGCCCGAGGGGAAGGGCAGTCCTGGAATTTGACCCTGATGGTCACCCTGGCGGCCTCGCCTGGGCCCCTGGGCCCGCCCAGCCCCACCTGACTGTCACCGTCAGCAAGGGACTGCTGGTGGGTGTGGGGCCGGGTTTTTCCTCTCTTCCCCACCCTCTTCCTCTTCCCGTTTGTTCTTTCTCTTCAGCTTTAAGTTTAGAGTCCAGATGACTCAGGAGAGATGTCCCAGCACCTGATTGGCTGGGGGCAGGTCACAGGATGGGAGCGGAGCGGAGAGGACTGGAGAGGGGAACCCACGTGCTGTGCCGTGCCGTGA
This sequence comes from Ia io, assembly GCA_025583905.1. Lineage (NCBI taxonomy): Eukaryota > Metazoa > Chordata > Mammalia > Chiroptera > Vespertilionidae > Ia > Ia io. The sequence continues at coordinate 4,664,628 of JAJQQW010000004.1, read as the reverse complement.
CCTCCGTAGGTGAATGCACACCTGTGGAGGGGCCCGGGCGCCGGCCCCAGCCCTGCCCCTGGCAGCCACGCCAGTCCCGGAGGCGGCAGCAAGGCCGACAAGTCGGGCAGGTGGAGCTGGCCCCACAGCCATGGGGCCACCACTGAAGGTCCGATCCCTGCCCTCCCGCAGTCCACAAAGCAGGTAAAACACCTTCTAATTTTTTTCGGCTGGTTTAGTTCACCGTCAGCTTGAGGGAGAGGCCTTTGGAATTAGTAGGGAAAATCATGAATTTGTTTGGCCGGGATTTACTGGGGTTTTGCATAGGAAATTTGGCCTTGATGTTAGAAAAGCGAAAAACATCATTGCCTGGTCCTTGGTTCTGAAAAGCAAATATGTTACCGAGCTGTACATGTTCAATGGCCAGCGGGGAAGGCTAGTCCGGAAGGGGTGAGAGTATTCGTGATGCTGATGGTTTGGGCTGTTTACCTGTTCAACGTGGAAGGGGGTTGGGTGGGGGCTCAGCTTTATCCAGGGCACCCGCAGCCCCTACGCAGAGAAAACGGTATTGCTGGGCTTCTTCCGAAACAAATAGACGTGACGGCCCCGTGGGCTGGATTTTGTGCGGCACTGAGGTTCTGAAATCACCTCTCCTGGTGAGAAGACTCCGCTTGCAAAGGCCAGGCTCTAGCCTTTCACACCTACTGTGAACGCCCCTTCCCCGTCTCCGGTCTCCCGGGGATCTTGGGGGTGGGGGGGTGGGGTGCATAGGAAGGGAGGGAGCGCAGGTCTGAGGAATAGACCCAGGACCCCACCGAAACAGGGAGGGTCCTCATTGACGTCCTTGGAAACGTCTTGACCACCTGCCTCTGCGCAGCGGCTCTCCTGTCCGCCTCCATCGCGGGTGGTGGCCCAGATCTCGGGGGGAAGACCCTGCCCGGGAAGTGCAGCCGGCCTGGAATTCCTCTGCACATTGCACTTTGCAGGGGGCGGACCCGGAGGCCGTAAAATTTTATGACAGAGTCGTTTTTTTTGATAAGTGGTTTTCTGCGCCCAAATTGCTTAGATGATGGATATGTCAGTTAGGGTTCCCTCCCTCTATGAGTAGAAGAAAACTCCATTCAAAATAATTTAAATAATTAAAAAATGTGTAAAACATGCCTTAGCTGGTTGCTCAGTGGTTAGAGCGCCGGCCTGCAGCCTGAAGGATCTTGAGTTCGATTCCAGTCTAAGGCAATGTACCTCAGTTGCAGGCTCAATCCCCAGCCCGGGCGGGGCACGTGCTGGAGGCAATCAGTCCATGTGTCTCTCGCATTGATGTTTCTCTCTGTCTCTCCCCCTCCCTTCCATTCTCTTAAAAAAAAAAAAATCAATGGAAAAAAATATCCTCGGGTGAGGATTAACAAAAACAAAAACTAATTTGTAGGCTCCGTGGTGGGCACCTCCAGCGGCTCGGCCACGTGGGGTCAGGTTCTCTCACATCTGCTCTGCACCCTCCAAGTACTGGCTTCAGCCCGGCCGGCTCCCCTCCTGGGGTCTCTCCTGATGAGTGAGGAAACCTCCCAACCCCCTGCTGGCTTTCCCGCACATCTCATTGGCCAGAATTATGCCTCGTGCCCAGCCCAACCCATTGGTGCCAAGAGACGGGATTGTTGTGGTAGAATTCGTGGGACGCCTGACTAGGGAGCAGGGAAGCCTTACCTGAGCCCAGTCAGGGCCTGTGAGGAGAAGGGGGCGTGGACTTGGGACAGGCGACCAACAGTGTCTGCTGCATCAGAAAATGTAAACCCACTCCGATTTCTAACTGATTTGGAGAAATGCAATAGCTCTTGCTCCTAAAACACATGTGTGTTATACTCAACTCTTTTTAAAATATATATATATATATATGCATATATATATATATTTATTGATTTCAGAGAGGAAGGGAGAGGGGGAGAGAGATAGGAACATCAGTGATGAGAGAGACTCATCCACAGGCTGCCTCCCGCCCGCCCCACACTGGGGTTCAAGCCCGCAACCCGGGCATGTGCCCTGACCAGGAATGGAACCATGGCCTCCTGGTTCATAGGTTGACGCTCAACCACGGAGCCACGCCGGCCATATTCAGTTCTTAACACGAGGGCAGCTCCAGGCAGTCACGGTGTCCACCCTCAGCCTTTCCCTCCCAGGAAGGCTTCCTCCTCTTTACAAAACCTCAAAGCTGGCGTTTTCAAGCGTTTGAGCTTTACTCCCTCCTGCTGACCCGCTGCCTCCGGGCTGGCTGCTCAAGGCTCCATCCCTGAGAGCTCGGAGAGGGGGAATCAGGGTTCTGACTATTAAGAGGCGTTAGATGAACAGAGCAAACGCCACCAAGCTCACCTGCCAGGAACCCGTGAGTTCTCTTTTTTCTCCTGAAACTCGGGGGGAACGAAGGTGCTGGCTGCCCCGCGGGGGGAAGCTGGTTCCGGTGGGCACAGGCCTGAAGTCATTGTTGAGACTGAAAACATCCAAGTCGGTCCTTTTTTGGTCCCACCCCTGAGACCGCCACTCTTAGGGCCGGTTTCTCTCCGCCCGGCTCCGGCTCCGGCTCTGGCTCCCGAGGATGGGGCGGCCTCTGAGGCTGCGCTGAGCTTGCTCACCTCCGCCGCCGGGTCAGGGTTACCGGGTCAGGGTTACTGGATGAGAGCAATGTGGGGGCCAGAACATTCTGTCCAGCTTTGGGTGTCACAGTGGAATGCGAGAGGACACTGCTGGCCGGTACCACACACGCACGGGCTCCCGTGGGCGCGCGGGGTGAGTGTGGCGAGCGTGATGCCAAGGACCCAGCCTCTTCCTCCAGGTGGCCCCGGAGAAACACTGTTCTCGCGGCTCCGAATGGCTGTGCGCCCTTCCTGCCCAGCTCCCCTTCTCCGTGGCTCCCCCAAGGCCAGGACATCGCTGTCCCCCGACGAGTCCTCCACCCAGCACGGTGTCGCCATCACGGTAGGTGGCGGTGGGTGAGGGTCCGCTATTCTCTCTGAAGGACGCGCTGTGGGACCGGCTCCTGAGTGCACCTCCACATCCCGGAGGAGGGGGCGCCTGCTCCCCCAGGAGGTGGGACCTCCGAGGGCCTTGTTACCAGAATCACTTTTTCTTTTGTTCTTTTTTTAAAATATATTTTTATTGACTTTAGACAGGAAGGGAGAGGGTGAGAGAGAGAAACATCAATGATGAGAGCGAATCATTGATCAGTTGCCTCCTGCACGCCCCCCACTGGGTATCAAGCCCACAACCCGGGCACATGCCCTGACCGGGGAATTGAACCGTGACCTCCTGGTTCATAGGTCGATGTTCAACCACTCTGCCACGCCGGCCGGGCTAGCTCGTAAAGCTTAAGCACCAGGAACTGAAAACTCCCCTCGTAAAGGTTTCCTTGCATTCCCCCTAGTTCCCTAGACCAGCAGCGCCGACCCCGCAGCAAGACGCGTGGGGCCCGGGGCTCAAGGGCCCTGAGCGAAGTGAAGGCCAAGTCAGGCTGCGCCCTGAGCGTGGCCTTGAACCGCCTGTGTTACTGCCGCAGGCGCCCGCCCGTCAGGGATGGACCAGGGGCCCCTCCGTCAGAAGGAGCGTTCGTGTACATCTAACCTTCACTCGGACCTCGGGTTGTGACTTCCTAGGAGAGTCTGACTTGGTGTGTTTTGTGGATGGGCCGCGCCTGGTCAGTTGAAGGCCTTTAGGAGCAGAGCTGGGGTTTCTCTGGGGAAGAAGAAACTCCGCCGGTGGACCCAGTGTGGCTGCCTGAGAGGCGCCCGCCTGCCCGGCTGCCCTCCAGCCCCGGGTCACGTCAGCCATTTCCTGGAAATGAATCTTTTCACCTCCACCTCCTTCCGGCTGCTTCTCCAGCAGGACTCTCTGACCGATACACGCTCTGCATGGTGCTCGGCATGGGGGGGCGTGGTGCTGCTTTATGCTGCGGCTGACTTTTCATGTAGACACGTGGACATCCTCTCCCCTTTCTCTTCCAGGGAAGTGCTGGCTTGTGTTTCTCCTTGTGGCTAGTGGTGGGCCAGCCCTGGGGGGGCCCGTCGCCAATCTTAGCTCTCTCCTTCGTCCTCTCTTTCCTCCCCAGATTTCCTTCTTCTCCACAGGTCCTGGGGGAGGCAGGACAGGCTGCCCCGCGCCGCAGGGCCAGCTGTGGGTGTTTCTTTGGCAGTGTCTTAGCTGGTTGTTGTGAGTAATAATGAGGGAAGCAATCAGCAAGTATACTGCCCTAGAAATGCTGCACGTTGTTGGGCTCGAGAGGAGAGACCAGTGCGAGACGCCCGGGCCAGCGCGAGGCGCCAGGATGTGGGAAACGTGGCTCGTCATGTCGGTTGGTGAGGGGCGCTGGGGGACCAGCTCTGGGGGTCCTGGAGCCACCGGCTCAGGGTGCTGCAGGAAGAAGGCAGCATGCTGGGGAGGGCTCCTGGCTGGGGAGGTGGGCATCTGGGGATAACAGTCGCCAGTGTTTATGGAGCAATTCATATGTGGGAACCCTGTTCTCAGCATTCTACACGCATTGCCTCGTGCGCGAGAGGCTGCTGTTCCATCTCACACAGAAGGAAGCGTGCAGTAGGCAGCAGTAGCTAAGGGTGTGTTGGTAGGAAGCGGGGCCAGGATTTGAACCCAAGCAGTCAGGCTCGAGGCTCTGCACTTTGACCACCAGCTTGTGTCCTCGGGGATGGGCCGAGGGCAGCAGCATGCCCCTGTGGACATGCTTGGCGGTGACCTGGACGTGAACACGCACCCATTCGCACCCACTCTGCCTCCGGGAGACACATTCCGAGAGCAGTCTTTGTGGAGAATGCACCTGTAGGCTCTGCCGATGTGTCTGCCCCGGAGGCCCAGGACGCCGGAGGTGAGGGGGTGGTGTGTTGTCTCCGTCCACTGATGAGAGTGGCTCCTCCGAGGCAGCTCGGCCGGCCGAGGACGGTTCAGTTCTCAGGGTCCCGCCAGAGGCAAGCTCCCGCGCCCGTGGGCTGAGGCCATGGCATGGGCACTGGACCCAGCCACCAGGGGATGGAGAAGGAAGGCCGTGACGGCCCCTCCAGGTCTTGGAGCACCAGGCACACCCAGGGCCTCCAGCGAACCAGGGGCAGCCGCCAGTGGGCCCTGTGCTTCGACAGCTCCCCGACCCGCCTTGGTCCCTGCCTCCCTCCCTCCCGCTGGTGGCCCTGTGCTCTGTGGCCCTGAGCCCTGAGGACTCCCGGTCTCCGTCCTCTGATATTTCCCACGTGTCTCCCATCTGGCGCGTACAGAAACTCGCCCAGGTCTGGGACGTGAGGCTGGGTGTCAGGGGCTTCTCCTCCAACCCGTGGACTAAATCAAACAAACCTGCAGGGTCTGGGAGGTGATGGACCGCCTGTGCCTCTGACACCGGCCAAGGACAGCACCTGCCATGACCCCCAGCTTCCACACGCCCCCTGCTGCTTCCCTCCCAGCCCCTGCCCCTGCCTGCCCCGCCCCTGCCCACCTGGTGGACCCCACCTTTTGCTCTGCCTGGTCTGTCTCACTGCCTCCGATGGCTGAGGAGGAGCCTGTTTCTATTCTGACCACCATATGTAAGTCAGAGGCCCCTGAGAGAGGTTTTCTGGGATTCAGAGCCGAACCTTGTCCTTGACACACTCCGATGATAGGCCTTCCTGTGGGAATTATTCTACTTCTCCTCAACGCTCAGAGGGCCTGCCTCACACAGTGGACTGGCCACGCCCAGGCCCACTTGGCCACCAATTCCTCTGGGCTCCCCAGCCTCGGAGCGGTGGGTGTGGGCTGAAGTGGGGCCCTGGAATGCCTGGAATGCCGGCTGCAGTGACAGAGGCTCCTCGGATCTGGATCCCTCGCGGGACCAGGGTGGCGTTTGGGATGGTTTCTGAGCCAAAGTCTTCGCATTTTTCCCAGCTCCAGGCAGAAGTAAAGCATGTCTGCCTTCTCCCAACCACCGATTAATTCGGGGTCCTGAACTTTTAAATGAAAGGGTTCTGACCTCAGTAACCTACTACTCCGAGTTCAGGTAAAACCATTTGCAAGCAGCCTCTTGTCCGCTCCCACGGTGCTTTAGGTTGTGCCACGGCAACAAGAAAAAGGGTCCTCCCCGGGTGGAGTTCACCGCAGGCGCCCCTGGGTAGTGAGTGAGGCCGTGGGAGCAGCAGTCTTGGCGTCTGCCCAGCGCTCTGATGAAGGGGGTGTCTTGGCGGCAATTGAATTTGCTGCTGCCGACTTCAGAGCAGATGTACAGGGTGTGTGCTCTGTCTCCCTGGCAGGAGAGAGGTGCTCGGGCATCCGTCTAGCGCTTTATCTTCCTAGGTCCAGGAGGCACCCAAAGCCGTCTTGGCCGCATGGGAGTGAGTTTAGAGAAGGGATTGAGACAAAGAGGGGCTACCCCCCTCATCTCCACCCCCCTCACTCCTCTACCCACCCCCCCGCCCCCACACATGGGCCATGACTTCGGAAGGTCAGGGTCCAGGACATCGAGGATGTCCACACGCCGGGCAGAGTGCACATCTGCTTTCAGGACTGTAGGGAGAACTGTGGTCAGAAGCTGATGGGCTGGACAGAGGGATCAAGAATTTCATAGAGTGACTTGAGTTAGAGGCACCTTTTATGTTCTGAGGAAAAGTATTTGATCTTGGTTGAGAGGCAAAGTGGGGTTTTAAAGTATTTGATTAATTATATGTGTGCGTATATATTTAATAAGCTCTGTGGATTATCCTATCAATTTCCTGGTTTCGTTATTGTTCTGTAGTTTCACAAGACGTAACCACCAGGGGAAACTGGGTGAAGGGTACACGGGATCTCCCTGTACATCTTTTTTTTTTTTTTTTTTTTAATTTCCTGTAAATCTATTATTTCAAAATAAAAAATTAGAGCATATATATTTCTATTTGATTAGATGCTGTGTGATATCCTGGAACAGAAAAAGGACATGAGTAGAAAAAAAAAAAGGTAGAATCTAAAAGAGGTCTTTAGTTAAAGGTGATATGTCAATGTTAATGTCTTAGTATTCACAAATGTACCATTAAAAGAAACTGGGGGAAGGATCTGAGGGAGTCTGTACTATCCTTTACACCTTTTCTGTAAATCTAAAATTATTCTAAAATAAAAAGGTTAGAAAAACAAAAGTCTATGTGTGTCTATGTGTATATGTATTGTCAAATTCAAATGCCAACAGGAATGCCCAATTTGGGGTGTGGTAAGGAAGGAAACCTGACTTCGTACAAACAGCTGGAAGGAGCACAGCATGGCGGTGAAGACACTGCTGGGGAACACTCCACAGTGCTACAGCGCGGCTGCCGTGGGAATGGCACCACCACGAGGCTGCCCGGGACCAGCCCCCCTCAGCTAGGCAGCTCCCCAACGGTCCGCTCTGCCCCTGCCCTTGGCCTGTGACGCTGGCAATGAGACATGGGGGAAATGCACTCTCAGACCTACAAGGGTGGGGGGGCGGGGAGGAGGGGGCCCGGCTGGCTTATATAGACAGAAATCCTGACTGATGGTTCCTGATTGGCCAGAGTAGAGCTGCTCTGATTGGTCAAAGCTGCATAGCTCTGATTGGGTGGAAAAAGCCTCAGCCCTATTGGTTGAAAGAGGACTCCAGGGACTCCTTATAAGCACTGCTCAGATGGCAGAAACATAGTGCAGGTAGGGTAGCGGAGAGTTCCCCATGAAGTGCGGTTTGCCTGGGAGGCCCCTGTGCAGAAATGGCTGCGAGGCTGTTTTTGTTTTGTTTTGTTTTTCTTTTCTGAACCCATTTAGCCACAAGGAGCCCTTCTTAGTAGGTGTCCTTTTTTTCCCCTCGGAGTTCACAGTATCTATATATATAAAAGCCTAAGCAACCCTTCGACTGCCCGACCAGTAGCTATGACGCGCACTGACCACCAGGAGGCAGATGCTCAATGCAGGAGCTGCCGAGCTGCGGTGACTGGGCAGCCGCGGTTCTCGAGTGACGCACCCAGAACCAGAGAGGAAGAAGCACAATTCCAGGGTGCATCACCCAAGAACCGCCCTCTTGCAATCCGGGACCCCTCGGGAGATGTCGGAGAGCCGACTTTGGCCCGATCCCCGCAGGCCAGGCCAAGGGACCCGCTGGTACACGAATCCATGCACCGGGCCTCTAGTATATATAATTTTGCTCCCTTGTTTGGCTGTATGGCCCAGCAGAGCTCTTACAACCAATAGGAGCCCTGAATCCTCTCCTCCAACGTTAGGGAGAGCTCACTGTGATACAATCCCATTTTCCAGACCAGAAACTGAGGTACAGACAAGAGCTGAGGTAATCAGATTGTGATTTCCTGGAATATTTAAACTCAAATTCTTTTCTGTTTTCTAAGCTTGTGCTTACAAACATACAAAATAATCTATAAACTGTAGCTGTTATACATTGGCGGGCGGGGGACGGGGGGCGGGGGGGTAAGGAAATGACCGTTGCTACTGTTTTGGGCTGTCCCCAGGACCAGTGGCTAAATTTGGTGGGGAATCCAGTCAAAATGAAAATACAGAGTCGGCACCTGGTCCGTGCCTTGCAGCGAGGGTGCTTCCAGAATGCGTGAGGACTGGTGGGCTCCAGGTGGTTTTGCTCCTCAGAGCACCTGCCTGGACCTTGGGGGACCCCTCACCCCACCAGATGCAGTCCAGAGGCGCACCCCAGTGACGCACCCCAGTGACCTCAGCTTAATCTCCTTCAAGATCCTATTTCCAAATACAGTCACATTTTGAGTAACTGCCGTGTTACTGCTTCAACATATGAATTGGGGGAGGGGGGCGGAGGGGATGGCATGGACACAATTCAGCCTTTCACAGGGATTTTTCTGGGTTTCAAAATCGAGGGTTAATGCTTAATATCTCCCCAGTCTGAAAAGCCGAGAAATCGTTGACTCCCGGTTTGTTCTCCGTCCACAGGAAGAGGATCCGTGAGACTGAATGTGGAGAATGTGGCTGTGGGTGGTTGCTCAAGGGCATGAGGCACGGGTTACTTCATACCGGCTTTCAGGGCGACACAGGAAGAGTGACTGTGCCGAGGACAGGAGCCAGCTGCTCCCCAAGTCCTGCGGAGCCGGGGCGAGAGGAAATGAGTATGAACAGAAGATTGGGGTCAGAGATGGCAAAAGACCTTCAGGTCGGCAGGGGTAGGCAGGGTCAAGGTCCTGAGAGCCAGGAGTAGTAATGTCGGGAGACCTGTACTTGGTCACCTGGGGTGTCGAGGAGTCCTTGCCAGGTTCATAATAAGCCTTAACCCTCAATCCCCCCATCAGGGGCAGTGCCCAGGCATCTGTGTTCTTAGACAGTTCCCCGGGCAGGGTGTGATGACACAAGATTGGTCGTGTGCCGTGATTATTGAAGCTGGCTGATGGCTCCCTGGGGGTTCGTGTGCTTTTTCAGTACAAAAAGTTTAAGGAGAGAGAGATGGAGAAAATGGGGAAAAGCTCCCGGGAGGTTCTGAGGCCAACCCTGGTTAGGACACAGATGGGAGGGAGGAGGCCAGACCTGCCCCTGGGCTTCCTCTGACCTGGGAGGAGCAGTGCCTCCTGGTGGTGAACAGTGGGCACTGCACACGCACTGTGCGTGACCCGGGGTCCAGTGTGAACCTGAGACCAGGACAGCGTGTGCCCCTGGGTCGGCCAGGACCCCTGGGATGGTGGTAGAGGTGAAAGCGAGGCAAGCATAATGCCACTTTGTAAATTTGCCTTTATCCTTTGGGTCACAGGCATGGCTAGATGGCAGAGGGGCCCATGGCATAACCAAGGCAAAGAGCCTGCCCTTAGTATAACTAGAGGCCTGATGCACGAAGATTTGTGCAAGAACAGGCCTTCCTTTCCCTGGCTGCCGGCACTGCCTTCGCTCCAGCTGGAGCCGCCTTTCCGCCTTCCCATGCTGCCCAGAGGCCTGGAGTGGCTGGGGCAGTGCAGAATGCCTGCGTCCCGCCCCACCCAGGCCGCTTGGTGCCTCTTTATGCAAATTAACCTGCCATCTTTGTTGGGTTCATTTGCATATTCACTCCTGATTGGCTGGTGGGCGTTGCGAAGGTACAGTCAATTTGCATCTTACTCTTTTATTAGTGTAGATATAATGATCAAAATAGTTGATAAAAGCACATTTGTTTTAGAGTGGTACACATGCCCCTTATGAGCACGTTACGGAAGATCCAGTGGCAGCTGGTCTTAGGACGACTATAAAAGTAGTGATGAGCATGAATGGCACTTTGAGAACTCTGAACCATGATATGAAAATACCTGTGATGTGATTTCTATTGTTGACAGAATCAGGTATACTGCTAAGAACTCTCCAGGGCCCGTTGCTTGCCTTCCTAGGTCGAGGGGATGCTGGATTCCTGTGGGGAGTCGGTGAGAATAGATGCACCTAGTTGCCCTCTGGGTGCATGGCCCGCAGGTAAGAACCTGCCTTAGAGAGGAGCCAGGGGCCACGGTGCTCCCCTCATTGGTCCCACACATGTTGATCGAGGGCCTACTGTGTGGCAGACACTGCACAACGTAGACCAGGTCTTTGTCCTTCCCAGGGGTGCATCCCACAGAGAGACAGATGATAAACTATACAAAGAACAGCCCCGTTGGCGTGGCTCAGTGGATGAGCGTCAACCTATGAACCAGGAGGTCACAATTTGATTCCCAGTCAGGGCATATGCCCAGGTTGCAGGCTCAATCCCCAGTGCAGGAGGCAGCCAATCAAAGATTCCCTCTCATCATTGATGTTTCTCTCTCTCTCTCTTTCTCCTCCTCTCCCTTACTCTCTGAAATCAATAAAAATATATATTTAAAAAACACAATACATAAAACAGATTCAACATGCTTAGAATTTCAGTCACATGTTCCTATGGAATATATTATATAACATAATATATAATATACTAGAGGCCCAGTGCACGAATTCGTGCACCAGTGGGATCCCTCAGCCTGGCCTGCGGGATCAGGCCGAAACCGGCTCTCTGACATCCCCCGAAGGGTCCTGGATTGCGAGAGGATGCAGGCCAGGCTGAGGGACCCCACCAGTGCACGATCGGGGCCAGGGAGGGATGCAGGAGGTTGGCCATCTGGAGAGGGACTCCGGGATGGCTTCAGGGCGTGTCTAGCCTGTCTCGCTCAGTCCCGATCGACTGGACCCCAGCAGCAAGCTAACCTACTGGTCGGAGTGAGCATCTGCCCCCTAGTGGTCAGTGCACATCATAGCAAGTGGTTGAGCAGCCTTAGCATATCATTAGCCTATTATGCTTTGATTGTTTGAACAGCTGACTGGATGACCGGACACTTAGCATATTAGGCTTTTATTATATAGGATAATGTTTCCTGTATAACTGATACATAATTCTTCTCAGTGGAAGTTTCAATCCCATTTTCTTTAAAGTCAGGGTTTGCCACCTAGTCTAGCCCATGGTCCCTTTTTATAAGGCAAAAGAGATCTCACCTCCTCTGGCAAGTTCCCAAGGGCTTCTGGGAAGGCAGGGTGCTCATACCCCGCCAACCCCTATTAAGAATCACTGTTATTCATAACAGCGTTATTCACAAGAGTCAAAGGTGGAAACAGCCCAGGTGCCCATCGACAGGTGAGTGGATTCACACATGTCCGTGCCATGGAATGTCATTTGGCCATGACAGGGAACGAAGAGCCCATTGCTGCCACGGGGATGAACCTCAAGACATTGTGGGAAGTGGAAGAAGCCAGACACAAACTACCACCTGTTGTCTGATTCCACGAATGTGAAATGCCGAGAACAGGCAAATCCACCAAGAGAGAAAGCAGGTGAGCGGTTGCCAGAGGCTGGGGGGGAGAGGCGATGGGAGTTATTGCGTAAGGGGTACAGAGTTTCTGTTTGGGGTGATGAAAAGGTTTTGGAAATAGCAGTGATGGTTACACAACCTTGTGAATACCACTGCATTATATACTTTAAAATGGCCGAAATGACAATTGGTTATAGTATAGACATTTTACCACCATTTACAAACTAGGGTCACTTTTTCGAGACATCTTTCTGGCTGGAGACACTGACTCAGCCTGGTGACCGCAGTGCCCTGGCCTCCCTTTGCTGACGTCCCTCCCCACGCTGGGCTGTAGGAGCTCTCAGTCTCATGGCTTAGATGTGATCTGTAAGCTGATTGCCTCCGAATTTCTGTCTCCAGATAGGATCTCCCCAGAAGTCCAAGCTGCCCCACTGGGCTTGTCCAATAGGAATCTGACCACAGGCCCAGAGCTGAGCTCCTGCGGCTGCCTCCCCCTGAACCTGCCCCCCAAAGAGCCGCTCTGCCCCTTCAGCTTAGAAATCTAGACGCTCCCGCGACTCATCGTTTGCTCACACTGACACCTGACCTTTCCGAGAATCCGTCAGTCATCTCTGCCTCGGGAACACAGCCATGACCCCTCACCTAGTGACACAGACGCCTCTGAGCCGGCTGTGTTCGTTCCCGGCCGCCTCTGCCCAGCCCTCAAGGGTTCCCATGTCACTGTGTAAAAGCTCAAGTCCTCCTGGTGACGGGGCCTCGTGTGACCTCCCGCCCCTCTGCCCGCCTCTCCTCTCCCTCCTCTCCCTCTAGCCACAGTGGCTCCTTGCTGTTTGCTGAAAACACTGGCCATGATATAAGGGCCCTAGCTGGTTTGGCTCAGTGGATAGAGCATCAGCCTACGGGCTGAAGGGTTCCGGGTTTGATTCCGGTCAAGGGCATATCCCTGGGTTGTAGGCTTGATCCCCAGTAGGGGGCATGCAGGAGGTAGCTGATCAACGATTCTCTCTCATCATTGATGTTTCTTATCTCTCTCTCCCTCTCCCTTCCTCTCTGAAATCAATAAAAATATAGTTAAAAAATATGATATAAGGGATGAAAAATGGAACACGCGTGCAGGGCGCTGAGCGTGAATTGAGTTGGCAGGATGTTGCTCTGGGTGAGTCAGTGACTGAGTGGGGCGAGTCTGCAGAGTCCACTGCCGGGGTTCTTGTTCTCGCATTAAGAAGGGTTCAGCAATCTGGAGAAAGGCTGTGCGTAGATTAAATAGGAGTCCGGAGACGAAAGATAATTTTGAAAGGCATTGGGGGTCAGAGGAGCTTCAGCTAAAGGAGCTAAGTTCTCCTTCTTTCAGGACCCCTTGCTTTTTATTAACACAATTTGTCCTAAGGCAAGGTGGAGACACACTTCAAAGGTAGGGTTTCCGTCTACAGAGTCCATTGTCAGATTGGGGAATAGCCTATGGCTGTTCAGGGGTTTGGCCAGTAGGAGGCAATAACATGTAGATTAAGATGCCCTGAGCTGTCTGGCAGTAAACAATCCATTTAATGCATCCCTTTCAGGTTTGGGGAAATGCCTTTAGCCATTCCCAACAGGTGACAACATATGTGACTCAGCCCTTGTTGAGTCCCCAAGTTCCATCAACCTTTTGATGAAACTCTTGCAGTAATGACATGCTGGAACTGGCTTCCGGCAGTCCACCACTGGGGCTTTATAAACCTTGTACACTTAGGATACACTACATTTATACAGCCACACGTGATTCAATCAAGCACAAAAAGAAAATGATGCAATTGAGAGACATGATAAAAATGAGATGTGTGAGGCTGTTTTACAGCAAAGTTTTTTGTAAGTAAAGAGTATCCTCTAAAATAACAATAAAAAGTATGGTAGAGCCAATATAGAAAGCAGCAACCTAGTCCTTCATTATCATTACCCAATGTTACATGCTGCACATAATTATATGTGCTGTACTTTTATGAGATTTTATAGGTTTGTTTACACCAGCATCACCACAAGTCCAAGCTCAGGGTTCCTGGACCCCACTCCCTGGCTTGCAGACAGCCACCTTCTCGCTGTCCCCTCCCTGGCAGAGGGCAAGGGAGCACTGGTGCTTCCTCCTCTTCTTTCTCAGGCCCCACTCCCATCACAGGGCTCCATCGCATGACCTCTTCTAGCCCGAAGACTATCCAAAGGCCCCGCCTCCTAATACCATCACGCAGAGGGTTAGGGCTTCGACCAGCAGGTTTGGGGAAGGGGATCCGCAAACATTCAGTCTACAGCAGGCCTTTAATCACATCGTCAAATCCCCTCATGCAGTGCTTGGCTCGGTGTCTGACTGAATAAGCCCGGGATGGGATTGAGTTGGGGGGTCTATAGAATTCCGCCCACCAGACAGACGTGGTCAGGACAGAGGTGCAGTGGGGCCTGGCCCTCCCCTGGATTACGGCACCTGCCCCGCTGGCTGCAGCGCCCCTAAACCGGTCCACCTGCAGAGGGGCTCGGAGGAGAGGCCCCGAGGAAAACGGCCTTCCCTTCAGTGCCTTAGCTCTGCCTTCGTCGGCCCGGGTGGCTGGGAACGATGGTGCCTTGGCTGCCCCCGGAGCTGGTGCCACGCCCATCGGAACAGCGAATTCAGGGTTTCCGAGGGCAGCAGGCCCAGGTGCACAGCTGGCTGGGTCAAAGCCTTCAGAGTTTGGGGTGGGGAGGGGCAAGGCTCAAGGTGAGGGAGGAGAGTTTAAGCACATCCCCACCAGGACCTGGGGCTTCTCTTGTAGGAAAATACACCCACCAGATGGTGTGCCATGCAGGGGAGGCCCCTGACCTGCGAAATGTGGCTGGTCAGGCCTGTCCTGGCCTTTCCCCTGCGTGGGGCCCCAGGTCACATGAGCATGCCCAGGGGTTGCTGGAAGTGGGGGCGGGGAGGATGGAGAGGGGCTCCCGTGGGCTGGGCTCCTCTCCCACGGCCACTGCTCGTCACATCGCGGTCCCTGGGTAGGAAGGGGCAAGACAAGCAATACACACCTTTAACCAGGAAATGAGAGAGCCCACATTCCTACCGGCCCCTCTTCTGCTCGGAGTTTAGGAATCACAGGTGGGCCTGTTCCTCAGGTTGGAGTTGAGCTCAGGAGATCAGCTAGGGCGCCTTCGATTTAGAGGCTCCCTGTTGCCACTGTCAGAGGAAGGGGCTCTGGGCCATTTCTGGGGCGGGGGGAGGGAGGAGAGAGCAACAAGCCCATCTGCTCCTGGGGCCACCAGCCCGGGCTGTGGGGCCTCTCTGGGTCTGCGCCCTTGATAACAGGGGGCGGGGCGGGGAGGGTGGCTGGGGAGGCTGTCGCTGTGTGTCGGGACCTGGGACCTGGCCCCTTTGGATGTCGGTCATGGAGCGACAAGACAATCACCAGCTGGCTTGGCATGGATGCTAGAGAAACAACTCGGGGTCAAAATAAGACGCCATCTGAATTCCTTACTAGTTCCCTGGAGGGGAGGAGAAAGGGGACCAGGAGGACGTAGCATCCAACGTGGGGTGGGCCCTGCCGCAGGCAGCTCAGAGCCTGGGTTCTCCGGGGGTGCTGCTGTTAGCCAGGCCTCCTGGAGGACCAGCAGCCACTGGGAGGGCAGAAGCAGAGCCCAGGACTCTGTGACACGCTGGGAGCCAAAGCTGCTGGCTCCCTTGGGTGGAGGCCACACCGGTGGCTTTGGCGACGTAGGCATCAAGGTTTTTGCCTCCTGCTCACTAGGAGTGCCAGGACCCATGAGGGCAGCACCAGGGAGCTCGGACCTCGGAAAGTCAGCCTCAAGCTTAGAGCTGAGTGACCTGAGGCTGTGCCATCGCCCGTCTTTCCCATTGCCCCCAGGGGGATCTTCTGGGAATGCTGTTTTCCAGGGCAAAGCAAACCAGGCAGTCTCCTGACCACCCCTGCCTGCTGCATAGCCGGCCTCTGCCCTGGAGAGGTGGAGGAAGTGCTTTCATCGAAATCAGCAGGGAAGGGACTGGCAGGCTGGTCTGCCGCCAAGCAGCGTGCCAGGAGACCTCTCCTGTCCTCTCTGCCCCCAATACCCTGAGGACCAAATGACCATGAGCTGGGGAGAAAGTCCACTCCATGCTCTTGCCCAGCCATGTTCCAGAGCCCAGGGCTCGTTGCACAATCCACGCTCGAACCTGTTCACACCAGTAAAAGCTGGGAGGCCTCACTGACAGCCAGGGCCTGTGTGTGGCTGGGGGTCCTCTCGGGAGGAGGCCAGCAGCTTCCGAAGTGACTAGAAAGAACGCAGCTGCTCCTCAGCTCTCTGCGGGCCGTGTCCCCGAATACTTGCCCAAACCGCTGGGACCTGCTGTTAGTAACTATTTTCCCGATTAAGAAAGAATATATGCTCATTCCAGCATGGCTTGTAATAGCCCAAACCCGGAAACAACCCAAATGTCTAAAAACAGTACAATGGATAAATATATTATTTATTTCATGGACAACAACACAATGGTTACAGCAAGGAACATGAGTGAACTGCAGCTTCATGTAAGAACGTGGATGAATCTCACAACAATAAGGTGGAGCCAAAATCAGAATATTCAAAAGGTAACATAGAGTGTGATTCCATTGATGTGAAGTTCAGTGACAGGCAAACTACTGTTTTGTTTAGGGGTGCATACATGAATGGTTAAAAAGAAAAAGCAGTAGAATGACAGAGGAAGAAGAAAGAGGTTTGGGGAAAGGCTTCTGGTAATATTAATATTTCTTGCGCTGGATGGGTATTTGCTTTATAATTCATTAAGTCATACAGTTGTATGGAAGGCACTTTGCAGTATGCCTATTTCATAATCAGTGATTTTAAAAGTTAGATACAAAAAGATAACCTATGCCCATGATAATCTTCCTTTTCTGACTCAAATGCAAAATCAAATCTAGTGTACACGGAAAACTACAAACATCATTGAAAGAAATTAAAGATGACCTAATTGAATGGGAAGACATCGCATGTACATGGATAAGAAGATTTAACTCCATTAAGGTAGCATTATTCCCCCAATTTATCCGCAGATGCAACTCAACCCCTGTCAGGATCCCAGCAGGCTCTATTCGCAGAAGTGGAAATGCTGATCCTAAAATTGATACGGAATTGCCAGGGACTCCAAACAGCCAAAACAATACTGAGAAAGAAAAGCAATGTTGGTTCCCGATTTCAAAACATACTACAGTGCTACAGGAACCCAAACCATGTGGTGCTGGCAAGAAAGAACACTTGGCTGTACATCTTCACGAGTCTGGATGAGGCAATGGTTTCTTAGAAATAACACCAACAGCTCAGCAACCAAAGAAAAGAAGTAGGTCATGTGGACGTCGACAAAATAAAAACTTCTGTACCTCAAAGTGCACTACCAAGAAAGTGATAAGATGACCCACAGAATGGGAGAAAGATTTTGTAAATTAATCTGATAAGTTTCTAGAATCCAGAATATCTAAAGAACTCTTGCAACTCGACTCCATATCAAAAAGACAAACTCAATTTAAAAATAGGCAAGGGAGCCCAGCCTAAGTGGCTCAGTGGTTGAGCTTCGACCTTTGAACCCAGAGGTCACAGTTAGATTCCCAATCAGGGCACATGCCTGGGTTGAGGCTCGATCCCCAGTGTGGGGTGTGCAGGAGGCAACAGATCAATGAGTGTCTCTCATCATTGATGTTTCTGTCTCTCTTTCCCTCTCCCTCTCCCTCTCTAAAATCAATAAAAATATATTTTAAAAAAATTTTAAATAAAAATAGGCAAGGGAATTGAATGGGCATTTCTCCAAAGAGGATATGTAAATGACCAATACGCATATGAAAAGATGTTCCGTTTCATTATTAGAGAAATGCAAATCAAAACCACACTGTAACACCACTTCATAACCACTAGGATGTCGGGAATAAAAAAGCAGATAGTCAAGTGTTAGGAGAATGTGAAGAAATTGGAACCCTCACACATTGCTGTAGTAATATAAATGGTGCAGCCACCCAAAGTTCAACATTGTGTAACCATATGACCCAGCAATTTCACTCCATGAGAACGGAAAAGCTATGTCCACACAAAAACTTATACATAAATGTTTAAGTCATAGCAGCATTATTTATAACAGCTAAAAAGTGTCCAAATGTCCACCAGCTGATGAATGGGAAAACAAATGTGGTCTATCCACACGAGGGAATATTGTCTGGCCATAAAAAGGAATAAAGCACTGAGACGTGCTACAACATGGATGAACCTTGAAAACATGTTATGTGAAAGAGGCCCGTGACGGAAGTCTGATTCCATCTCTGTGAGCTGTCTGGAATAGGCGAATCCGTAGACACGGAAGGTAGATTAGTGGTTGCCAAGAGCTGGGGAGGGAGAAGGGGAGCAAGATGGGCTGTGACCACTAACGGGGTTTCTTCTTGGGGTGATGAATATGTTGTGGACTGCGACAATGATGATGGTCACACAAACCTGTGAATATACGAAAAGCTACTGAATTGTACACTGAAAAGTGCCAATTTTATGGTAAGGTATATCTCAATTAAAAATATGAAATTATAAAAAAAAACAAATTGGAATGGCTTCTTTGTTTTAAAAATTACACCTAATACGACTAATTTTTTTAAGATAGTGTGCTCATTGTAAGAAAAATTGTCACACCCCCTCCCGGGAGTAGCCACCACACCCTGTGGACACTCTGTACCCTGCTTAGGGAAGGAGGATCCTGAGTGTATTTTTGTTACCAGTGGAAGGAATGCCTCCATCCCCCGCCCAACACACACACACACACACACACACACACACACACACACACACACACACGACACACACACACACACACACACACACACACACACACACACACACGCTGGCTGGAAGGAAGGTAATATTAGCCCTAAAAATGCAAGTCCCACACACACACACACACACACACACACACACACACACACACACACACACACACACACACACACACACACACACACGCTGGCTGGAAGGAAGGTAATATTAGCCCTAAAAATGCAAGTCCTTGGCTCCCAGGACAGACGTCCGAGCCATCTGGTGAGTGCAGGGCCAGCCTTTCAGGCGGGCGGGGCTCCAGGCCTGGAAGCCTGACCACCCACCGGACTTGGGCGCAGGGGCGCGGTGTGAAATTGTTCGTGGGGCACGTGGGCGGGGCGCAGGGGCGGGGCTGGCGCTCGGGGGCGGGGCTCAGGGGGCGGGGCTGGCGCTCGGGGGCGGGGCTCAGGGGCGGGGCTGGCGCTCGGGGGCGGGGCGGGGGCGGGGCCCGGAGCCGCGGGCAGGGCGTGGGGGCGGTTTGCGAAGGGCGAAGGGGCGGGGCTTGAGGGCAGGGGCGGGGCGAGGGGCGGGGCCCAGCAGCCCGGGCGGGGCGAGGGGCCGGGCTTGGAGCCGCTGGCGGGTCGGTGCAGAGGCGGCGGCGGCGGCGGCGGCCGCACTGGCGGCGCGGCCTCTGTCCTCGTGGCGCCCTCGCATTCGGCCCCCTCCCCGCCCGCCCGGCCATGCCGCCGCCCGCGCCGCCCACCGTGCTGGTGCCGTCGGAGCGGGCCGTGGTGCTGCTGTCGTGCGTGCTGTCCGCGCTCGGCTCGGGCCTGCTGGTGGCCACGCACGCCTTGTGGCCCGACCTGCGCAGCCGAGCGCGGCGCCTGCTGCTCTTCCTGTCGCTGGCCGACCTGCTGTCGGCCGCCTCCTACTTCTACGGGGTGCTGCAGGACTTCTCGGGCCCCTCGTGGGACTGCGTGCTGCAGGGCGCGCTCTCCACCTTCGCCAACACCAGCTCCTTCTTCTGGACCGTGGCCATCGCCCTCTACCTGTACCTCAGCATCGTGCGCACCACGCGCGGGCCCCGCGCCGGCCGCCTGCTCCTGGCTTTCCACGTCGTCAGGTGGGTGGCCGCCCCGTGGCCCTCGCGCCCTTGTGGCGCCCTCGTCGGGGTCAGGGCCGGGCCGGGCGCCCAGCAGGCGGTGTGCGCCCCTCCCCGGGGCAGCCCGCGGCCGCGGGGCGCGTCAGGCTTGTCTGAGAGGTGCACTGGGTGAGCATCCCCTTTCTGCTTGCCTCCGCCTGAGGCCCCACCAGGTGGGCCCTGGGCTCAGCACCTGGAGGGAGGAGGGCCAGCGCTCCCCTGGGAACTGAGATGCACCTGGAGAGCTGAGGCCGCTCTGGGTCCTTGGCTCCCGCTTCCCTGCGTTCTGACCACCTGTGCCGCCCTGGGGGGAAGCCCTGGATCCCAGGCTGGGAGATGGGCGAGGGGGCTGCCGCAGGTTGCAGAGCCTGCCAGCGTCCTCCCCATCCCATGCCACCTCTCTGCACCCTGACCCACAGGAGCGGTGCATTCGGCTGCTCCTAGGCTGCGGGTCCAGCTAGCCCTCTGCCCAACGCGGTGCCTCCGCTGTAACATTTACAAAAGACTCTTCTTTCTTTTCTCTCGCCTCATCGCTGGACCTCGGGCCCCGGTCTGTTGTTATCTCTGTCCTGGATGGTCTTGACGGGCTGAGTTGAGCAACCCTGAGGTTGAGGTCAGTGGCAGTGGCTGGCCTGGAGGAGGGCCACAGGCTGCCCGCGTATCTGAGACCAGGGAAAAGGAGAGCCTCGCCCTGCCCTGGCGTGGAAGCTCTCATCACGTTCCCCTCGCCTGAGGAAGAGCGTCGCCTCGCCCCTCTCCCTCCTGGAGTAATTCCCAGATTCAGACACCTGGGGCTGTCCTGCCCGAACCGAGACTGGGCTCTTACAGGCACTTCCTCTCCTCCCTCCCCAGATAAGAGCCCCAACTTCTGCCCTAATTATAGGCCCAAATGCTTGGGTGCTTTCCAGCGCCCGAGGAGGGTCAGCACTTTAGCAGAGACACCTGGGGGTCACAGCAGTGAGGTCACAGGACTGCAAGAGTCACTTGACCTCTTCTCAGAGCCGCTGGCTGGAGGCCAGCTGGTTCCCGGGAAACAAAATGTCCCGCTGCTCAGCTGTTCCAGTCCCAGCTGCAGCTAGCCATTCAGACGGCGCCGGATGCTGCAGGGACCACAGACAGGGGTCTTTCCGCCCCTCGCAGCATCCCGCCTGGCCTGTGTCCATTCACAGACCTAGGCCTTGGCCGGCTGGTTGGGTGGGGGCAGTGTGTACGCCAGAGTTCACATGGACTTGAGAAGGCACCCAAGGCTTTCTGTGCAAGAGTCCCTTCTCTCTCCCCACTCTTTTTAAAAATATTGAACCCACACACACACTGAGTGGCCAGATTATTATGCGTTCAGAGATCATAATAATCTGGCCACTCAGTGTGTGTGTGTGTGTGTGTGTGTGTGTGTGTGTGTGTAGTGATAAAGATAAACCAGGTGCAGCAGTTCTTACAGAAAAGACAACTTTCCTAAGGAACCTGAGTCAGGAGTTCTTTCTGTTCCCGTCTAGGGGGTTTCCTGTGATGTTTAGGAAACGCTTCCCGAGGAGGTCAGTGTGTCCCCTTCTGGCCATGAAAAAGGTGCACCCTGTTCATCCAGTTTGTTGAATGGGATCCACCTGCTTCTTAAAAGAAAAAGAGGAGAGAAGATACCTGGGTCCAAGCTAGAAAGGGACTCGGGCATTTCCCCCCTCAGAGGCGGGAGCAGTCGCAGTTACTAGGCTGAGAGAAGCGGTAAAACCCGTCTAACAGGTTCATCTGTTGACCTAGATCCTCCCAGACTGGAGGCTAACGACCTTACTAAGCACACTCCTTGGTCCTTCTTTGGAGCATCAGTGGATTGTTCCGTAAGTGCCTGTTGGTGTGAGAAATGCCATCTTCGGAAATCGGCTAGACCTGTCATCAGCAAACTGCGGCTCGAGAGCCACATGCGGCTCTTTGGCCCCTTGAGTGTGGCTTTTCCACAAAATGCCACGTGCGGGTGCACAAGTACAGTGCGGTTGAAACTTCGTGGCCCATGCACAGAAGTCGGTTTTCGGCCTGGGCGAGTCTATTTTGAAGAAGTGGTTCTAACACCGAGCCACATTCAAGGGGCCAAAGAGCCGCATGTGGCTTGAGAGCCGCGGTTTGCCAACCACTGGGCTAGACTGTCACCACATGTTACCATTTCAGATAACACAGTCAGTCCACTTCAAACCTCTGGCCTTGAAAACTAAAATATGACAACACACAAGGTTGTTAACTATATTCTGTAAAAGAGTTTTTATGAACTGATTATTTTTAAACTGACAGATATCCTGTTAAGTGGGCAAAAGCCACATTCAGACAAAATATAAAGGTTGGTAAATATATATGGGGAAAAATTTAGCCCCATTAGTTAGTACTCAAAACAATGCAAGTTATAACATTTGAGGTATCATTTTCTCGTTGAATTAAGAAAAATATACTAAGGCAGAATAGGGACGTATTAAATGCCGATGAAACTGGTGTTTCCCTACATT
Organism: Ia io; assembly: GCA_025583905.1. Classification (NCBI taxonomy): domain Eukaryota; kingdom Metazoa; phylum Chordata; class Mammalia; order Chiroptera; family Vespertilionidae; genus Ia; species Ia io. The sequence goes on along the minus strand of JAJQQW010000004.1, from coordinate 4,642,534 downwards.
GTTCTTGGCAATGTAATTCGGAGTAATCTGTGTGGAAAGCACTTGGCTCATACCTCTGGATCCGGTAATCCTATTTGTAGAGACCTAGTCTAAGGAGATAATCCCGAACGCACGCAAAGCTGTATGTGCAAAGGAGCTTGGGAGACGCTGTTCTCACGGGCAGAATTCAAAAGCCACCTCAACGTCCACAGAAGAGGGAATAGAGGGAATAGGGAGTTACCGACGACAGCCCGTGGGAAGTGTTATATAGCCAATACTGGCTGTGAGCTCTGTACCTCTTTTGTTTTTAAATGGTATGATAGCCCTAGTCGGTTTGGCTCAGTGGATAGAGCATCAGCCTGTGGACTAAAGGATCCCAGGTTCGATTCTGGTCAAGGGCACATGCCTAGGGTGCAGGCTCGGCTGCCAAGGTCAGTCCCCCTGTTACAATTCCATCTTGTCTCTTGGCCTTGACACTGATTTTTTTAAATTGAGGTATAATTTGACAATGAGATATTTTTAACTTTCCAGATTTCCCCCATTATTAACATTTTAGCATGTCACCTTTATCCTCTCCAGTTATTTCTTCTTCTTCTTCTTTTTTTTCTGGAAACATTTAAGAGTAAGTAAGTCGCAGCCCTGATGCCCCTGAGTGTGTGTCTCTGGAAGACAAGGACAGTCTCTAAGGACCACATAGGGCCCGGCTGGTGTGGCTCAGTGGTATGAGCCAGGAGGTCATTTGTTCGATTCCTGGTCAGGGCACATGCCTGGGTTGTGGGCTTGATCCCCAGTAGGGGGTGTGCAGGAGGCAGCCCATCAAGGAGTCTCTCTCATTGATGTTTCTATCTCTCTCCTTCCTCTCTGAAATCCATAAAAAGTATACATTTTTTTTTTTTTTAAAGGACCAGATAGGCCTCCAGGGGCAGGAGGGTAGCCGGCAGCGTGCTGCAGGGTTGCGGACCTCACTGAGACTCCAGTCCTGTCACACTGTCCCCTGCAGCAAAGGGAATCTGGCCTGTGTGCGGACTTCGCCCTCAGCCTAAGTCGGGACAGTTCCTCCGTTTCTCGGTGTCTCCTGCGCTGGCTTTTGGAGGAGCCGCTGCCCTGTGGCAGGGCCTCTGACTGGGCCGCCTGGCGGGTCCGGGCCGCTGTCCTGTGGCAGGGCCTCTGCCCGGGCCTCCTGGCGGGTCCGGGCCGCTGTCCTGTGGCAGGGCCTCTGCCCGGGCCGCCTGGCGGGTCCGGGCCGCTGTCCTGTGGCAGGGCCTCTGCCCGGGCCTCCTGGCGGGTCCGGGCCGCTGTCCTGTGGCAGGGCCTCTGCCCGGGCCGCCTGGCGGGTCCGGGCCGCTGTCCGCAGGGCCTCTGCAGGGGCCTCTGCCCGGGCCGCCTGGCGGGTCTGGGCCGCTGTCCTGTGGCAGGGCCTCTGCCCGGGCCGCCTGGCGGGTCCGGGCCGCTGTCCTGTGGCAGAGCCTCTGCCTGGGCCGCCTGGCGGGTCCGAGGCTGCACTGTTGGCAGGAGCCTCGCAGGAGCGTTCTCTCTGCTTCCTCCCGGCGGCTTGGGCTGGTGCCTTCCCGGCCTCGCTCCTGTGATCGCTTGGCCTAGGTCAGTGGTAGGCAAACTCATTAGTCAACAGAGCCAAATATCAACAGTACAACAATTGAAATTTCTTTTGAGAGCCAAATTTTTTAAACTTAAACTTCTTCTAACGCCACTTCTTCAAAATAGACTTGCCCAGGCCATGGTATTTTGTGGGAGAGCCACACTCAAGGGGCCAAAGAGCCGCATGTGGCTCTCGAGCCGCAGTTTGCCGACCACGGGCCTAGGTGTTATCGGCCTGGCCTCTGCTGCAGTTACCGTGTTCCCCTTCGTCATGAGGAAATGTCTTGTTGAGGGAAATGTCCTGTTGCCCTCAGACTCCGCGTCATGGACAGTCCCATGAAGTGCACTTCCTGGTTGTCGGGGGCGAAGATTCAGGGTCCGGGGAAGCCCGGTAGTCAGTCCTTCTCTGCTCTGTCGAGGGAGCCTGGTACAGACGCCCTGTATTGCATGTTCTTGCGCATGTGCATCTGTGGCCACCGGCTGCAGTCCTCACCTAAGGAAGTGCTGGGCCCTGGCCAGTGTGGCTCAGATGATAGAGTGGCCTTCGGACTGAAGGGTCCCAGGTTTGATTCCAGTCAAGGGCACATGCCTGGGTTGCAGGCTTGATCCCCAATAGGGGGCGTGCAGGAGGCAGCCAATCAATGATTCTCATCATTGATGTTTCTATCTCTCTCTCTCCCTCTCCCTTCCTCTCTGAAATCAATAAAATATATATTTAAAAAACGGAAGTGCTAGAAGCTCGGGCCACAGCTGCTGTGTGTGGGGTCAGTTCCCTTCCCATAAGACCAGCCCCGTTGGCCTGACCCATCCCTGTGGCCCCAGGAGGTGACCTGCCTTTCTAAAGCAGCTGTCAGCCCCTCCACCCCGCCAGGCGGGCTGCTCCCCAGGGAAGTGGGAATGGGTCGGGCTGGGTCAGGGAACCGGCCCCCCACCTGCAAGTCCCGGGCCATCCCTGTGCCAGGCCTCAGCCCGCCCGTCCTGTGAGCCTGAGGGAAAGGCGGGCGGGGTGCCTTGTCTCACCATGGCAGGGGTAGAAGGGTCCTGGCCAGACTGCCCCTCGAGCACTCCTAGGATTTCTTCTGGCTCCACTGAGATGGGCACGGGTGCGGGCATGACCCCTGGCAGGGACAGGCCACCTGTGCCTCTGGCCCACATGCTCGCCACCCTCTGGAGTTTGCTTGGCCGTTCTGGAGGAAGAAGGAGTCTGGGGCACCCCAAGTTCACCACCAAAACTCCGCCCTAGCCGGCTTGGCTCAGTGGATAGAGCATCAGCCTGCAGACTGAAGGGTCCCAGGTTTGATTCCGGCCAAGGGCACATGCCTGGGTTGTGGGCTCAATCCCCAGTGGGGGTTGTACAGGAGGCAGCCGATCAATGATTCTCTCTCATCATTGATGTTTCTATCTCTCCTTCTCTCTTCCTTTCTGAAATCAATAAAGAAATAAATATTTAAAAAGCAAACAAACAAACAAAAAACTCCTGCATGGGGAGTGGGAAGTTCTAATCAGAGAAAAGGGGAAACGGGACCCTGAAAGGGAAGGTCCTCTAAGTTCTCTAACTGGAAGCGGGCTGCGGTGGGGCCCAGCCCGGGGGCCAGGCGGGCGGCCTGTGAATGGAGGTGCTCCTGGTGCAGACCTGGCTTTTCTGTTGCCTCCAGACGGTTTCGGGGGGCGCTGCTGTAGCAGGTAGTTCTTTCACTGCACGACCGTGTTCACGGGGCCCTCCGCAGGCTGACGGCAGAGGCGCCACCCTGCCGCCTGGGCACGGTCAGACCTGCCCATCCTTACCCGAGCGCAGGACAGATCCGGGGTGCCCACCAGAACCAGGGCTGCAGGTGGTGCCAGGGCGGGTGTGTAAAACTTTCTTTGGGCGCCCCTCCCCGCTTCTTCCACCAGAGCTGCAGAGTGACCTCGTGGTGGCCTGACCGTAGCTGACTCCCTGACCCTCTCCCACATCCCACCCCTCCGCTCCACACTAACAATTAGTGCCCATTGTTCCCGAAAGAGACCTCGAGGCCGTGGGGCCGTGATCCCTCTCCGCAGGCCTCCCGCTGCAGCTGCGTTTCCCTCTGGGGCCCCTCGCCCTGCTCCCGAGAGCTTTCTAAATCAGCACATTGTGGCCTCACGTTTCGCTCTCAAAGCGCTTTTTGAGTGATGTTAACATTCAAGGCTCCCACAGCCCGCAGCACGAGGCAGGGGAGGGGAAAAGGCCCCTTTGTTTCCCTCCCAGCCACCTCCACCCCGCAGGGTCTGTGGGAGGGGGAGGCCTGGGTGGAGGGAGCAGGGCAGGAGCTCAACAGTGGGGTCAGCTGTTGAGCGACCTTGAGCCCCTGCAAGCTGACCCTTAGAGCAGGGGGCGGGGTATCCCATTGCCTGTGAAGGAAAGTGGAAGTGGCTCTCTGTCGCCCCAGGTGTCCCTGCCCTGACTCTGGCGGCCGAGGTTTGGGGAGGTCCCCCCGGGGCAGAGCTGGGAACTCGGAGGGAAGCCCAGAGCACTCGCTGTTCTGGGACAGGCGCCTGGAGGTCGGCTGACAAATGCCAGGGACTGGGGGACGGCTGATCCCCACCTGGCTAATACAGTTCCACTTCCCCAGGAGATTTGAAAACAAAAAGGACGCCAGTTCTAAGCTCCTCCCAACAGATCTGAATGCCTTTGGCCAGTTTACCACCCTCCCCCGGCCCCCAGCTCTGGCAGTCAGGGTGTGGGGGGTTGTGGGAGGGAGGTAGAGTGTTTCCCATCCATCCCTTCCCCTCTGGAGGTGGGAGGTGGGGTCCCCAGGATATGACTCCACCCCAGAGCCTGTCCCAGGAAACCTCTGTGTTAGTGTCCAGGGTCTTACCTAATGCAGTGTCCCAGCAGGGCACCTTAAACAACAAAAATGTCCCCCAGTCCTGGCGGCTGGACGTGAGATGGGGTGCAGCAGGTTTGCCTCGAGGCCTCTGTCCTCGCAGATGGCTGTCTGCGTGTGCTGTCCCTCAGCCTGTCTGGGTCCTCTCTCGTCTTGTAAGGACACCAGTCAGATCGGCTTAGGGTCACCCTGGTGACCTGCTTTTATCACTCACCTCTTTAAAGACCCTCCCTCCAACCACAGCCACCTCCTGAGGTCCTGGCGCTTAGCTCTTCAACATAGGAGTTCTGGGGTGACACAACTCAGCCCCTCGGGGCGGGGGTGGGAGGGACTCCTGACTTGGACTTGGACCTCAGTTGTGAGGCAAACACAAGTGAGAGCTGGGACCCCGGCACCTCTGTGGGGGCCGTTGGAGCCTCTCCACGTGGGGATTCTGCTCAGGGTGTTCTTCAGGCTCCTTCCATCCAGGGGACCCAGCCTGCTTCCCCTCGGCCTGAGTCATGGGTTTGGAGAGAAGGGGCCTTATCAGTCACCGGCTTTAGCCTTGTCCCCCACCCCCTGTGCCTTTCTCTGCATCCCCTGCCCATGGCCCTGTGGCTTCTGAGCCTTCTCCTTCCAGGCCCAGCTCTGGTGCCAGCTTCACAACCTCAGGGTCAAAATGTGGGTCACAGGTGTCGCGCCGAGGCAGGACCATTCACTGGCCGTTCTGAACCCCCCTGGAGGCCTCTGAGCATCAGGGCAGCCTCCCGCCACAGGTTTCTAGGTCAAAACCAACGAAAGCCCCTGGTGCTTTCCGGTGCTGGTCTGACGCGATGTCTCCCTTGTTCTGGTGTATTGTTTGGGGGAGGACTGCCATTTTGTGGAGGAATAAAGAACCGTTAGGTGGTACATGTCAGAAATCGCAAGTGCACGTTGCCGGAAAGCAGGAATGTGTCACACACGTCTCTGTGGAGTGCCTTCCAGTTCATGTGACTCTGGGAGGACGGGGCCTCTTCAGCTCCCTGTCCCCTGTTTCTGAGACCCAGTGGTTACATTTGAGGGCATTTTGTGAGCTGATTGTTACATCCAGCCATTATTAAAAATTAGATCATACCAACCTAAAATTAAGTGATTATACAAAAGTAAAATTAAAATAACTCAACATTGATTACGTCCTAATTATTTCACTGCATTTCACTCTGGCCTCTGCACTTGAGGTTGTTGGCATTGTTGTATCTGTGCAGTGGAAATCCCAGCTGATGGTGTGCTGGCTTGAACTTGGCTCCTGGTGGGAATATTTACACCTTGGGAATTGGCAAACGGTACAAGTCAGGGCTTGATTTATTGTTTTGTTGGTTGTGTAGGGCAGAGGTCAGCAGACTTGTCCTGTAAAGGACCAGGTCGTAAATACTTGTAGCTTCACGGGCCATGTGATCTCAGTTGCAGCGGCTCAGCAATGCTGCTGCTGTAGAGAATAGGCAAACACATGAGTGTGGCTGTGTTACAATAAAACTTTATTAAAAAAAAAAAAACAACAGACCTTGGGCCGGATTCAGTCTGAGGGCCATAGTTTGCTGGACCCCTGATCTGGACTTAAGAAAGTGGTGGAGAATCCGTTAATAAGTAAAGATTAGGTTTAAAAGTGTTCCTTGTCTTTGAACTTAAGCAGAGATGGCAGCCACGGGGGAGGAGAGGGGGCAAGCCGGGCGTTTCAGGGGGAGAGGAAGAGAAGTGTCGCGAGCAGGAAGGAAAGAAGAAATACCCCTCCAGCGGGAAAGTTATCTGTTCCCACCGAGAACTTGCTCACGTCGCTGTGGAAGCAGTCACGTTCTGGCCTTTGTCTTCCCTTATGGCTTCCTTCTTCCACTTTCCCTTGTTACGGAAAAGGACAATATCAACCAGCCCCACATCCCAGAGCCACTGTCTTTGCTAACTGCAGCCATGGAGTGAGTGGCTGCGGATACCAGCGTTGGGTGAGAACCAACAAAAGTACTCTGTGAGATTCCGTTGGCTATGCAAGGAATTTACCACGAGGAGTTTTGTATGTTATTTCTTCTAAATTGTGCTTCACATGTTTTATACCAGCACATTTTATTATAACGTTATATGTGCATGTTTACACACATGCACACATGCACGCAAATGCGTTTTCCTGGAGAGCCTGACGCTGGGACTGGTGGAGCCTGCCCTGTCTCGGATTAGGAGACAGTCCCTCCCACTCCATTCCCACGGCTCCCTGGTCTTGCCTCTTCTTACCACCTGCCCCTTAAGTACCTCCCCCAACAGCTTCTGACCCCTGTGGAGCTGCCATCTGTGCTTAGTTCACACAGCACCTGATTGGTCAACCCTCCGTAACCCTTTCAGAGCCTTGCCTCTGCCTCTTTGGTCTTCTCGCTGGCAGTTCCCAGCGCACACTCGGCTCCGGCACACCCCAGTAACCTAGAGGAAATGCACCCCTTTCGAGCTCTAGTAGGACACACCCACAGTCTCAGACTGTGGTCTGTCACTGTGTGGTCCCCAAGTCTCCGGTAAGGGCCCGCAGGACCTGGAGCACGGGGAAAGGATCCCCGCGCTGCCTGTGGGGGAGCACCCTCGGCCTGTCCCTCCTCGGCTCCTCCTTCCAGCCGGACTGGGGATCCTCCGCTCCAGCCCAGCCTCCTTCCTGGTGACCGTCCCTACACACACACACACACACACACACACACACACACACACACACACACGGTGCTTTTCCCTCCCCAGAATTCCTTGGAGGAGCCCTGTAACCCATAACGTGATGAGAAACCACACATGTAACTGCAGGATTGTGGTTTTAGCAACTTTAAAAACCTTTTACTTCCTTTTCAATAACGTGCATGCCGTGAACATTGAAGCAGTGGATTGGGGAAAGCTCTTGGTCACTTGGCTCAAAGTTTGTTCATTCATTCATTCATTCATTCATTCATTCAGCAGGCCATTCTTTTGCCCCTATCCAGTGACAGAATAGTGAACCAACACAGCCCTCGTCCTCAGGGGCTCTTAGCAGTGACATGTCCTAACACCCCCGGGTGGCATGAGTTTTTAAAAGGTAACCCTTTATTACGACAAAATAGTTTGACACTAATATATTGGGGGGGTGGGGGCAAAAGTAGGCTTACAGTTGTAAGTATGCGAAACAGTTTATTCTTGTATTATTTATTAATTATTTTCCATAAGAATAACTGTAAGCCTACTTTTGCCCCACCCTGTATATTAACTTCCCAGATAAATAACTTTGCGTAGAATAAGCATTTAAAATGGGCAAACTCCTTGATACCTTCGTCATACCCTTTAACTGATGTGGGGCTTTGCCCCTTCTGTGCCTTTGTGACTGAGAGGAGGACGTGCTCCTTCCTGCCCCCCCTTTTGGGGGCGAGGACACTGGGGGCCCTGGCATGGGGGCTGATGGGAAGGGCCTCAGGCTCGGGGGTCATTCCTGCCACGTTGCTGTGGGGATAGGAATTCAGCTCCAGAAAAGTGAGCCTGGCGCTGTCCTGGCTCCTTAGAAGCCCCTTCGACCCTCTCTAGGCACGCCCCCTCCCCACAGAGCCCCCAGGACCAGGGAGATGTGTCCCCCCAAAGCCCAGATCCCCTTCCAGATCCTCCCTGCCCGGGCAACCCCAAGCCATCAGTGTGTGCACCCTAGACCCGAGCTGGTCAGGGGCTGGCTGTTAGGCGTTGGGGTGGGCAGAGCGGGACTGGACTGGGCCTTTGAGGACTCTCGCCCCTCTTTTCTCCCGGGACACTCGGCGAGCGTGATTGTCCTTGTCTGAGAGCATCCCGTCATTTCCTCCTGGCTGGCTGTGCTGGGAGCTGGGGCCTGATCCCGTGCCCATTTGCTCCCTATTCCTCAGCTGGGGGGTTCCACTGGCCATCACCGTGGCAGCTGTCACCCTAAAGAAGATCGGCTATGACGCCTCGGACGTGTCCGTGGGCTGGTGCTGGATCGACCTGGAGGCGAAAGGACCGTGTCCTGTGGATGCTGCTGACCGGGAAGCTGTGGGAGCTGCTGGCCTACGTCATGCTGCCCGTGCTCTACCTCCTCATCCGGAAGCACATAAACAGGGCGGTAGGTGCCTGCACCCGCTCCCCCGCGGCCCCGCCCAGAGCTCCGGGTGGCCACTGTGCCGGCTGCGGGCTTGCCCCTGAGTTCTGGCATTGGGCTCGGCCACCTTAGGGGACAGAACTAGTAATGGAGAGCCCTAGCTGGTTTGGCTCAGTGGATAGAGCGCTGGCTCCTGGACTGAAGGGTCCCGGATTCGATTCCAGTCAAGGGCACGTACCTGATTGCAGGGCCGGGGTGCATGCAGGAGGCAACCAATCGATGTGTCTCTCTCACATCGGTATTTCTCTCTGTCCCTCCCTCTCCCTTCCATTCTCTCTAAAAATCAGTGGAAAAATATCCTCGGGTGAGGATGACCAACAAAAAGACTAGTAATGGAGAGCTTGCGAGGCGTCAGTCCCTGTGAATTACACACGTCATGGGTTGTCAGGTTTGCTGACCACACAGTCCTGTCAGGAGCGGGTCCTGGGACTCCTCGTTTGTGGATGAGGAAAGGGGGGGCTTACAGAGGTGAAGGGCTCCCCAAACCCACTCAGCTCCCAAGGTGAGAGCACCAGCCTGTGTGCCTGGCCACAGCCCTCTACTGCCCCCTCCTGGACACAGCCCTCGGGGTGGCTCAACGGTGAGAAAACTTTAGATGAAAGTGAGTGGTGTTGGAGTAAGTGAACGGGAAGGGAGGCCACGGGTCTCCCCATAGTGAACCGATAACTCACCTCACCTCGAGGATTAGGGTTACATCACAGCTGGTTGACTTTCCAGGCCCTCGGGCGTCCATAAATCCACACGCTGGGCCAGCTGGCCAGACGTCTCGGAGACTGCTGACCCCGAGGGCTGGCCGCAAATTCCAGGGAAGAATGGTTTTCCTCTGACGGGCTGGCCAAGCTGCTCCTTGTGCTGAGCTGCTGGTTCTGCCAGTGTAAGGATGGGCTTCCTCCCGGCCCCGGGCAAACTCCCGCCAGGAAAGGCCTCGGTAACTCGCCCGCGATCGGCTTGGCCACGCGCTCAGGGCACTCTCATTGAGCATCTACTTCCCAAACCGCTGTGTGCGGTGAGGACCCAGGTGGGGATCCTGTCCGAGGGAGAGGCAGGAGTGTGAGTCATTATGATAGAAGATGCACGGTGACCAGAGGCCAGAGCAGGAAGGCAGGTCCCCGTGACACTCCAAATATGGCCTCCTTCCCGGCTCCCGCTGCAGGTGTCTGAGTGTTTGTGGCTGGACGCGCAGGCAGGTGCCTCCCTGTCGCTCAGGGCAGACTGTTGCCCCAGCAGCCATTTCTGGGTTTGTGGGTGCTCCCGCCAGCTGTGTGACACCTGATCCTCACCCCGGATTCCCAATGGCACAGAGACTCCTGGTTCTCATTTTACTCTGACCTGACCAGATTCTCGTCCCGCCTGTCCCCGCTTCCGGCTCAGCTGGAGAGATGCTGCAGGGCTTACCCACTGGCCTGACGCCCTCTGGGCCAGGGGATGCCCTCCCACCTCCCCCTTGTTCCCACTGCCCTGGGAGGGCGCCAGGCTCCGGGATGAAGGCTCCCAGAGCTCCACCAGGCTCTGCCCAGGGCGCCCCTCCAGAGCTGGCCTTCTGTGTCTCTCCTCCTCCCTGCCCTTCCTGTAATGGCAGGAAGTGTGGGACCACTGGGCCGGTCCCCGTGTGTGAGACATCCACATGGAGATGTGGCACAGGCCGTGGACCGAGGAGAATGGAGTTCAGGAGAAGAATCTGGGCTTGTGAGGGGAGCCTGGGCTCGTGCAGGTGGGAGCTAGCCATGTGAGCCTGGACTCCAGCGTGTGGGGGGAAGGCGCTCCACGCCTCACTGCTCCCTCTCCTGCGAGTCTGAGACCTGGGAGGATGGCAGCCCCTGGGCAGTCTGCTCACGTCGCTCTGGGTGTTCCCGCACAGCACCAGGCGCTCTCCGAGTACCGGCCTATCCTGTCCGAGGCGCACCGGCTGCAGCACCACAGCTCCATGGCGGATAAGAAGCTGGTCCTCATCCCGCTCATCTTCATTTGCCTTCGGGTCTGGAGCACCGTGCGATTCGTGCTGACCCTCTGTGGCTCCCCGGCCGTGCGGGCCCCGGTGCTGGTCGTTCTGCATGTAGGTAGCTCTGCCCGCCCCCCTCACTCCACGCTGAATCTCACTGCCACCCTCATGCGGACAGACGCCCAGATCGCTCCCCCCGCAGAGTGGGCCCATCCCAATGCATCAGCTCGCAGAGTGGGCACATCCCAATGCATCAGCCCGCAGAGTGGGCACGTCCCAATGCATCAGCCAGTGCAGGGCTGCCAGGGGCTCGGCTCCACGGTGCCTTCCTGCCGCCCGAGACGGAGAGCTGGGGTGAGAGAAGGTGGAAGGTCAGCGCGGCTCTAGTGCAGCCCCCGCGCGTGCGTCCGGGTGCTGCCCAGTGGCCTCGGAGGAGCCCCAGGAGAGGATGCTCCTGGGTCCTTCCCAGCCCAGGAGACCTGGAGACGGGGCTGGGCTGGGTCTGCACGCTCAGACCCGCCCAGGGCGCTGCCTGCCGTCGGCCCACATGCAGGGTCATGGCCGCCGGCCCCAGGGTGCAGGGCAAGGTCTGGGGTCCTCAGCACTTGCCAGTCCCCCCGGCCTATGTGCTGAAGACCCCCTGCAGCCCTGGCATTCCTGCCCCTCCTCTCGCCCCTGCAGGGAATCGGGAACACGTTTCAGGGAGGTGCCAACTGCATCATGTTCGTCCTCTGCACCCGCGCCGTCCGCACTCGGCTCTTCTCCCTCTGCTGCTGCTGCCGGTCCCCGCCTCCCGCCGAGAGCCCGGCCGGCCCGCCCAGGGCCTCTACGCCCTCCAGGACGGGGGACTCGGGGACCCAGGTGGACCCCGACGAACTTGCACACACCTGAGCCCTCCCTTCCGGGTCTGTGCGGGTGTGCTGCTCCCGGGACCATGGCTCTGACCCGCTGCAGGGAGGGGGGACTTTGCAGCCAGAAGCCTGCCCTCTGCTGTCCGAGCTCTTGAGGCCTGTGGAGGGGCGGCCGCAACTCAGCTTCTTCTACCTCCTGGACCCTGAAGCGGCAGGTGTCTGCACCCGGGTCCGCTGTGCTCGGCCTCTGTCCGCGTGAGGGTGGCAGTGAGATTCAGGGACACCAGTGGGACGCGATCACTGCCAGGCCAGCGGCCTCTGGACCACACAGCACTGTTTACAGTTTGAGGACCCACCCCCACGGGAAAAGCATGAAGAGCTACGTACACTATTGACCCTCCCAAGTCAAACGCCTGGGGGCGCCGGCGAGGTGGCCCCACCTGCATATCATGGAGCAGATTCCCGGCTGGTCAGGGTGTGCACCTGCCCCTGGAGCATGGCTGTTCTTGGGGAGCTTTGCCAGCCAACAAGAGCCGGGTACCTGGAACCAGGTTCCCTGGGGATGCCCTGCGCGCAGCCCGCAGCCGGGCTCCTGGGACCCTCCCCAGCCTCTCGGGTTGCCAGCCTTTGGTGTAGATGGCATCCGAGTTTCCAGCACAGGCCAGAGCCCAGACTCCTGCCTCCACAGTCACGTCAAATGAGGTTCCCTCCTCCAGGGCACCGGCCGGCCGGGCAGGAATAGGAAGGCCGTGGCGGGGACTCCCTGGGGATGCCCAGGGTCGCAGGTCTGTGTGTGAGCACCGGCCAGGCCGTCGGGAGGGGTCTCCTCACTTCCTAGGTCAGTCTTTACAGGAAAGGGGACCACGAATGCCCCCAGTACTGATCCCTCCCTGAAGGCGCAGGTTTGGGAGTTGGTTGGGGACAGTGGCACATGGGCCACAGGTGATAACTTACGTTTTAATAGAAAAAGGACTTAAAATGAGCACCTGTATCTCTATGTTCTGTGGCTCTCCCGCCAGCCCTTTAACTTTCTCGGAAGTCACGGAAGCCGTTGGCTAAGGGGATGCTTAGATGTCACCACCGGAGCCTTGGTGGGGGCCCCCGCTCCCCCGCCCCCCCCCCGAGCCTTAGTGGGGGCCCCCCTTAGTGGGGGGCGGGGCCCCCCCCCCGGGCCTTAGTGGGGCGTGGCCTTAGTGGGGTGGAGCCTTAGTGGGGGTGGAGCCTTAGTGGGGCAGAGCCTTGGTGGGGGCGGAGCCTTAGTGGGGCAGAGCCTTAGTGGGGGCGGGGCCTTGGTGGGGGCGGGGCCTTGGTGGGGCGGGGGCCTTAGTGGGGCAGAGCCTTGGTGGGGGCGGGGCCTTAGTGGGGGCGGGGCCTTAGTGGGGCAGGGCCTTAGTGGGGGCGGAGCCTTAGTGGGGCGGAGCCTTAGTGGGGGCGGGGCCTTAGTGGGGGTGGAGCCTTAGTGGGGCAGAGCCTTGGTGGGGGCGGAGCCTTAGTGGGGCAGAGCCTTAGTGGGGCAGAGCCTTAGTGGGGGCGGGGCCTTAGTGGGGGCGGGGCCTTGGTGGGGCGGAGCCTTGGTGGGGGGCGGAGCCTTGGTGGGGGCGGGGCCTTGGTGGGGGCGGGGCCTTGGTGGGGCGGGGCCTTGGTGGGGCGGGGCTTTAGTGGGGCCAGCACGAAGACGACGTCACCAAAGGTGTTACTCCCTGGGGTTCCGTGAGGACTCCGCCACACGGAAATGCCTTTGGAGCCTATAAAACGGTTCTGGATTAAAACCAAAGCCACGCCACACTGTGGCTTCCTGTTTCACTCCGAAAAGCAAGGCCTGTAACAGGAAGAGAACCTGAAAGGCATGGTCATCTGCAGAACTAGTCCAAAGTGCTCCTTTCCGGTCTCCTTTAAAGTTCCTTTAGGAAACTCAGCAAGAGGCACACCCCCCCCCTAGGATCCGAGGAAGCGCTGGGCAACCCCCTGACAGAAACGGCCTGCGGAAGGGGCGTTCGGGGTCCCCTGAGGATGTCACAGCAGGTCACGCCGCAGAGCCGGTCCCGACCCGCACGTTAGCTTCTGGGACGGAGCCGGTCAGGGAGCTGCTCGCTGCAAAAAAGAAGTGGTTCGCAGCTGAGGGGACAAGTCCGGCTCAGAAGGGCCCTGACCCCCACCCCTGTACCCCCCCAGTCCCAGGCTCGGCCGGGGAGTTGACCCAGACAGGCTGCAGTCAGAAACGGCCGGAGGGGGAGCCGGGGCCTCACAGGAGACATGGCTGGGTGCCCTGCGCCCCCCAAGTTCTCATCCCAGCGTCTGGAGCCCTGCTGTGCTGCTGCTGCTGTCAACACCCCCAGCAGCCGCCGGCACCTCCATCCCTGCTCCCGCCTGTGGCCGCAGCTGGCCAAGGTGTTGCTGTGAGTGGTGGCGGCTGTGGGCAGGCGAGGGGCTTGCCCCAGGGCCTGGGCCTGAGGCCGGGCCGACCTGGAACGCAGCAGCTGGGTGGGTGTTGGGACGTGGAGGGTGTGAGGCTGCGGGAGTGAGGTCACACCGGGCAGGGGAGAGCCGGGGTGGAGGCAGGAGCACACAGCGTGTGTCCCTTTGACACTCGCTCCTCGTCAGTGTCCCTCATGTTGATCCACCTTCACCCCCAGGGACAGACGTGTCCTCAGCTGGAACAGGTGCGGTGGACTCACTCTCGGAACCTTGGTCTTTATCATTATTTGAGTCCTCACCCAACGATATGTTTTTTTATTAGTTTTTAGAGAGGGAGGGAGAGAGGAACATTAACTGGCTGCCCTCCGCACGCGCCCCGATTGGGGACTGAACCCGCAAAACGGGTGTGTGCTCTGACCCGAGACCCTTAGGTGCACGGGATGATGCTCCCACCCACTGAGCCGCACCGGCCAGGGCTGATCCCTGGTCTTTCAATCAGGTTTACCAGGCACTTTCCACCTCTTTTTGCTTCAGAGTTGTTTTTGTTTGGTTGGTTTGACTTTTTAATTAAGATTATTACTTGGCCCGGACTGAGGTTACAAACAGAGCTCCCCACATGTCCACGACAAGAAGAAATTATTTTTACAAACGTCCCTTTTATGGCATCACAACATGGCGGGGGGTTTCTTTGCACGTGCAAAACTGTAACGAACACCCTGACCATTTAGGTTGAGGCCAAAGTCCTGCTGTTTTAAATGAAATAAAATAATTATGTTTTCTTTGCGTGTTTGGTAAACGGATGGCCTGTGATGGGGGGAAGTGGGGCAGGGTGGCTCCCCAGAGCCTTCCACGTGGGGACCTGGAGATGACGTCTGGACCCTTCCCTGTGGGGACGTGGAGTCAAGTAGGCGGGGGACCATGGCTTTAGAACACAGAGTCCCAGGCCCTGTCCCATATGGTCCGAGTTCCAAGGACCCACGGCTTGGGGCCAAACTGTCATGGGGGGGACACCCCAGCACTGAGTCCTCCCAGCACGCCTCTGCCCACGGCAGCGGCAGCTCCAGGCGTCGGGGTCAGGGACAGCGGCCACACGGCTCTTCCCCGAGGGCAGCAGCCTGGTTCTGAGCGGGTCTGCCCAGCCCACACAGACCCAACTTCGCGTCTTTTTTCCTCTTCTTCTTTAACTGCTATATCCTGGGAACTTGGCTCCTCCAAAATGCCGCTTGATTATTTGTTCTACTTTCTGGGTTTTGTGAAGTTAAAAATACATTAACTGTCAAGAGAAGGAGAAGACAGGCCACCGACGGAGAGAATACTTGCAAAAGACCCAGCAGCGCATCTCCACGAGAGGGTGCCCGGGGAGCAGCCTCCTCCTGTGCCCTCTGAGGCACACGCAGGCCTCTGCTCTGATGTGGCACACGTGTCCCTGGAGAACGCCGCGTCCTCCCATGTGGCGCACAGAAACAGCAGGGATGCGGGGGAAACGGGGGTTGAGGCAGGCCACTCGGATCCGTGCAAGTTCTTAACCAGAACGCAAACAAAAACCAGTGCTATTTAAGGAAGTCAGCCGCCTGGGTAAGTCTCCACTGACGTTCGCACCCAGCAGCTCAGGGGTCCACACTTTCTCCTTTAAGAGGAGGGTCTTTAGGCCGTTCATTCCCAAGGGGGGAGCCCTTTCATCAAAAAGTTAAACATGACCCAGGCCGTAGTCAATGAAAATGTCCTCACAGCTTCTTCAGGGTTAGGCTTCCTCCCTGTTTTCTGTCCTAACAGGTTTTCAGGCAAATGTTTGATGGTTCTGTTGTAGTGTACCCCGAATCTCACAAAGGACGCCTCAATCAAGAAGCCGAATTATGGAGTCATTTATTCAAAGCCAGTGGCTTACGAGGGGGCAACAGCACTCCAAATGCTCGCCACATCTGGCTTATATGGGCAGAATAGCACAAAGGTATTGATTACATCTTTGGGTTTGGAATGAGGAACCTGGTTTGCACAAAGCAGTTACAGAAGTGAAATTGAGCAAGGTAGTTATCTATAAAGATTAAGTATAGTTTTGGGTCTACAGATCACTGAATCAACAGAAACACATTATCTGGAGCCACTGAGGCAATTTAGAATAATTGTGCTGTCCTGGTCTTGGGACCACTGAGTCAACTGGAACGCATTATCTGTAGCTACTGAGGCAATTTAGGGTAATTGTGCTGCCTGGTTCCCAGGTACAGAAGAATGTGCTCGATAACCAGTGAGATCACAATCTATGGGCTATTCAAACCACCAACCACGGAGTATTCAATCAATTGGAATAGCAGACATAAGTTCAGAAAATCAAAATAACTTTTCTGTTGTTTTAGCAAGCAAATAAGTACAGAACCCAAAACAGCAGGGTTAAAGTTAAAGTTAAAACGGCAGTTTTTACCTGAGACAATTGCTACCATACTTCAGTTCTATCGGTGAGAATCAGGCTCAGCTGCAAGCGACAGGAAACAAAATGGAGGAGTATTTCATGTTAAGTTCAGGCAGTGGTCCCGGGCTGACATAGTACCCCACAGGGCAAGGGAGCCAGGCTCCTACCGTCTTGTTGCTCTGTTCCGTGTGGCCTCACCCGCGTGGTCAATGCCGGGGGCACCCTCATTCTAGGCAGCAGGGGTGGAGAAAGGGGCAGAGAAGAGAGCAAGGTTCCTGGAAGCACCACATGTCACCTTTGCATATGTGGCATTAGCCAGAACCAAGTCATGTGTCCACCCAAGTACCAGGATGATGGGGAGAGGCAGTCTTTATCTTGGGCAGCCACAGGTTCTGCCCCAGATAATTCCGTTACTATTGGAGAGGGACTGAGCAAATGGATTTGGGGAGCCACAGCAGTCTACAATTGAAGCCCATGGCAAAACTTTAAAATTCCAGAACATTCCTAAGTAGAGGTGAGACCGCCAGTGACCTGAAGTGCTTGAGAGAGATAGAAACATCTCAGCTCAAGCTCAATTTTTTAATGAAGCCTTTCTTGACCACCCCCACCCGCTCCCTGGTCTCAAAACAACCCAGGGATTGCCAGTCTGCTTTGAGGTGCTACTTCAACATGTTACGTTCTGGTTAAATTTTCCTATGTAAACTTTTTTTTTTCAATTCTGAAAAGCTTCATTTTCAAAAAGATCATTTTCTTCTTTTTTATTTTATTCCAGCACTAATCTAGAAAATTCTCTTATTTCCCCTCCTCATCATACTCAGTCACCACGTTCCATCAACTTGACATCCTGTCTCTCAAATGTGTCCTCTAATCTCTTGCACCATCATCTTCCAGCTATTCTACAGCAAGAACTGCCCCCACTCCTCTTCCCCAAACCCATCGGCCTCTTGTCCCCCTCAAGGGTTGTTAACCTTTAAAAACACAAGCCTGGGCTCTCTCCAGAACTCTCCATGCCTTCTCTCTGCTCCGAGAACAAAAGTCAAGCTCCTTAACAAGGCCCACGAGGGCTAACTATGGTCTGGCCCCGCCCATCTCCCCAGCTTCCTTCTCCCTCCCCTCTTCCTCTCTGTTCTGTGTTCTCGAACCACACTGACCTTACAGTTTCTTTAATACATCTTTATTGATTTCAGAGAGGAAGAGAGAAGAGAGAAACATCAACGATGAGAATCATTGACCGGCTGCCTCCTACTGGGGACCGAGTGCGCAACCTGGGCCTGCGCCCTGACTGGGAACCCAACCCTGACCTCCTGGTTCATAGGTGGAAGCTCAACCACTGAGCCACACCGGCCGGGCTGACCTTACAATCCCTTGACGGCCTCACACTCTCTTCCACCACGGGGCCTTGGCACCAACTGTTCCCTGTCCGGGGGGGCTCTCTCTACCGCCCCATTCCCTACCCGCTTTGCCTGGGTAGGCTCTCTCCATCCTTCCTTCCCGTCTCAGCCCAAGCTGGCTTTTTTAAGGAAGCCTTTCTTGACCACCCCCACCCGCTCCCCGGTCTTGAAGAGCCCGTGTGTCCCTATCAATTAGTCGAGGTGCTTATTTGACCAAGTGATGTTTCCTCGCCCAGGGGTAGGTCGCACGAGGCCAGGGCCCGTTGGGTCCTCTGCGCCCGTGGCACCCCCTCTGCCACAGTAGCAGGCTCGGGAACCCCACATCCCAGCGGAGCCACTGTTCGCAGGCTCCGGCAAGTCCTCCGGCGGCGTGCTGGCCACTCACGTTTCCCCGCGCGGCAGGTGCCGGCAATGGCAGAAGCGACTTGGGAGCGGAGGTCTGAGACCGCACCTCACGCCAGAACCCTGGGCGGGGCACCTAACGCGGGCCTCGGGGAGCGGGGACCCTAAGGTGACGGCGCCCTGAGATGCTGTCCCCGGATGGGTCGCACCGCGGGGGCGGGAAGGAAGAGTCCGGACGGACGGCCTTGCTGGAGCCGGGCGCGGCCCCCGGACTTGCAGGGTGACTGGCTCTCACGGGCCGTTTCAAAGCACAAGCCGGCTCCCCGGGAGCCTCGATGCGCCTCGCGGGCCCACGGGGCCGCCCTGGGCGCCACACACCAGGCCCCGGCTCAGCCCGCGGTGCACTCGGCGGGCGCCGGAGACCCGAGGCAGGAATCGCCTCCCTCCGGCCGCGCCCCTTGGCCGCGCTGGGCGGAGGCAGGGGCGGCGGGCGGGACGCAGGGCCACGCCGCGTCCGGGCTGCGGCCCTAACAAACGGCGGGCCAGTCCCGGAAACCGGACCGGACCACGCGCCCCAGGTCCGCCGCGGCAGGGCCCCCCGCCCCCGAAGGACCCCGGGCGGGTCAATCCCCGCCTCTGATGGGGCCACCCCTACCCACCCCCCCCCACCCTCCCCCACCCCACCCCCGCCCCTCCCCCACCCCCCCCACCCCTCCCCCACCCTCCACCCCCCCCCACCCTCCCCGCCCCCCCCCCCCCCCCCCCCCCCCCCCCCCCCCCCCCCCCCCCCCCCCCCCCCCCCCCCCCCTCCCCCCCCCCCCCCCCCCCCCCCCCCCCGCCCCCCCCCCCCCCCCCACCCCCCCCCCCACCCCCACCCCTCCCCCCCCCCCCCCCCTCCCCCCCCCCCCACCCCCCCCCCCCCCCCCCCCCTCCCCCACCCCTA
This sequence comes from Ia io, assembly GCA_025583905.1. Taxonomy (NCBI): domain Eukaryota; kingdom Metazoa; phylum Chordata; class Mammalia; order Chiroptera; family Vespertilionidae; genus Ia; species Ia io. The sequence goes on along the minus strand of JAJQQW010000004.1, from coordinate 4,623,726 downwards.
CCCCCCCCCCCCTCCCCCCCTCCCCCGCCCCGGGGCCTCCTGGCCTCCGCCAGGCCTCGTGCTGCCCGGGGCGGGGCGGGGGGCTCCCCTCGAGGCGCCTGAGCCGCTGCAGCCCGCGCGCCCGCGCCCCGCGGCAGGACCGCATCGGCCGCACCGCCCGCCCCACCCTCGCGCTGCGCTCCTGCCCGCAGGCGTTGGTGACGACACGCCGCGCGTGCGGTCCCCTGGGACGGCAGAAGCTAGGTACCGCCGCCCCACCCGCCCACAGGGACACCCGGGGCCTGGCCTCCCGTCGGGGAAGGAGGCCGGGTGGGGAGAGCCTGCACCCCCGCCAGTCCGGGCGCAGCTCCCCAGGCCCGAGGAGGCGCGGGGAAGGCGGGAGGCAGACTTGGGCGGGGGGCGGGGGGCAGGTGTCCCGGTGTCCCCACCCCCGGCCTGACTTCTGCAAACCTGTGGCCCTGATTTTTGTTTGCACCCCTGTAGCTTCCCCTTCCCTCCCCCATGGCTGCCCCCCCTCCTCCCACCTGAAGTGCATTTTCCTTGGAGAAGTTTTTATAACTCTTGGAAACAGTTGGAAGCCTCGGCCTTCCCAAGCTTTGGGTGGAAATCGTTGCCTTCGGGCTGGAGAGAGGAAGGGAGAGGGAGAGAGAGAGAGAAACATCAATGATGAGAGAGAACCACTGATCGAGGGGAGAGTGAGAGAGGGAGAAACATCAATGATGAGAGAGAATCATTGATCGGCTGCCTCCAGCACGCCCCACACTGGGGATGGGTCCCGCAACCCCGGCATGCTCCCCGATGGGGAATTGATTCCTAGGTCGATGTTCAACCACTGAGCCACGCAGGCCCCGCCAGTCCTCCCTTTTAAATAGGGACATAGGGACCACCCACCCCTGCAAACACACACACACACACACACACGCATGCACAGGCACACACAGGCACGCACACACGCATGCACAGGCACACACAGACACAGGAGTTATTACCCCGTCACCCTCTTCACAGTCCCCTACACGGCGGAGCCCAACCACAATCCCCAGCGTTGCTGCTGAGGCCGGAGCTGCGCCTGACTCCCAGGTAATTTCACTTGAAGGTGAAGGCGGCGAAGACGTGGCCAGAGGAATGGGATCTGTGCCTCAGCACAAACGGCAGGCGCCTGTCCTGTGCAGATGCCAGTGTGCAGCCTCCTGGGACTTTGCTCTGGATTGTGACCCGGGGCACTGAGCACGTGCCCGCAGGGGGTCTGGCGGTGGCCTGGCCATGCGTGGGGCACCCAGACCAGCATCTGTGACTCACCCTCCCTGCCCTGCTGATAAAGGGCTTGGGAGGATCGATTGCGTTTTCAGTAGTGATCATTACACGGAGAATAACAGCTCTGGGCCACTTCTAAGGAAAAATAAACCCAGAGGAAGTGCTGCGTGGTCAGAAGGGCAGAGATGGGGGGAGGCCGGGGGGGGGGGTGCCCAGCTGCCTGGCAGGGACCACTTCCTGGAGCCACTCTGGCTCCCTTGACCCAGTGCTGAGGGGATGGCAGCTCTTGCTTTCCTCCCATGTGTTTGTGACAGAAATAACCCTTCCAGTCACTCACCAGGGGCCTGGCTGGCGAGGCGCTCGCAGTGGGAACCGCAGACTGTGCCCACCAGGAAGGCGCTGGGCCCGCAGCCCCGGGTGGCTATGTGTGGCCATGTGCCCACTTGCTGAGCTGAGCCCCAGGCATTTGAAAGGAGAAGTGAGAGGAGGCAGCCCTGGGGCTCCTGAAAGGGTTACTGGGCCTCGGGCTATAAAAGCGCGATTGGATTGGCCAGGACTTGACGGGCCAAAGTGCAGCCAGGGCTTCTCTGTCTCCACGCAGTGCCTCCGCTCTGCTGGCTGGACGCAAGTAAGCGGCACATCTTCCCAGAGCGAGGATGGAGGAGGGCACGGTCAAGAGGGAAGGGGTAAGTGGGCTTCCGGGGAAGGGCGTGGAGCAGCCCTCAGGCCGGGCAGCCTTGCAGGGGGACCTCCTGGGAGCTCGGGCCGGGGGAGCCCTGTTGCGGGTGACCTGCCCTCACCGTTCACCCAGCATCTGGGCTTTTGCGGGGACTAGAGAGAGGAGGCATTTGGGGCGCTGGGATCTGAGATCCTTTGGGAATCATGCTGCTGGAGCAGCCTGGACAGGTACCTGCAGCCAAATTGAAGGGACTCGGGGGGTTCATTTGTCCCACCTTCCTTCACCAAAAGAAACTGAGGTGAAGGGACCCCAAAACCAGCCACAAACTCCTTAGACATGGCTGGTGAGGGGGTTTTCCTCTTTTGTTTTGATTTTGGCGTCAGACTTTTACAATTAACCTTTTCAGCAGGAAACATAACGAAGCCAACATGAATTTAGACGCAGAAAAGATGCTGCAAGAGGTGAATGTAATTCACACCTGCAGCGGAGATTCCCTGCCTTTTAGATGATGAGACACGCCCCCCCCCTTTTTTTTTAGAGACAAAGGTTTTTCTGAACCTGCTGTTAGACCTTTAGAGCAGTGGTTCTCAACCTTTCTAATGCCACGACCCACTGGTTGAGAACCGCTGCTGTAGAGCCTAAGACCATCGGAAAACACAGAGATTTACATCACGATTCATTAACAGCAGCACAATTACAGTTATGAAGTAGCAACGAAAATAATTTTATGGTTGGGGGTCACCACACCATGAGGAACTGTATTAAAGGGTCGCGGCATTAGAGAGGTTGAGAACCACCGCTTTAGAGTCTCTTGCTGGAGGAAAATGCATAGACAGAAAGATAATATAAGTTTATGAGTGCTTTTCAGGACTTGTATTTTGTTCACCACAACAGCATATGCTTATATTTGTGGGAGGAAAAGTCCATATCTGGGCAAATTATTGTTTATTCGGTTATGATTGTGAGACCCTAGCCAGAGGCAGGTTTGGAGCCTGCTCTGTACGGGGAGGTAGAGGTACCTGGAATTCATTCCGGCTCCATGTGGGGACTTGGGCAAGTTATGTAGCTGCTCTGTGCCCCAGTTTTCTCATCTGTAAAGTGGGTATAATAACCATGCCATCTCCTAGGGCTGCTGGAACCGTTAAATGGCAGGGTGCATGTAAACTACCTGTCACACAATGAATTCCCCATAAATGTTCTGACTTTTTGGTCATCGTTTAGAGCAGGGCACTGTTGACATCTGGGCCAGGTTATTCTCCGCTGTGGGGGCTGCCCTGTGTGCTGGGGGCGGGGGGCATCCCTGGTCTCCCTTCCCGGCTGCCAGTGGCACTCCTGTCCCAAGGAGAATCACTGCTTCCGAGATCGATGAGCACCGGCACCTGGATTGATTGATTTTTGATTGATTTTCACAACTAAGACAGTGCTGGTCGAGTGTGAGCCCCTCTACTCTATCGAAAAGGGACTGGGAGGCCACGAGAATTGAGGGGCTTGGGGAGGTCAAGGGAGGCCCTGGTCTGGTCTCTGTCCCCTCTCCCAAGAGAAATGCACCGCCCAGGTGTGTCCCCAGGTGAGTGCCGAACATGGAAACGCCCCCACGTGGTGGTGCCTGAAAGTGGACAATACATCTGAAGAAATAATTAAAATGTTCACATGCAAAAGGTATTGGCCGATCACAGCTTCCTGCCGCTCGATTCTCCAGGGGAGGAAGCCTCCAGCACCCAGGGCAGTGCAGCTTCCCCCCGGGGCCGCCTGAGGGTGGACCTGCCCCTTTGGGCACGTGCTGAGCTTCCTGGGAGAAATCAAAGCAAAACTCTCCCACGGGTGACTAATTGTAAGAGTCTGCAAATCATTAAGCCCAGCAGAGGGGAGGCTTGGGAGCCAAGGAGCAGGGGAGGGCCCGGCGGAGGCTGCAGGGAGCGGGCTGGGCTGCCAGGGCTGGCCCCGCCGGCTCTCTGTCCCTGGTGGCTGCCTGCCCCGGCCCCCTGGCCTTTGGGTCTTCATATGTAACGAGAAAAGCATCCCTCTGATGTGCCTCAAGGACTTTCTGCCAGGAAAGAGACCTCTAGTCAAAAGAAAACAATAAAATGGATTAGAAAAAAAATGCCTAAGTGCTTTGGAAATGAGAATGCACATTTTTTTTGTGGAGTGACCCCCCCTCTCCACCTCTTCTCTCCCCCCCCCCCCCCCGCCCAACTACAGTAGTTCAGTGGCATTGAGCAAGCAACTTTCCCTCGGGTCCTCACTGTTAATAATTAGCAGCGATAGGTGTGGCTCTGAGCGTTTCACACACTGGGGCGGGCAGCAGTGGGTTATTGCTGACAATAAAGAACTCTGTGCCAAGCGTGCTGGGGGCAGCAAGTAGGGCCGGCCACGTGAGCACTTACGAGATTGTACCTAAGTGCCCCGTGCCATTGCGCCGTCTCCTGGATTAATGAGGCCCTTGTAGTCCTCACACCGGCAGGTCGTTTTCCGTACCAACCACCGTCAACCTCCTTTTGCCCGTCCCTGTGTCTGACCTCCTTTATTCTTTTTCTTTTTAATCCTCACCTGAGGACATTTCCTCCATTGATTTCTAGAGAGTGGAACGAAGGGAGGAGGGGGGGAGAGAGAGAGAGAGAGAGAGAGAGAGAGAGAGAGAGAGAGAGAGAGAGAGAGAGAGAAACATTGATGTGGGGAACCTGCGATCGATGTACATGCCCTTGACAGGGAACCTAACCCAAGACCCTGAGGGCCACAGGCTGACACTCTAACAACTGAGCTAACCAGCCAGGGATGAACTCATTTTTTCTTCACATCAATCCTGTGAGGAAGGTAGTGTCATTGTCCCCATTTTTAAAAAAATATTTTTTTATTGATTTCAGAGAGGAAGGGAGAGGGAGAGAGAGAGAGAAACATCAATGGTGAGAGAGAATCATTGATCGGCTGCCTCCTGCACGCCCCACACTGGGTGTGCCCTTGACTGGAATCGAACCTGGGGCCCTTCGGTCCACAGGCCAATGCTCTATCCACTGAGCCAAACTGGCTAGGGCTCGTTGCCCCCATTTTAGAGGTGAAGGAACTGGGACACAGAGAAGCTCAGCAACTGGCCCAAGGCCACACAGCCAGCAGCAGGGGAGCGGGGATTCGACCCCATGCTCTTGGGCTGCAGCCGCTGTGCTCTGAAAACCAGTGACAAGACAAGGCCCCGCCAGCCTCCCCCCCTCCCCGCCCCCCGACGAGGACCTCACTGTCTCTTTGTAAAACTTGGGGTTCCACAGTGTGGTAAAATGACGTCAAGTGCTGACAACACTCGCTTTTCCAGGGATATTTGCATTCTGCCTGGAGATTCCCGGCGAGGAGAGTCTTAGGCAGAGCGTGTCTGCGATGGTGGGGAGGGAGTGTGGGTGCAGGTGGCTAAAGGAGCTGACGTAGGCAGGCTCCCGCCTCGTCACCCACACCTGCCGGAGGGCCAGCCCTGGAGATGGGTGTTCACTGGAGTCTCAGCGTCCTCAGCGTGAGGCAGAACGGGAAGCCGGTGGAGCGTGGGCATGAGGGAGGTGGTTCCTAGCTTCTCCCAAATCCCAAAGGGAAAGAAAAGAACCAGAAGAGAACAAAGAAATGTAAGCCCTGGCTTTCTTTTACATGCTTTTTTTATACATTACCTTTAGTGAGAATAGAACATACAATTCATCGTTTAAAGTGGTGGTCGGCAAACTGCGGCTCACGAGCCACATGCGGCTCTTTGGCCCCTTGAGTGTGGCTCTTCCACAAAATACCACGGCCTGGGCGAGTCTGTTTTGAAGAAGTGGCGTTAGAAGAAGTTTAAGTTTTAAAAATTTGGCTCTCAAAAGCAATTTCAATCGTTGTCCTGTTGATATTTGGCTCTGTTGACTAATGAGTTTGCCGACCACTGGTTTAAAGTATACAACTCACAGAACTGTGCAACCACCACCACAAGCAGCTTTAGAACATTTTTTTTATCAGCCCTAAAACACCTATACTCATTTTTAGCCACTCCATATTCCCCACCATCCCTTCCTCCTCTCGCCAGCCCTAGGCAACCACTAGTTTATCTCCTGTGTCTATGGATTTGCCTGTCCCGGACAGTTCACAGTGAGAACCAGGCAGGAGGTCACTCCTGTCACTGGCCTCTTCCATTTATCATGTATTTAAGGTTCGTCCGTATTGTATCATGTATCAGTGTGTCATCCCTTTTTATGGCCAAATAATACTCCATTGCATGGAGAGACCACATTTTGTTTATCCGGTCATCAGCGGATGGACATCTGGGTTGTCCCCACTTTGGGCGGTTATGAATAATGCTGCTATGAACATTCATGTTCAGATTTATATGAGCATGTTTTCATTTCTCTGGGGTCCGTGCCTAGGAGCGGAATTGCTGAGTCATTTGGTGACACTACGTTTAATTTTGCGAGGAACTGGCCGACTTTTCCCAAGTGGCTGCGCCGTTTTGCATTCCTACCAGAAATGGTAGGGGGTTTCTCCGCACCTCTGTCAACACGCCTTATTCTCTGTCTTAGTGATTTTGACATCCCAGTGAGTGAGAAGGGACCTGCCTGTCCTAAATCGCAGGTGGGGTGCATGTGGGTATGTGTGTGGGGGTGCCTCCTGCCTTGAGAAAATACAGGGTAAGGTGGCGACAGCCCTGGAACCCGCCTTGCCTCCTGGGCACCATCACCTGCCCCCCCTTTTGTCACCCTCACCCCCCCTACTGGCCCCAGAGGACGGTGAGGGCTGAGGACCGGACACTGGAGCCCACCGCTCCTTGACAGACTGCTTGTATGCGGCTCTGACCTCCCTCGCCAGAGTTTCTGGGGAGTTAAGCGCTGCCCATTCATGTGGCGGATGGAGGAGGAGAAGGTGGAGTTTCACCCGCGGCTTTGCCCTGACCAGGGCTCCTGGCAGGTCTGCTCCTGCTCTGGGGGGCTGGCTCCTCTGTCCTCAGGGCATCCTCTGTCCTCTATCCATCCTGCTCCTCCCTTCTCACAGGAGGTCCTCTTTAGATCAGACGGGGCACTGCCCACAGGCCCACAGGAGCGCCCGGCTTGCCCCCGAGGGGTCTGTGCCCACGTGGCAGGGTGAGCGTGAATGAAGGTCTTGAACGGAGGCTCCCAACAGTCGTGTCTGGCCCAGCCCAGTCAGCAGATCCTCTCTGCGGCTGGATGCTTTTCTAACTCATCCTTGCAATAACTCTGGGAGTGTTACCATCCTCATTGTCTTAAAGATGAGGAAACTGCCCTGGCTGGTGTGGCTCATTGGTTGGAGCACCATCCCGGGCATCATCCTGGGTGGTGGGTTTGATTCCTGGTTGGGGCACATGCCCCGGTAGCAGGTTCAATCCCCAACTGGGGCTCATGTGGGAGGTGGCCTGATTGATGTTTCTCACATTGATGTTTATCTCTCTCTCTCTCTCTCTCTCTCTCTCTCTCTCTCTCTCTCTCCCCATCTCTCTCTCCATCTCTCTCTCTCTCTCTCTCAAATCAATAAAATAAATTTTTAAAAAATAAAGATTAAACTGAAGATGGTGGAAATTAAGCTAGAAGGTGGCAGTGGGCAAATTCAAAGTGAGATCTGCAGAGTCTAAGAGCAAAGTTCTTGCCGCTTCATTTCTCCCGCTCGGCACGAAGGACTGCCTTAGATGAAGGCTCGGTTTCCTCACGTGTCAGGGGTTATGTGTGTGTCAGGGTCCCCAGCTTCTCACGCCGCCCTCTGCCTGTTTCAGCGCAAGTGCAGGGGCTCAGGGACGTACTCAGTTGTCCTAAATCGTTTAAATCGCTTGCATTTTTCCTCTCTGAGTTCTAGGGCTGTTGGCAAATGCAGCCACGCAGCAGGAATGCATGGATGGGGTGTTCGAGTAGGTCCCTCTGACCCAATGCATCTCAACTGGGGGCAATCCCCCCCCGGGGGGGGCATTTAGCAATGTCTGGAGACATTAGGGTTGTCACAGATGGGGGAGGTGTGCTCCTACAATGCACACAGGACAGCCCCCATAACGGGATGATCCAGCCCCGAGTGCTCCCGTGGGGGAAGCCTATCCTAACCCCAGGTGAGCAGAGGGCGGGTTTCAGGACCAGGGAGCCGATGAAAGATGCAGATCTTCCGGTTCCATTCCGTCTTCCTACAAGACGTGGAACCGAATCGGGACCCCTCGGCCCCCTGACCTCACCGTGACCTCTCCTCCCACAGAGGCTGACGCTGGTGCTTGCCCTGGCCACGCTGATCTCGGCCTTCGGGTCCTCCTTCCAGTACGGGTACAATGTGGCCGCTATCAACTCCCCTTCTCAGGTAGGTCTCTGCGGGGAGCGAGATCCGGCCCCCACGACCCAGGGAGGTGGGTTGGAGCAGCCCGGGCCCCGGGGGAACAGGCGGGGGCGCCAGGGTGGGACTGCACACACGTGGAGGGCAAGCAATGGGTCCTGGAGGAAAGGGACCCCCGCAGGCACAGGGGACTGGCGGGCACAGGACCGGGGACGAGCCCCGGGCCCAGGGCTGGCTGGACCCCCGGGGGCCTGGCCGTGATCTCCCGCAGCCTTGCCATCTACGGAGGAGTCTGGAGCGGCAGGGATCACCCACTGACCTGGAAGACCGGAGTCCCTCCTCTCTGGGGTTAGAAACACCCGGGCAGTTTGCCTCCCAGAGGCCTCGAGCCCTCCCCAGGGGGCCCTGCTCCTTGCTGTTAATACAACGTTGTCCTCCCCCGTTTCCTGCACCGAACAATGTCCATACCTGTGTGCCCAGCTGTGCCCTGTGGGCCCAACAGTCTACGTTGCTCTTTCTGCAAAACCGGGCCTTCTGTTCTGCTTCCTTCTGCAGCTCATGAAAGAATTTTACAACGAGACCTACTATGATCGGAAGACCTACTACTTGACCGACTTTAACTTGACACTTCTGTGGTCTCTTTCTGTGTCCATGTTCCCCTTTGGAGGCCTCATCGGGTCCCTCATGGTCGGCTTCTTGGTGAATAAATTTGGGAGGTAAGGAGAGGTGACCTTTCAACTCCGCAGAGCGCGTACACCCTGTCGGAGCTTAAGGCCTAGCCTCATGCAGACACCCTTACTGTACGGTGAGGCGAAGCCACGGAGGTGACTTCTGTCTTCTGACGTGGTCTTCAGACCAGACATTGGCCAAACGTTGGGGTCGTAGGCGAGGTCTTGGGGCTGAAGAGGAAGTGGAGGTCTCGGGCTCGGGGCGGACACGGAGCGAGCAGAGCACTTCGGGGCCAGGCCTCCTCCCACTGTCTCTGCTCCCTAGCCTGGAAGGTTTTTGTGTTTGCTTGTTTGGTTGTTTTTATGTTGTTTTGTACCAAAACCCAAACCTAGTTCTCTTTTCTTTTTTTCTTCTTTTTTTTGCCTTTGGAAGAGTCAAACCTCAGATGACATGGCCAAGCGGTCAGTCCCAACGTAGGTCACAGCACGGGGTTCTTGAACTCTGTCCCCTGGAGACCAGGGAATATGCAGAATTTAGCCCAAATTAAGTTCCTGTGAAACTCTGAAGTGGCTGGGGTTATCAGGCACTTCCTGGGACGCCCCTTGCCCTGTCGGTGGAGTGGCTGTCAAGGGGGAGCCTGTATCTTTGCCCCTAATTCTGGAGGCACTGGAAATTCTGTAACTTGATTCTAAGAAAGGTCCTTAAGTCATCCCACTGCCCCGTGTCAGGTGCGTGGGCCCGGGGGCCCAGCCTTGTGATAAACAGCATTGAAGAGCTCCTCCCCTCGACCCCTCTTCGCGGATGAGCGCAGGGAGGCTGAGCGGGACCAAGTCCCCGTTCTTGGCCACAGATCTAGTAGCTCAGGAGTCAAGGCAAGGCCAGAACCTGGACTTCGGTTCTTTCTCCGGTCTTTTCAAAAAGAGTCTGCGAGTACGAACTCACGGCTGCTGCTCTGGGATCTCAGGTCCTGGGGTGTTCCTGGGAGCTTGGCATTGAACTCACAGCATTCCCTGCGGGCCCTCGGGGAACAGGGCACCCGTCAAGTCACAGTGGGGCCTGCAGGACCCTCCTTGAGTGAGGGACTTGTTCCATCCACACAGGAGCCGACCGCGGCTGGGTCAGCTGTCTGCTTGGGAACGTGATGAATGCTATTTAACTGCATAGGGTTTTCTTAACGATTCGAGGTGTTCCTTAAGTAACAGCAGCAACTAGCACTTTCTGTGCCAGGCTTTCGCTTGAGTGCTTTTAGGGTTATTAATTCCTCTAATCCTTAGAAAAGCTCCACCCCCTTTTCAAAGACGGGAAAACGAGGCACAGAGAGATGCTGTAGCAACCCAAGATGACACCGCTGGGGGGCAATTTCCCTTCTGAGCCTGAGCAAGTCGCCACCACACTGCCCTCTGTTCTATCAGGCAGACAGCTTCTCAGTCCATTGTTTACTTTTTAATCATACACACAGTAGTATATTTTTTAACATAAAAATTTCCATTGTTCAAGTGGTCAACTTTAATTTACAGTTTTTGCTTTTTATGTCTTAAGACAGCCTTTTACCTTCCTGGAGAGGTAGGATAGTATTCTATAATTTAAAAAATAATTCAACAGTTTTGTTTTTCCCAGATAGACCTAGAATTTTATTTTGTATATGGTGAGTGGTGAGAGAAAGCTAATTTTTTTGCACCTAAAATCTGCATAATTTTGTTACCCAGTGTCACCCTAATCCTATCTAATAAAAGAGTAATATGCAAATTGACTGTACCTCTGCCACACCCACAAGCCATGCCCACCAGCCAATCAGGATCAAGTATGCAAATTAACCCAACCAAGATGGCTGCAGCCACGGAATGAGCAGGAGGCTTGGGTTTCCCTGGCAAAGAGGAAGCCAAGCTTCCCGCAGCCCTGGCCTCCGCTCTAGGCTACAAAGTCTCAATTATAGAAGATAAATAAATCCCAGATATCAGGGCCTCTGCTTGGGTTGCTGGGAGGTGTGGCCAGCCTGCAAACCACCACAGGCCCCTCACCCAGGCCACCCCATGCCCCAAGGGAACCCCCACCCTGATCCGGGACACCCTTCAGGGCAAACCAGCCGGCCCCCACCCATGCACCAGGCCTCTATCCTATCTAATAAAAGAGTAATATGCAAATTGACCATCACTCCAACACACAAGATGGCTGCCCCCATGTGGACATAAGATGGCTGCCACAAGATGGCCAGCAGGGGAGAGCAGTTGGGGTTTACCAGGCCTGCAGGGGAGGGCAGTTAGGGGTGACCAGGCCTTCAGGGGAGGGCAGTTAGGGGCAATCAGGCTGGCAGAGGAGCAGTTAGGCATCAATCAGGCTGGCAGGGGAGTGGTTAGGAGGTGATCAGGCTGGCAGGCAGAAGCGGTTAGGGGCAATCAGGAAAGCAGGCAAGTGAGCAGTTGGGAGCCAGCAGTCCTGGATTGTGAGAGGGATGTCTGACTGCCCTCGAGGGGTCCCAGATTGGAGAGGATGCAGGCTGGGCTGAGGGACACACACCCCCTGCACGAATTTTGTGCACTGGGCCTCTAGTAAATACAATAAAAAGGAAAAAAAATAAAATTAAATACAGTGACTACTGATAGGAAAGAACTAAAAAAAACAAAAAACACTAATTTTTTTCCATGTGAAAAGCCATTGTTCTTAAATTTCTTATTCGTGTTCCTTTACTCTTCTGTATTAAATTTTAAATCATTTTATCAAAATCCCTGAAAAAGATTTCATGTTTGTCGTAGGATTTTAGGAGACTTCACCTTTATCAGCTTACAGACGTTCTATTTATAGTTTGTTAATGCTGTTTTTTAAAAAATATGTTTTATTGATTTTTTACAGAGAGGAAGGGAGAGGGATAGAGAGTTAGAAACATTGATGAGAGAGAAACATCAACCAACTGCCTCCTGCACAACTCCTATTGGGGATGTGCCCACAACCAAGGTACATGCCCTTGACCGGAATTAAATATGGGACCCTTGAGTCCGCAGGCTGACGCTCTATCCACTGAGCCAAACCAGTTAGGGCTAGTGCTGTTTTTTTTTTAATTATAATATCAAATTTTATGGACTTCTTTTGCAGCTTCAATTGATAATCTTATATTTTCCCCAGTATAACCTTTTTTAAATATATTTTTTATTGATTTCAGAGAGGAAGGGAGGAGAGAAACACTAATGATGAAAGAGAAACATTGATCAGCTGCCTCCTGCACACCCCTACTGGGGATTGAGCCGCAACCCAGGCGTGTGCCCGGGACCGGAATTGAACCCGGGGCCCTTCAGTCGGCAGGCTAACACTCTACCCACTGAGCCAAACCAGCTCGGGCTTCAGTATAATCTTTAATATGGTGTTTATGTATGCCAAAGAATTCCATCGGGGACTTTTGCATCTATGTTGATAAGTGAGGTTGGCTCATACTTTTCTTCTAATGTTCTTACCCAGTTGGGCTTTCAGATTATACCCAAATCATGTCAGTCTATGATTGCAAAACCTCGTACTGTATTCCTGGATACTGGATACTGCTGTCACCAGGCACACACTTGGGGAGCCTTAGACCAAACTGGTTTTTACTTTTGTTTTGTTTTTAGTGTATTGATTTTTAGAAAGAGAGAGGAAGGAGGGTAGAGAGAGGGGGAGAAGGGGAGAGAGAGAGAGGGAGAAGGGGAGAGAGAGAGAGGGAGGGAGGGAGGGAGAAACACTGATTTGTTGTTCCACTTATTGATGCATTCACTGGTTGCTTCTTGCACGTGCCTTGACTGGAGTTGGGGCCTACAGCCTTGGTGTATCAGGACGATGCTCTCACCAACTGAGCTGCCTGGCCAGGGCCCAGCCTGGCTGACGCGCTGTCCTCTGCAGGAAAGGGACCTTGCTGCTGAACAACTTCTTCTCCATCGTGCCTGCCGTCTTGATGGGATCCAGCGAAGCTGCCCGCTCGTTTGAGATGATCATTGTCGCCAGGCTGCTGGTGGGCATATGTGCGGGTAAGCCAGGCGGCACTGCACTGCCGAGCCGTGACTGACAGCCGTCACACGGAGGGAGGACGGGCGCCAACCTGGGGTCTCTGAGGCCAGACTCACACTGTCCCTCTGTGCTGTGTGAGCCAGGCTCAAACCCCTCCGCCTGGCACTTACTTCCGGCTCCAGTGCGGACAGTGGGCGGGTCTCCCCTGTGATGTTTCCTGCGAAGCAAGCTGTTCTTTGAAAGACTGAGGCACAGAATCTTAGCTTCCAGAGGGTCCTTCCACCCCAATCCTTTATCCCGGTGTGTTCTCAGCAGCAGGTCAGGACCAGCGAGTGGGTGATGACATCTGTTTAGAGGGCAATGTTTTTGTGTGTGTGTGTGTGTGTGTGTGTGTGTGTGTGTGTGTGTGTGTGTGTGTGTGTTAATCCTCACCCAAGGATATTTTTCCATTGATTTTTAGAGAGAGTGGAAAGGAGGGGGAGAGATGGAGCAAAACATCAGTGTGTGAGAGACACATTGATTGGTTGCCTCCCATACGTGCCCCGACCAGAGGATAGAGCCTGCAACCCAGGTGTGTGCCCTTGACCAGAATCGAACCCGGGACCCTTCAGTCTGAGGGTCGACGCTCTATCCACTGAACCACACCGGCTCGGGAAGTGAGCAACGTTTTGTTTTGTAACTAGAGTCCACTGGCTCACTGTCTTTTGAAACTTTGGTTCCAGTTATCTATCTGCGTACGCCTGGGAGACCCGGGTTGCCATGTAAAATGTATTTCTGTAGCTTTTACTGTGGGTTGTGGCCAAAACAGCTTGAGGAACAACCGAGTGCCTGGGTCTCTCTAACGGAAGGAGTTAATGGTAGCAACCTCTCCACTTGTATAAAGCATTGAGAGTTTGCAAAGGGCTGATCGTGGCTTCTGTCTCCCTCCCTCCCTCAAAGCCCACCTGCTAGGCCGGGGAAGGGCCTGCCTGCGGCCTCCCCCTTGGGAACCTGTCGCAGAGCAGGTCTGCCCAGGCTGTCCTGCTGGCGGCTCTGGGGAGCTCCCTACAGTGGCTTCCGACTGAAGAGGGGTGGGGAGAGCCTGCAGGGGGCCTCCCTCGAGCCCATGCTCTCCCGAGGGCAGTGTTGGCCAGGCCGCTCAGGGTGAGTGAGGGGTAGAGTTAGGAGGCACCTCACTTATCTGCTCCATCCGCCCTGGCATTGCCAAGTAACTGTTTCTCCTTCCAAACACGGGGACAGGGACAGACCATTTGGCCGATGTCCGTGAACCCCTGACCTGAAGTTAACTGAGCACGGGGGAGACTTGAGGCCTTTCTTCTCCGAGACCAAGCCAGTCAGGGGGGAGGCCTGAAGCCAGGCTGGCTCGTGCCCGCAGGTGACACCAGTCAAGAAAGTGAGGCACCGGCCCCTGAGCCTCTTGGGTCAGACTGCATTCTCCTTCCCCAAAGTTTAGAGGACCAAGAATTAAAAGGGGTGTTTGCTTCCTTGGGCAGTTTTCTGAAAGTTTCAGCCCAATTATGTGGCTGCCGAGTAAGAACAAGCGTGCTGGGGGCCGCGGCCTGGCCCCGCCACCCCAGGCCTTCCTGATCGTGTGTCGTCTCACCCTCCTCCAGGTCTGTCTTCCAACGTCGTCCCCATGTACCTGGGGGAGCTGGCCCCCAAGAACCTGAGGGGGGCCCTGGGAGTGGTGCCCCAGCTCTTCATCACCGTGGGCATCCTCGTGGCCCAGATCCTGGGCCTTCGGAGTGTCCTCGCAAACCAGAAAGGTGAGCGCGGCCGCCTCCGGGCCTCAGCCCTCCCTCCGCTCAGCGGACGGACGTTTTGCGAGCTGGGCTTTTCTCTCTGCTCAGCTGGCTGTCCCTCCGGCCCCCACGCTGCCCTGGCCCCACGAGGTGCTGGTGACAGACGGGCTGACATGTTCTAGTCCCTCTTAGGACCCGGGTGATGTGGCTTTGAGGGAGCACGAAGCTGCCTGACTTGCTCCTGGCCTGATGGTGGCATCCATACCAGGGCCAAGACAGAGTTAGTGTTCCATTTCTGGACTTCCTGCAGCAGGGCCCACCGGGTAGGCCAGTGGTCAGCAAACTCATTAGTCCACAGAGCCAAATATCAACAGGACAACGATTGAAATTTCCTTTGAGAGCCAAATTTTTTAAACCTAAACTTCTTCTAATGCCACTTCTTCAAAATAGACTTGCCCAGGCCGTGGGATTTTGTGGAAGAGCCACACTCAAGGGGCCAAAGAGCCGCATGTGGCTCACGAGCTGCGGTTTGCCGTCCACGGGGGTAGGCAACGGCGCCCAGCGTGGCACTGGTGAGACGGGCGCCTGAGTCTGGCTTCCTTGCCGGTGCAGCGTGGAATCCATGTCGTGAACTCACCACGATGTGTGTTTCCGTTCCACCACATGGGCTGGCATGGCTCCCGGGTTTTATTCAACCATCGGCGATGCTCTGACCATTTTAGTTTGCGTGCCCGGGTGGCCCGGGCCTACCCCTGAGCAGGACAACGGGGTCAGAGCTGAAGGGCCCAGCACCCCCAGCTCCTGCCGGCCTGTCCTCCAAGGACGCCACGTGTCCACACAACCATGGAGACTTCCCAGTTGCCCACATTCTCGCCAGCACTTGGCGGTATCGGTTTTTCACTTTGTCCACCTGGCAGGTGGGCACTGGCAGGTCATCACCGCCCCTCTTGTCCGCATCCTGCAGGGTGTTGGTTCAGCGCCCTCCTGGGTGCTGGGGACACGGGATGAGAAAGCCGCTCCCAGGAGAACGCATCCGGCTGATGGGGCAGAGTGGCCAGCTGGGTGCTGTGGGGCTGAGGGCGAGAGGCAGGGTCCTTGGCTGGGGCCTCTGAGAGTGGCGCCCATTCCCCTTGCAGGCTGGCCCATCCTCCTCGGGGTGACTGGGATCCCCGCGGCTCTGCAGCTCCTGCTGCTGCCCTTCTTCCCGGAGAGCCCCCGGTACCTGCTGGTCCAGAAGAAAAACCAGGCAGCGGCCAGGAAAGGTGATGCTCTCCTGGAGGAGGCGGGGGGCGAGGGGGTCAGGGCCGCAGTGTCCTTGCTCCGGGGAAGCTGTGGGCTCCCCTCAGACACCGCCCCCCTGGTCCCCTCCCTCAGCCCTGAGGAGGGTGCGCGGCTGGGACTACGTGGAGGACGAGATGGAGGAGATCCAGCTGGAGGCCGAGGCCGAGAAGGCCGCGGGCTTCATCTCCGTGGTGAAGCTGTTCAGGATCAGGTCCTTGCGCTGGCAGCTCATCTCCATCATCGTCCTCATGGGCGGCCAGCAGCTGTCGGGAGTGAACGCGGTAGGGGGCAGCCTGGGGTGGGGGCTGCCTGGGGTGGGGGCAGCCTGGGGTGGGGGCTGCCTGGGGTGAGGGCGGCCTGGGGTGAGGGCGGCCGGGGGTGGGGGCTGCCGGGGGTGGGGGCGGCCTGGGGTGGGGGCTGCCTGGGGTGGGGGCGGCCTGGGGTGGGGGCGGCCTGGGGTGGAGGTGGCCTGGGGTGGGGGCGGCCTGGGGTGGAGGCTGCCTGGGGTGGAGGTGGCCTGGGATGGGGCGGCCTGGAGCGGGGGGCGGGGGGAGGAGGGTAGGCTGGGCCAGGGCTGTGGGCAGGCGGTGGCCTGGCCAGCCCACCAGCCTCGCGTTGCCTTCCAGATCTACTACTACGCCGACGAGATCTACGAGAAAGCGGGGGTGTCAAAAGATAACGTCCAGTATGCGACGGCGGGCACGGGGGCTGTCAACATGGCGATAACCATTTTAGCCGTGAGTGCCCCGGGGAGCTGAGTGCCCTTGGCCGCCCAGGATGGAGGGCGCCTCGAGAGTGGGGGTCCTGGCCCAGGAAGGGGCCCTCGGTCCCTTGCAGTGTCGTCTCAGGGCTCTGCTCAGGTGACAGCCTGTCTCTCACGGGAGGTGGCCCGTGGCTCTTCAAAGACGGAGAGGACCCCGCCCTCAGCGCCAAAGCTCCCTGAGCGAGTGGCGCTTCCTGGAGCTCCTGCCCTTGCCAGGGCCCCAACATGAAGGAGCAAAGGGGACCCCAGGACTGCGCAGTGCTGGGCCCGCTGGCCATTCAGGGGCACACCCCTGGGGGCACAGGAGGGGTGTGCGCAATGGGCGGGCGAGGAGCTTCCTGCAAAGGCCGCTCCGGGCCGGGGTGTGGGGGGGACGGCTCACGGCTCCTGAGCCCCCACTTTTCCGGGCCCCTGCCCTCCAGGTGTTCGTGGTGGAGCTTTTGGGGAGGAGAATCCTGCTGCTCCTGGGCTTCTCCACCTGCTTCTGCGCCTGCTGCGTGCTCACGGTCGCTCTGGTTCTGCAGGTGAGGGGGTGCGGCCCCCACGCCCCGCCCCCCGCAGCCCGCTGCCCACTTCCTGCCCATTTTCCAGTGGCAAGAGGTGGCACTTCCTGTTGAAGGAGGAGCCCAGTGCCGGCCCTCTGGAAGCCGAGATTCCTGGCGCTCCCTGTCCCAGGCTGTCCCTGCGCTGCCCGGTGTGACCCCACTCTGTTTCCCCCACAGACCACCGTCTCCTGGATGCCTTACCTCAGCATCGTCTGTGTCCTCACCTACGTCATAGGACATGCCCTGGGGCCCAGTAGGTACCCAGAGCTGGTTCTGCTTCCACTGCCCTCTCCCGCACCATCCCCCGCAGGAGCTCCCGGCTTGAGCTCCCTGGGGGGGCTCTGGGAGGGGCTCTGGGGGTCCCTGTTCCTGCTGCAGGGGGTTGGGCAGAGCCTACTGAGAGCGGAAACAGTAAAGCGGTCGGTCGTGGAGGCTGAAATGCGCTGCCCCGTGGGATTGGGGGTGAGAGCCTTACAGATGGTCAGGCCTTTAGGGCCTTCGTAGGGTGTTGTGCTGAGTTCTGGCTTCTGGCCTCCTCACCCTGCTGCTGCTCCTGGGGTCCTGGAGGCTCGCCACGCCCGCCCTGCACCACACCCCGAGGCCCCGGCACCCAGCAGGGGCTCCAGGACCCTTGGTGGGCCCGCTCTCCCTCCTCCCCCGCAGGCCCCATCCCCGCGCTGATCATCACCGAGATCTTCCTGCAGTCCTCCCGGTCCTCGGCCTTCATGGTGGGGGGCAGCGTGCACTGGCTCTGCAACTTCGCCGTGGGCTTGCTCTTCCCCTTCATCCAGGTGAGCGGGACCGGGCCCCGGACCCACGGGACCCTCACGCGGTGAAGGGGACGCCTTTTCCAGGAAGTGAGCCTGGCTGCCCTGCCCACAGGGGGGCCTCGGGCCCTACAGCTTCGTCATCTTCGCTGGAGTGTGCATCCTCACCGCCATCTTCATATACCTGGTGATCCCCGAGACCAAGTCCAAGACGTTCATGGAGATCAACCTGGCCTTTGCCAAGATGAATAACGTGTCCGAGGTGTACCCAGAAAATGAGGAGCTAAAGGAAATCCCCGAGGAACGGAAGAAACTTCCGGAGGAGATAGAGCTTCCGGAGGAGACGGAATTTCCGGGGGAACGGAAGGAGCTTCCGGACAAACTCCAGTCCGTGTCGGAGGAGCTCCAGGCCGTGTCGGAGGGCCTGAGGGAGCTGCCGGAGAAGCTGAAGTCCGTGTCGGAGGAGCTGAAGGCGGTTTCCGAGGCGCTCAAGGCCCTGTCGGAGGAACTTCCGGAGGAGCCCAAGCAGCTCCCGCCCTCCACCGCGAGGCTGTAACTCGGGAGGAGGGGCCTGCTGCGTGGTCCACGGGCAGCTCCCTTCTGGGGGTTTTTTCTGAGTCATAGTTGTCTGTAAATATCCAGAACTAGGACAGTCCAGTGTGGGGTGCCCAAAGGGCTTCTGTGCAGTTATTAAAGCCGGACTGACCCATCCCCAGGCCCAGGTCACAGTGAGCAGCCATCCTCCTGGCTGCTGTGGCTGCTGTAACACCAGCTTTTAGGACAAAACGCATTAGTATGGTGGTGGGATAGAAGGAATCAAATGGGCCGGAGAAGCAATCCTTTCTCCAATCCCACGGGTCTTCTGGGGGCCCCGGGCCTGTGTTCAGAGCAGAACTCACCCTCTTGTCGGATCCATCTCCAGAATCACCACTCTCGGAAAGTGTGAGGTCACCAGTAACGACGTCCAGGAAGCTGGAGGACAGGTCCCTGTGGAGACTTGAACCAAGTCAGGGATTCTTAATCCTAAATTACATTGTGAGAGGACAATGGAATTGCCTCAGTATACTCAATAAAACAAATGTGATCATTTTTCACCAAAGTGTGCTTCTTTTCTATGAGCAGGTGGGAGGAGGGGGGTTTTCCCAGCTGCTTCAAGCAGTTTGACTGCACTGGAGTGTAAGCCCATTGAGAACACGGGTTTGTCCTGTTGTGTTTATCCCAGAATCCCCACTGCCTGGAGCAGGCGTGAAGGAGGCACTCAGGCAATATCTTCTGAAAGAGGGGGAGCAATGAGAGATGAGGTGGTTGCAGCGTTGTGCGTTTTTAAATTTGAGATTGGGGAAGCCTCTGCATGTCTTCAGGTACATAGGGAACACCGAGAGGTCCTAAAGGTGAGATGGGGAGGGAAAGAGGGAAGGGAGGGTAGCAAGGAGGGAGGGAAGTGGGTATGCCCCCCACAGATGCAGCAGAGCTAGAAGCTTTGCATAGAGACCTGTGTGTGTGAAGAGGGCATGTGCAAGAAGATGGAGAAAACTTTGAGGCATGGGAAAGGAAAGTGGAGAGAACACCTACTGAGTAGAAAATCTGGTATTGGGAGGGAAGGCCAAAAGCTCAGGACCAGGTGGGACAGAAGTGGGATTGGGAACAGCTTTTGTGGGCGTAGAATGATAAATAACTTATAAGAGTGTTGAAGACACAGACAAAGTAAAAAGCAAAATGCTGGGGTTGAACCATCCTTGACCTTCTGCAGCAGGGATCTGCAGTGTGGAGGGGCCACAAAAACAGCCAAAGATGGAAGCTCTCAACTCTGAGGAGCAGGAAGGCTGGCATGCGAAAGGTCACGGAACTGTGGTGTTATTAATTCAGTTCAGGCTACCTGCAACGTCTCACACACAGTAAGGCTGTGGGGTCCGTGACTCTGGAGGTCTACTCCCTCAGGTCAGCCTTGGTTCTGCCACTCAGTAATTGCATATCTTGGCTTGAACTTTTCTGTACCTTCTGGCTTTTCTGTACCTCAGTGTCCTCTTCTATTAAATGGGAGTAATAATAAATGTCTCACATGGTTGGTTATGAAAATTCAATGATGTGTTTGTAGTGTTTAGATCAGTGCCTGGGGTATATTAAACACTTATTTATTTTTTAATTAATTAATTTTTTAAATTAAATCGTTATTGTTGAAAGTATTACATATGCCCTCCTTTTTCCTCCATTGACCCCTTTTAGCCCACCCCCACTGCCCTCCCCAGGCCTTCACGACTGCATCGTCCATGTCCATGGTTTATGCATATACGCATTTAAGTTCTTTGATCTCTTCTCACCCACCCACCCTCCCCCACCTTCCCTCGGAGGTGCCACAGTCTGTTCCATGCTTCTATGTCTCTGGATCTATTTTTGTTCATCAGTTTATCTTGTTCATTAGATTCCACATATGAGTGAGATCATGAAGCACTTAGTTATTTTTACGTGCTTGGGAATGAGCTTGGATCTTGAGGGCAAATAAATTCACAGGTAGAATACAGTGAGAAACCTGTACTATCCATGGATACTGAGATCTAACAACCAAGTAAATGGATTGTTGCAGTGGTAAGTTACAGATAAACCATGAAAGGGAGTCTAGAATGATCCACGTAGTATTAGAGTAGAGCTGGAGATATTGGTATGAGCTCATGTTCAGCTTCCTAGAGACTCAGGTGGCTCCATATGGGAGCGTTTATAGATGGGTGCATTTACCCGGGCCAGTAAAATCCAACCAGAAAAGAAAGGGATGGGCCTGGTGCTATGGTGGCACTGAAGAAAGATGTGGAATTAGGGAAGGCAGAAAGGATTTCTCCAGCTGGAGAAGATGCAGTTGGGAAGTGCAGGATGGCTATTCCAGGTGAGACGTGGAGGTGTGAGGTGTTTAGGGGAACTCTGAGTTGGTCTGAAAGTAAAGCCAGAAAGATGTGGGAAGCTGACCTAGAATCTGTGGGTCCCTAGGAGCCATTGAGTCAGAACTTTGACCTCTAGATAATGCTGGTGTTTTCGTGATCTCTGAGTGGCAGAGCGTGGTGTGGCAGTAATGAGGACGGGGTGGGACTTGGGTAGGGCGACCAGTTGATAAGAAATAATGATGGCCCTGCAAAGCCAGCAGTGGTCAGGCCCAGCGGGGAGGGGGGTTCAGAGAGAAACTCAGTAGGATGTGGTGACCACTAGGCCAGCACAGGTGAGATGTCATTCATTCAACCAATTTTTTGAGCACCGACTATGTGCCAAGCAGGGGATACAATGGACCTAACAGTCAAAAACACAAGTAAACAAATACTTAAGATCATTTCCGATAGGACTCGGGGTAAAGTGTTAGAGAATGTCAGGCGAGAGTGGGTTTACTTTAAAAAGGGTGCCTGCAGGGAGGATGTTTGTACCACGATGGTAAGGCCCTGAGGCTGAAAAGCCACGCCCATAAGTGGAGGACGGGGGCCAACCACTCTAGTCTGGTCATTAATAGGGTCTATTAAGGGGAACTCATATCCAAGGCATGTCCTGGGTGGCTGCAACATGAAATGACTTCCCGTGCTGCTTGGCAAATGCCGACAAATTATATAGTCACTAGTAGCCCTGCGCACAAATCCGTGCGCCAGTTGGTCTCTGCGAGGCCTGGCTGCTCTGCGCCCACGGCCCAGAGGCTCTCCTAGGCCCAGAGGCCCATCCGCAGCCAGGCATGGAACGCTTGCCTAATCGCTGTGGTGACGAAGCAAGCATTTCACCAGGCCTCTTACATTGCCTGCTCTCAGCGGCCGCCCCCCTGGGAATGGGGGACTCTGGCGGGCCTGAGAGGACTGGATGCCACCATCTTGTGGCTATGGGTGCCGGCATGTTTGTGACAGAGTGACGGTTAATTTGCATATTGCCCTTTTATTAGATAGGATGGGGGTGGGGTTGAGTAGTCATGTGTGCTAGTCCGTGAATGCCACCAGGTCCGGGAAATGATGGGCTAGACCAGGTGAGGATAGCGACCTGTTCAGGGACCAGCGCAGAGCAGGAGACAAGGGAGGGGGCTGGTGTATGCCCGAATGAACATCAGTTATGATCACACAGCCTCGGGTTGGGGTGGGGGTGCAGTAAGCTGTCTCCCCCACTGGCCCAGGTCCACTCGTGGGTCTGGCAGCAGTCACCTCCTGGAGCAGTCTCTCCTCCACAGAGGTCCTCCCCACGGAGGTGGCATTGCAGCTGAGACCTGGGGGAGGAGGTTTTAAGCAGAAGGAACAGCAGGTAGGAAGGAGATCGGTTTTGCCATCAGCTTGACTTTGTTGCTGTGGTCGACTCAGAGGAAGGCAGGAGAGACATCCAGCGTGGATCAGTGTTATCCAACTCTGACCTCGTGGCCGGCCAGCCAGGAGGCGTGCCAGCGGGACACAGAGCGCACTCCGTGGGGAGCCGAAAGGCCTGCTGGACCAGCTCTCCAGGGTCTGTAGGAGCAAACAGAGAGAGAGCTATGGTTTCAGAATAATGCTTCCCCCCCTCCCCCCGCCACCTGTCCACGTCCTAACCCCCAGAACCTGCGACTGTGTTACATAACAGGGCAAAGGGGGATGGAAATTGCAGATGGTGTTCAGGTTGCTAACCATGTGGCTCGGAGATGGGGGTTACACTGGATTATTCGAGCAACCACGTTGAAGAGGGAGGAGCAGGAAGACAGCAGCACAAGAAAGACTCAGTCTCCGGTGCCGGCTTTGAAGACGTTGAAGGGGCCGCAAGCAAGGAAGACGGACAGCCACCCAGAACTAGAAAGGCAAGCGAACGGATTCTCCCTGCAGCCTCCAGGAGGGACCGCGGCGCTGCTGACACCCGATCCTAGCCCCGTGAGACCGGATCACAGACCTCCAGAATTATAAGGTAATAAACGTGTGTTGTTCTAAGTCACTAAGCTTGTGGTAGTTTGTTACAGCAGCCACAGGAAACTCATACAGACCTTGGTACTGGGCAGTGGGGGAAGCGCAAACAAATACCTAAATATATGGAATGGCTGTGGCATTGGGCGCGGGGGAAGAGGCTGGGAGAATTTGGAGGAACGTGATAGAAAACGCCTAGGTTGCCTTGAACAGACTATTAACAGAGATATGATAGTTCACTGTTCACTGGGTGGCCAGGCTGTCAACCACGTTACAGGGCAGTAGAGTGCCACCTCGGCGGGAGACCGGTGTATGAGTCCAGGTCACTGAGAACAGACAGCTCACACACCTGGCTCTAGTGCAGCATGGACTTCCAGCAGAAGAGGAGCAAGGGCCCTGGCCTGTGGCTCAGCTGGTGGGAGCCCTGTCCTGCGCACTGAAAGGCTGCCGGTTCTATCCCCAGTCAGGGCACATGCCCAATTTGCGGGCTCCCTCCCCGGTAGAAGGCGTGCAGGAGGCAGCCAATCAGTGATTCTCTCTCATCATTGATGTTTCTCTCCCTCCCTCTCCCTTCCTCTCTCTGAAATCAATAAGAACATATTTTTAAAAAGGAGAAAGGGCCTGCACAGATCCAGACCCTTGCAGGGTGCGGCTGTGGTGGGCGGTGTGTCTGCACGCGCTGTGAAAGGACCCTGACCCCTCCCCCGGGGGTCTGAAACGCAGAAGGCTGGGTGCGCCTGAGGGCCTTGCCTCACTTGCTTTAAGCAGAGCCCAGGAGCACACACTGTCCCAGCCCAGGGCCCATTCTTGCGTGACAGAGCCGGCAGGGGGAGGGACACATGCCTTTCTTTCCTAACAGCTGACCAGTCGGCTGGCCAGGCCCCAGAAGCAACGAGGGGCACTGCGGAGACACAGCTCTTTAGAGCAGCGACGTAAACCCGCGAGCCCTGAGAATTCTTCAGACGTGTGATCGCTGACCATTTAGTCAGGGGCGCGGGCCTCTTCTCCCTTAGATGTCAAATAGCAACATGCCAACAGCCAACACAGCAAGAGCCATCCAGTGGGCACGAATCAAGGTTATACCCAAAGGACGTCAGCACGGCAGAACAAGTGTACGGTGTGCTGCCGAATGTTAGTACTCGGTTGCTGTGTGCCTGGCGATGAAGAGGGTGGGAGGCCCTGCTTTAGAGAATCCCTAACTGTCGGGCGCAGGTGGGCAGGAGCAATAAGGATCTCGAGCTCTTCCCGTGTGCTGCGCCCTCGGGCTACCGACCCACACGCCAACACACTGCGCCCAGGGCCCTGGTACGTCTCGCGTTGGTGACTTCGCATGACGTTCATAACGAGCTGCCACGTGCTTACGTGATTTTCATGATGATCCTCTGATCATTATTCCTATCCTTTGATCGTCATTTCCTAATGAGCGTGTCATCGTTACTCCGTCGTTCTGTACTTTGTTTTCTTAGTAGAGGTCATTCTGAAACGAACACCTTTGCTGAATATGTTACTGACTTGCTGAATGCCGGTGGGTGTACTTAGGGGTAATCACGTTGTCTGCCTGTAAGAGTGTTTTGTTTGCGCTTTCCTCCAAACGGACAACTAGTCCACGTCGCTGAGAGGAAGCACAGAGAACTAACAGGCAGAAGCGGCCGAGACCCAGGCGCAACCCCAGTCCTGCTCACAGCCAGGGGCCCATGGTGGGCACCTCCGTGGTACACTGCGGAGCGTCTGGCCTGGGGCTTGGCGGAGGCCAAGACAAAATCCATGCTTGTGTGAAACTTATCTTATCAGACGCCCAAGGAGAGTGCGCTCGGGGAAAGCGGGCAGGGTCCAGAGGCCGAAGGCAATCAGGCCACCCAGGCCCCGGGGCGAAACCGCGGGCGCGGAACAGACCGGGCGTCGCTCTGAGGCAGAGGGCACTGCTCCTCACCTGAGAAGCATGGAGGTGCCCAGCCCACCCAGGGAGGGGGTAAGTGCCAGGCTAGGAAAGGCCCCGTCACTGGCCCTTTCCCACCAGAAGAGGGGACCCGTGGAGGGAGGGGCCGGCTCCTGAAACGCCTACAGGGATGAGGACAGCACCGGGGGTCAGCCAGTGTGGGGACAGCTGCTTCCTCAGACATCCCAGCTCAGACGCACACAGGGAGGCTGAGCCCCGCTCTAACGAGGTGATGGCGGCTGGAGGACCTTGGAGATGCCACCCTTCTCGCAGCCCCGGCCCCGGCCTAGTCCCATTGCCCAGCCTCTGAAGGTGCCGGAACCCTGCACCCGCCCTTCTCTGCAGGCTGGATCCCAGGCCAGCAGGGCTGAGGTCTGCGGGCGTCACACAGCTGATGGTGGGTGGAGTTAGGGGTGCAGTTAGCAGGCAAGCAGAGGGTGGAGCGTGCCCCAGGGTGGTGGCTCTGGACCCGCTGGTTTCCTGGAGTCCTGGGAAGCACTGCCTCAGGCAGCCACAGACCTGCCCCAAGTCTGCCCCCCCTCCCCCCGCCCCGGGCTCTGAGGCAGTCTTCCCGTCCCCCCACTCCCCCCTCCCCACAGCCAGCTGCCCTGGGCTCTGAGGCAGTCTCCCCCCCCCCCCCCCCACTCCCCCGGCTCCCAGCTGCCCTGGGCTCTGAGGTGGCCAGGGAAGCGGGATGTGGTGGGATGTGGTGGGATGTGGTGAGATGTGGTGGGAGGTGGTGGGATGAGTGAAGGACAACCCTCAGGGCTCTCCAGCCCTCTGTCCCTGGCTCCCTCCACCTGGACACTCCTCCCCCAGGCCCAGGGCTTAGCCACTCAGGGCTCAGCTCCGAGGCCCTCCTCAGAGGCCTGCCCTGCACCCTGCGGAACACCCCCCCCCCCCCCCCCCCCGGCTTCTCCCCTGTTACCTGTTGGTCCTCATAGCATCATTGGAATGTGGTGTCTGTGTGCCCTTTTCATATTTGGCCTCCCCTCCCCAGAATGTAAACTCCAGGAGGCCAGCGGGCGCTGCCCCTTTTCCCGGAGCCTCCCCCACCCATCCCGCGCCAGCACGCGGTGGGGGCTCAGCTATATCTTTAAGGAGGGGATGACTGCGTGCCAGGAGCAGGAAACCATGCCCTCCACGGTGCCCTCCACGGTGCCCCCCACGTCTCAGAGCCCTGAGAACCCCACCCCCAGCCAGCCACCACCCCACCTTCCCTGGGCGGGTCCTGGGGTCCCCGACATCTGGCCCACCTGGTGGGAGCCCACTTCTCGAGGTCCAAGGACCCACCCCCGAGCCTCTGAGCATGGACCTCATCTCCGCAGAGGCTGCAGCCCACGCTGGTGCTGGCAACCCTGAGCGCGGCCTTCGGCTCGGCCTTCCAGTACGGCTACAACATCGCCGTGGTCAACACGCCACACAAGGTGGGCGCCGGGGCCCGGGGCTGCCGCCTGCTCCAGGTTCGCTCTCGAGCCGCCCAATCTTCTGGGCTACGATGGGGCCATGTCTTCCAGGTCTTGAAGTCATTTTACAACGACACCTACTTCGCGCGGCACGGGACGCCCATGGACGAGAAGCACATGCTGCTCCTGTGGTCCTGCACCGTGGCCATGTTCCCGCTGGGCGGCCTGCTGGGCTCGCTCCTGGTCGGCGGGCTGGTGGACAAGTGCGGCAGGTGCGCGGGAGGCGCGGTCCCCACTCGCAGGTCACGGGGAAACCACGCTGTCTCTGGGTGGTTTGCACGAGGTGGGGGCTTGATGTGACCTTGAAAAGCCTCGTCCCCACGGTGCCACAGACATGATGCCCCGAAGCCAGTCCCTGAGGTTCCCGGGACCCCTTCCCTTGTCCTCGCGCGGGAACAGCAGGCCCTCTGTCCCCAGCCCCGCGGACGAGGTACAGCCCTGAGAGCAAAGTTCCGGACGCGGCTCCCTCGGTGCCGTGTCAGCACCCGCACCAGGTGCTCCGCAGGTGCGTGCCGATGGGTCTGACTCGTGGCCAGGTGACCCGCGGCTCCAGGGGTGACAGCGGCAGCCCCGCCCCGCGCGGCCTCACCAGGGCTGCTGGTCTGAGGTTGGGGCTCAGGCTGAGTCACTCGCCATGCCCCTGTCCCGTGTCTTCTTTGAGATGCACAGTGGCTCTGTGTCCTTTGCGGGGCTTGCCCGGGCTCCCTAATCGGGGTGCCTCCGCCCAGGAGCTGCAAATAGGTGAGTCCCCAGATAAGGCGGGGTGCCCGGGTCAAGGTCCCCAGGAAGGGAGGGTGGGCCAAGGCCTCAGGGTGAGGCAGCGGGATGCCATCTGGCCACTCCCACTCGGAGGAACTCGCAGTGACGCTTGGGCTCCATACGCTGAGACCGGCAGTTTTGGGGTGTGAGTGGAGAACCCTCTAAAGTAAACAACTTTTAAAGCACCGTAGCACGGGAGACACTGTCAGCGACTGGACACCAGTCATGCGTTACAGCGGGCACACTGGGCCTCTTCTTCTAGGTCAGGGGTCGGCAAACTCCTTAGTCAACAGAACGGCAAACAGTGGCCCGCGAGCCGCATGTGGCTCGCAAGCGACAGTTTGCCGACCACTGTTCTAGGTGCTTGATTGGCATGTGCCATATACCACACACGAGAATGAGGAAACATTCAGTATGCTGTCATTATGCCCTAACCCAGGCTTTTGTATAATCCAGGCTGTGCTGTTCTCAGCTACACCGGGGGCAGCTGGACTGTTCTAGAAGCCCAGGCTTGGCCTCCTCACCTGGACCCCCCGTCACAGAACTGGGGAGCTCAGGGATGGTCTCTTGCCGCCCTCACCTCGCAGACGAGGACACTGAGACCGCTCTGGTGGAGCCGGCCTAGTGGGCTCCCGACCGCACTGAGCAGGAAGGGCTTGGGAGGCCAGGCCGGGGGGATGCGGGGGGCGGGGGGCCATCCTCTCCAGGCCTCGGTTCTCAGTCCTGGCCCCGATGGCAGCTCTCAGAGGAACGGCCGTCCCAGAGGAAAGGGGACTGAGAAAACCATCCCACACACCTGGGTGTCTAGCGCTGCCTCGTCGGAGATTTCCATGGGACTCTGGGCTACCCCTCCAGAGGGGTTCTGTGTTTCTGTTTAAAGACCCACCCTCCCATCCCCCCCGCTCCTGGCCTAGTAATCAAAGGCCCAATGGTCCTCAAAGGCGGGCAGAGTGTGGGCAAATCTCAAAGGCCGGTGCGGCCAGCAGCCACCCCACAGCTGGGACCTCTCTTCCTTCCTCACCCTCCACTGGCTTCTCCTTTGGCAAAGCCCAACCCAAGTTGGGGTGCGGGGTGTCAAGGGAGCCATTGCTGGAAGCCATCAAAGGGCACAGAGCACAGTCTGGAAGGGAGGGATGGTCCTGGGGGGCAGGGCAGCATGGTCCCTTTTTCTAGACACCCCTCCCTCTCGTTCATAGACTCCTGGGCTGTCAACCTTGTCAGGGATCTGAGCGATGCTCTAGTCCCGTGCTCGGCAAACTCATTAGTCAACAGAGCCAAATATCAACAGGACAACGACTAAAATTTCTTTTGAGAGCCAAATTTTTTAAACTTAAACTTCTTCTAACGCCACTTCTTCAAAATAGACTCGCCCAGGCTGTGGTATTTTGTGGAAGAGCCACACTCAAGGGGCCAAAGAGCCGCATGTGGCTCGTGAGCAGCCATTTGCCGACCACGGCTCTAGTCTAACCCTGTGTCCTGCCTGTTGTGGGAACCCCTGTTCAGCATTCCTGACGCTCTTCATCTAGTCTAGTCTCTGCCTGAATACCACCAGGGACAGGAAGCTCCCTTACCGGAGGCGGCAGCCACTCCTGTCCCTTCTCTGCTGTCCTCGGTCAGCTCCGGCGGTTAGCACCCCCACCTGCCCCTGCTGGCCCCAGACCTTCCTTCCTGGGACTTGGTGCATTGGTCCCAGCTTCCCCGTCCTTCCCAGCCATCGGTCCCAGCTTCCCCGTCCTTCCCAGCCATCGGTCTTCTCGGGCACATTCCCGCACGGCGGTGCCAGCTGCCTGCAGAGTAGGAGTCGGGTCAGGACAGCCTCTGCGCCTCAGCCCCGCCCCCTGGGCTCTGCTGTCCTTGCAGAAAGGGAACCCTGCTGATCAATAACATCTTCGCCATCGTCCCTGCCATCCTGATGGGCGTCAGCAAAGTGGCCAAGGCTTTCGAGCTGATCGTCCTTTCCCGGGTGCTGCTGGGAGTCTGCGCAGGTAGCTGGGGCGACAGCCGAAGGCCCAAGGCCACGCTCAGGTTCACCAACGCGGGGAGGGCCTGAGGCCGACATGCCCAGCGCAGGGGCCGGGGCTGGGAGCCGGGGAGCTGAGGGTCCCCCTGGCCCTGCCCGGCCCGTGTCCCTTCTGGGGCACCCTCCTGTCTCCTTTCCCAGACCCTGCAAAGCTCGTGCTCTCCCCTCCCCGTTACTAGCAAAAGCTATCAGGGACGGGCTTTAAAAATGCGCTGCGGGTGGTGAGCACACAGCGGAGTATACAGATGTCGTATCGTAAGTTTATAGGGCGTTATTGACCAATGTTACCCCAATAAGTTTAATTGTAAAACTTTTTTTAAAACCCCCCTTTTGCCTTGAAGTACAGCTAACTGAAAGGCTTTACGCGGTGTGTTCTGAGGAGGATGCCCAGTGTGCCCTGAGGGGGAGGGGCTTCGAGCAAAAGAAACAGAATTTGGGGCCTCGGTCAGCAGGGGAGCCAGGCTCCTTAACCACAGTGGTTTCTTCTGTTTTTTCTTAAAAAGTGATACAAGTTATCTGTGCTTTAGAAAAGTCAGAAAATAGGTCACAGCAAGAGAATCGTCCCAAAGTCCCACTATCCAGGGCCCCCGCTCTGCAGCTAGGACGGAGAGGACATTGGCATCCTGCCCTGCAGGTGGCCCCTGGGGCCTGAGGATTCTGGAAGGGTCCCCTCAGCAGTGCAAACTCAGCAGCCCTCAGGGCCGGTTCCATCTCCCAGCGGGGAGGCGGGGCTTGCAGGGGCGGGGCTTGTGCAGGGAGGCGGGGCTTGTGCTGGGAGGCGGGGTTGTGCGAGCTACCTGTCAGTGGCCTGGACACCCAAGAGAAGCTGGGGGATTATGGGAAGGAGCTGAATTACATCCTGGGTCCTGGGTCCGGGAGGCTGGGACTGCTCTTCTCCCCTGATTTTTGTTTTGCTGGAACCAGGCATCTCCTACAGTGCCCTTCCCATGTACCTGGGAGAGCTGGCTCCCAAGAACCTCAGGGGCACTCTGGGAACAATGACCGAGGTTTTCGTCATCGTGGGCGTCTTCCTAGCGCAGATCTTCAGCTTGCAGGCCATCCTGGGCAATCCTACAGGTACCCACGCGGTGCACGCCAAGGTCAAAGGGGAAGAGGGGCCTGGGGGTCGTGTGGGGCCGTGGGCGCTGGGTCCAGTCGTTCGCTCAGCTGTGCCCATGTTATTGGTGGATCAAGCCCGTTGAGGCCGAGTGGTGACCTTTGGGCTGCGCAGGTGACCTTGATGAGGACAGTCGTGGTGAGCGTTGGGGACAAATTGTGCTTGGGAAGGGGAGGAGAGGAATGGGGACAAGAGGCACACACACTCTTGGGAGTTCTGCTGGTGACGGGAAGGAGAGAGCTGGCGGGTTGCTGGATGGGGAAGTGAGCTGGAGGGGGTGTTGTCCCCTGGGAAGAATAACCTCACACTTGGCTGCTCACTGGTCCAGGAGCGGGAAGGCAATGGGACCAGCACGCACAGGGCTGGCCATGGTGACTGTTTGTGGGCGGGCATGGCCCTTGTAGATGTCTTCTTCTGGTTCCTTCCATCTGCTCAGTGGAAGAGGAGGCAAGGCCATTGCCTGAGAGGGGCTGGGAGGGGGTGGGGATGGTGGGAAGTTAGGAGAGGGCGAGGGTGGGACTGTGTCTAGGCCACGGGTACAGTGGGTTTGGTTTTTGTTTTTACACATTTTACACATTTCCCAATCGCGCATTCCTAAGTGAGTGGACTTAGTCTTTGTATTCCCCACGGTGCCTTAAAGGAACTTGGAACCCAGCAGGTGCTCAGTGAAAGTGTCAGCGATTCCCAGGCTGCCCCGGGCAGCTGAACGGTAAACACTTGTCACAGGAAGGGCCCTGAGTGGAGGCCATGCTGGCCGGCAGCTGCCCAGAGCCACCTTGTACGCCTGGCTCGTGCGGTCTCTTGTAGCCCTCACCACCCTTTGTGTGGTGCTTTATCATCATCATCATCATCATCATCATCATCATCATCATCTTCATCATCTATATATATAAAAGGCTAATATGCAAAGTGTTCCCTCAGGAGTTTGACCGGGAGACTGGGAGTTCGATCACTTGCTATGATGTGCACTGACCACCAGGGGGTGGCTCAAAACGAAGGAAGGCCCCGGCCGGCAGCCAGAAGGCCCCAAACTGCTCTGATTACCAGCCAGGCCTAGGGACCCTGCCTGTGCACGAATTTCGTGCACCGGGCCTCTAGTTGTATCGTAATCTTTACTGATGAGAAACCCACGGCTTGATGAGGTTAAATAACTTCCAGTTCCCACCATTGTGGCAGGGTTACTTGAGTCTCGGCACTGCCCACCTCACACAAACCTTCAGAAGGCACTCAGATAGCCGCGGTGCTAGGCCCATCCCCGCTGGCCCAGCCTCCAGGGAGATAGACTGGGGTCATTTCCAGCCATAAAATTAGGAACAAGGCCTGGCTGTGTTTTCTCTGGGCTCACACTTTTAAGTCCAACACCGTTCCTAAGAAAAGCAATGCTCTTCCTGCAAAAGGGATGAATGACACTTCTCTTTAAAATTGTAATTATTTTCTCCATTTGTAAATGTGGAGCCCCTGTGTGGGTGGGTCGTGGGCAGCCGCATGGTGTCAGGAACTAGGTCCCTGCTGGCCTTGGCTCTCTCCGAGGGCTGGAAGGTCGTGGGCGAGTGACCTTGTAACAGGAGAGCCAGGCCCTGGGGAAGGTCAGCTGGAGGGAGCCAGAGCCCCCGGGACCCTGCGGGTCAGTGTCAAGTTCTCGGTGCTGGCCCCTTGCAGGCTGGCCCGTGCTCTTGGCGCTCACGGGGGTCCCCGCACTGCTGCAGCTCCTGTCTCTGCCCTTCTTCCCCGAGAGCCCGCGCTACACCCTCATCCAGAGAGGAGACGAGGACGCGGCTCGACAAGGTACCAGGCTGCCCGCCGCCTACCCCGCCGCCGGAACGTCCCTCCATGGTGCCCAACGCACGGGACAGGCAGTGGCCGGTGGGGAGAGGGACTCCAAGGGACAGGCGTGGTGGGCTAGGAGGAGTCCGGGCAGCTCCGGGGTGAGGTCCAGGGGGGAGCACAGACCAGGTCACAGCCACGGCTGACCCATGCTGACTTGAGAGCCTGACCAGCATGGGATGTGGTTGGGGTTGGGGACACCATCACCTGGTTGGGGTCCTGGTTGGGGTCCTGGTTGGGGTCATGAGCACTCCGCACTGGGAAAATGGGGAGCTGGTGGCCAGAGGTGGGCTGAGCAGGTGGGCAGCTGCCCTCTTCCCTGAGCACGGGTGAGTGCGGTCAGCCAGGGGGCTGCTCTGCTCCCCGCAGCTCTGAGGAAACTGAGGGGCTGGGCCGACGTGGAGGACGAGATCGCAGAGATGCGCGTGGAGGACGCGGCCGAGAAGGCCGAGGGCCGCCTATCTGTGCTCAACCTGTTCACCTTCCGGCCCCTGCGCTGGCAGCTCATCTCCATCATTGTGCTCATGGCCGGCCAGCAGCTCTCCGGGGTCAACGCGGTACATGGGGCTACGCGGGGGGCCTGTGTGCCAGGCAGCCACGAGGGCGGGGGGGGGGGGCGGGGGGTAGAGGGGGGCTGTGATGGGTGATCAGCCCTGCAGGCGGCTGCAGAGGTGCCTGGCCAGGTTCTCCCTCAGAACTCCTGGTCCATTCGAAAGCCACTGGATTCAGTCAAACGGGCAAACGTTCACCCGGGACTCCGGCAGAGCGAGGCTGCACCCCACTCTCCTAACGCCACGTCCCAGCTCTTTCCCCACCCCCAGCTGCCTCCCTCCTGTCCGAGGGCCCCTGGGCCTTCCACGCTGTTTGCTGTAGAGCCAGGAAAGGGAGGCCGGTGGCCGGCGCCGTGGCCGGTCCTCACAGCCTGGGCTTCTGTTTCAGATCAATTACTACGCAGACACCATCTACGCGTCCGCCGGCGTGGCGGCCGCTCACTCCCAGTATGTCACCGTGGGCGCCGGCGTGGTCAACATAGTCATGACCGGCATCTCGGTGAGTGACCAGGAATACCCTTTCTACTGGGGGGTCCCGGCAGGTGCCCCCAGGCCGACAGGGGCCCCTCAGAGTCCTCTGAGGTGCTGGTAACACCGGTCCTAGGTCACTGAGGGACACGGACTTTGGGATACGCGCGCGCACGTTTCTTCCTTTGTAAAATGGTTACAGTGATCGCAAACCCAGGATGCTGATGTGGGTCCCAGGCACAGAGAGAAGGTGGCCTTCTCTCTCTAACCTGTGGTGTTGGGCTGCTCCCGTGGGCCTCGCTGGACGGCAGGGACAGTCCCGCCTGCAGGACTGGAAGTGAGGGGCATGCAGTGACCGGATAGGGCCTGCCACCGAGTTTGGCCTGGGTGTGGTGCCGGTGCCGGTGCTGGTGCCGGTGCCAGTGCCGTTGCTGGTGCTGGTGCTGGTGCCGGTGCTGGTGCTAGTGCCGGTGCCGGTGCTGGTGCTGGCGGCAGGGATGCGGTAGAACTGGAAATGCCTTAGAACTAGGAGAGAGGAAGGAAGGCCAGCCAGGGCGGCGTGGCCAAGTTGGGAACATCCGAGAGGGTTTGGGCTGAGAGGGGTGCGTGTCCGGGAAGTGGAGGAGGAAGGGCGTGGGTGACTGGGCCTCGAGATGGGAGGTCAGATCCTGGGTGCTCATTGCCTGAAGTGGAGCAGCAGGTGACAGGAGGGGCCATTCTAAAACGTAGGATTATTATTGGTCAGGTACGGGGAGGCCGGCATAGCAGTAGGTGACTGCCATTGGAAAGACAGTCTGTCGCTCATAGTTCCAAACTGTGTGAGGAGGTGGGGGCAGGCCAGGCCACTCAGGGCCCCGCGGGGAGGCACCAGGGTCAGCCCGGAGGCAGAGGGAGCAGGGGAACGCGGGCAAGAGCCTGCATTGCGGTTTCTGTGGGAAGACAGGTGAGCAGGCTCAGGCCCGGTCTGTGTGAACAGTTTCAGTGGTTCTGGGGTGCAGGGGCTGCCCCCCTTGGTGTCTGGTAACTGCCCTGGGTGATTAGGGCAGGGGGACAGCGGCCCTGGGTGTGAGCGCCCCCCTGGAGGAGGCGGTCGGAGGTGCAGGCTCTGGATGGGTTAGTTTCATAGGAAAAGCAGATTCATGGTGAAGTTTGCTCTCTCTAGAAATTGGCCAACCAACGTAGGAACAGTCCTTCCAGGGGTCAGCAGGGCCCCAAGATGTCACAGCATCCAATGCAGAAACTAGAAAACGTAGAAGGGGTGGTGGGCGGAGAGTTCTGGGCGCCCCTGGGCCCTGGAGGCCCCTCACGCCCTCCCTCCCCTAGGCAGGCACCGTGGAGTGGCTGGGCAGACGGCTCCTCCTGCTGGTCGGCTATGGCATCTGCGGCTCGGCCTGCCTCGTGCTGACGCTGGCGCTCCTCTTCCAGGTCTGGCTCCTTTCCCCGCACCCAGCACCCGGCACCCCCTCCCACCCGCGGGGACCCAGAGCTGCAGGCGGGTGGAAAGTCCGGGTAACAGACCGGCTCCAACAGACCAGGGTCTCAGCCGGTCCCGCTATACACCCCTTCAATGCTAGTATTTTGTGGTGTTGGGGTTTTTTTTGTTTAATCCTCGCCCCAGGAGACTTTCCCATTGGTTTTCTAGAGAGAGTGGTGACAGTGACCTGTGTAGCTGGATGGGTCGAAGTCTGTTCCCCTGGTTTTCTGCCGGCCATTGCCCTGGCTGTGGGGAGATGGCCCACCAGCTCTCCTGGTCCCCGGGCTTCCAGAAGGATCCTCTCAGCTAGCGTGGGGTCCTGGTCCCGGCGCCATCCTGCTGATGGTCTGACCTGGGCTGCTGCTTGACCCCCAAGGGCCCCATGCCCTCCTGGTCCGAGGTCAGGCTCTCTGTGTGGAGCCCACATCTCCAGGATTGAAACAATAATGTCGCGCTCACAGGGGTGTCGTGAGGATTAATGGTTAACATTGTGACAGGGGAGAGGGAGTGACCTGGTGGCAGCTGGGGAGGGCTGGAGGAGCCTCTGTGAGCTGGAACGCTGGCAGCCCCTGGTTTCCTCTTCCTCCCGCTCTTGCCCAGCGCCCTCGAGGCCCACCCCCGTGGGTGACCAAAATCCAGGCTCCTCCCTGTGGCGGGAAGGCGCCTGGTGCGGGGACTCACCTGCCCGCGCGTGCTCTCGGCCCCGAGCTCTCCGAGGCCCGGGCCCGGCCTGTCGGGCACCCACAGCCCTGCTCTCCCCACAGAGCGCAGTCTCTGGGCTGTCCTACCTCAGCGTCATCTGCGTCTTCTCCTACATCGCGGGACACTCCATTGGGCCCAGTGAGTACCCGCACCCACCCCCGCCCCCAGGCCCAGCGCGGGGCACCTGGAGGAGTCCGTGAATGTCTGCTGAGTGAGCGGGTGTCCGTGGCGCGTGTGCTCTGATGTTCTCTCACCTTTTCCTCTCCTCTGTACCAGCCCACCCGCACTCGGAGGCCAGGCTCAATTTACCTTCTCCTTTTTAAAATATATTTTTATTGATTTCAGAGAGGAAGGGAGAAAGGAGAGAGAGAGAAACATCAATGGTGAGAGAGAGTCATTGATCAGCTGCCTCCTGCGTGCCCCCTACTGCAACCCAGGCATGTGCCCTTGACCAGAATCGAACCCAGGACCCTTCAGTCCACTGGCCAATGCTCTATCCACTGAACAAAACTAGCTGGGGCTCTTTACCTTTTCCTTGAAGCCATTCCAGTTCACCTTCATCCCCGTCTCTCGTTAGATGTCCCCAAGGGTAGCTCATTCTGGGGCTTTGAGTTCCTCTCCATCTCCATCCACGGAGACGGCATTTCCACTGTGGCCATGCCGCCCCCATGAGTTGGAAATTGGCCGGGAGGACAGACAATCTTATCCTTTTGTGTGTAAAACCATAGATCGAGCCCTCGCTGGTTTGGCTCGGTGGATAGAGCGTCGGCCTGCGGACTGAAGGGTCCCAGGTTCGGTTCTGGTCAAGGGCACATGCCCGGGTTGCAGGCTCAGTTCCCTATTGGAGGGCAGGCAGGAGGCAGCCGATCAATGATTCTCTCTCATCATTGATGTTTCTATCTCTCCCTCTCCCTTCCTCTCTGAAATTAATAAAAATATATGTTTTTTAAAACCATAGACAGGTATACAGTAAACAAGCAGATACACAGTGTATCTGTGGTAGTGAAACTTCATAAGGGATGATGATTAGAAAAAGATGGATTTGTAGATTTTAGACAGTTTCCTTAAGGACAAAAGCGGAGAAACAGGCCCAAGGCAAGGTGGGTGCAGCAGGCGCCTGCCATTCCCCAGACCTACCACAGGGGGCAGCACTTCCCAGGCACAAGCACTCCTTGAGCCCCGCTCCCCTTCACTGAGAATTTCAAAATGACACCAACACGGGGGAGAGTGGACTCGGTGTGACCTCGAGGCCCCCGAGGGAGGTTGTCCCCCTGCCCCGCGCCCCGCAGCACTGGTGCCCTGGTGCGCCCCGGAGGAGCCAGAGGGGGGAGGAAGCGGGGTGCTGGCTGAGGGAGGCCAGCTCCTCCCTGGCCATCTGGGACCTGGGAGGCCCTGGGTCCGAGTCTCATCGTGTTTGCCTATCGGAGGGTCTGGGCTGGTCCAGGGCCCCCCGAGCCCGCTGCGCCCCACTGGCCCTGTGCTCTCTGCCCTCGAGGTCCCGTGCCCTCGGTGGTGAGGACCGAGATCTTCCTGCAGTCCTCCCGGCCGGCCGCCTTCGTGGTGGACGGAGCCATGCACTGGCTCACCAACTTCATCGTGGGCTTCATGTTCCCCTCCGTCCAGGTGAGCAGGTGGGGGGCGGGGAGCACAGCGGGTGGCCCCTTGCCCCCCTCCCACCCCCCTCCCACCCCGAGGCAGAGAGCCTTCAGGAACTAGGCACAGGTTCCTTCTAAGAACATCAGCTACTTCGACACACGTGGTACCTTATTGGCCAAACTCGGCGAATGTGCCAGTCCCCATGTGCGGTGGGAGCCCCTCACTGGGTCCTGGCGGGCTAACTACCAGGGGCTCCCGTCTGCCGAGGTCAAAGGCAATCGGCAGCACCCAGGACCCAGGGGCAGGGGACAGAGCTCCTTGCTGCTGCCTCCTTCCTGTTTCTGAAGGCCAGCACCTCGGCTCCCCCTTCTCCACACCCCAAGGCCGGAGGACACGGGTCCCTATTGTGAAAAGGCTGGGAGTCCTTTCCGACATGAGGGCGGGACCCAACGTCCCAGCCCTCTCACTCCTCCGGGAGTCACACAAACTGGCCACCGAGAGGCTCCCAGAGGCCTCCCAGGAGCGGCCCCTGCCCGTTCCCCCTCCTTCCCTCCTGCTTTCTCGTCTCTCGCCCAGGAGGCCATCGGGGCGTACAGTTTCATCCCGTTTGCCGGAATCTGCCTCCTCACGGCTGTGTACATCTACGTGGTGATTCCTGAGACCAAGGGCCAGACATTTGTGGAGATAAACCGAATTTTTGCCAAGAGAAACGGAGTGGAGTTTCCAGAGCTGGAGGAAGCCACAGATGCGGAGCCTCACGCGTCTCCGCCCGCCAAGGAAACTTCCTTCTGATGGCCCTGCAGGTGCCACATCACAGCCTCCGTCCCTGAGAAAGGGACTCCTGCCCCAGGCCTCACCAGAGGGTCACAGCTCCGAGCTTTTTGTGCTCCCGGTGGCAACTGGAAGGCTTTGGAAGGATCAGTCCCTGGTTTGGTGGAGACGTGGTTAGCTTCCAACCGTAATTACTGGGTGGTGTGACTCCGGAGAATGGGCAGGTCCTGAGCATTGATTGGCAGGACTCGATGCTCTGATTCTGTGGACGTATGAGTCAGAGACTCATGGACTGCTTAGCAAAACACCCTCTCTGGGTTGGTCAGTCAGCTGACATCTGCCTTGGAAACAGGAGAGCGCTGTATCGAAAGATACAAAGTACCAAAGCTCACTCAGTAAGGAATAGACAGCCTGTATAGTCCTACATCAACTAAAGAAATTGAAGTTGTAGCCAAAAACCTTCCCACAAAGAAAACCCCAGGCCCAAATGGGTTCACTGGTGAATTCTACCAAACATTTCAGGAAGAAATAATACCAATTTGACACAAAGTCTTCCAGAAAATAAAAGAGGAAGGAATACTTCTGAATTCATTGCATGGAGAAGTCATCATTATTCCAATTCCGAAACCAAACTAAGGATCTTACAAGAAAACTACAGATTAACACCCCTCATGAACATGGATACAAAAATTATTAACCACATTTTAGCAAATAGAATACAATAATATAAGGATAATTATATATCCTGACCAAGGGCTTATTCTAGGAATGCAAGGTTGGCTTAATCCTCCCCAAAATTATCTATAGATTCAGCACAATTAGAACCAAAATTGCAGCAGGCCTTTTTTTGGGCAGGGAGGGTAGAAATTGACAGGCCCATTCTACAATTCATGTGGAAATGCAAAAAAAAACACACAAAAAAACTAAAGTAACCAAACCAACTTTGAGAAAGATGAAGTTGGAGGACTTATTACCTCATGTCAACACTCATATAAAACTACAGGTATCAAAACAGTCTGGTTGGTATAGCAGGTAGATCAATGGAGTACAAGAAATGAACCTCCACATCCAGAGATAACTGATTTTTGTCTAAAGCAATGTGAATGGTGACAGGATAGTATTTCCAACAAATGCACTGGGGTAATTATATCCAGATGTGGGGGAAAATAACTTTTATCCATACCTTACATTAACTCAAAATGGATCACAGACCTAAATTAAGACTTTATAAAATGTCTGGAATAGAACATAGGAGATAAATATTTGTGAACTTGGATTACACAAAAACAATACCAAAAGCACAATCCACAAAAGAAAATATTGCTAAATTGGACTTTGACACAATTAAGAACTTCTGCTATTTGTAAGACACTATTATGAGAATGAAAAGACAACCACAGACTGACATACGTAAATTCGTACACAGGGGTGTGTGTCCCTCAGCCCAGCCTGCACCCTCTCCAATCTGGGATCTCTCGAGGGATGTCCGACTGCCCGTTTAGGCCTGTTCCCAGAAGGATTGGGCCTAAATGG
Source organism: Ia io (assembly GCA_025583905.1). Classification (NCBI taxonomy): domain Eukaryota; kingdom Metazoa; phylum Chordata; class Mammalia; order Chiroptera; family Vespertilionidae; genus Ia; species Ia io. The sequence continues at coordinate 4,584,717 of JAJQQW010000004.1, read as the reverse complement.
GCAGTTGGACATCCCTCTCACAATCCAGGACTGCTGGCTCCCAACTGCTTGCCTGCCTGCCTTCCTGATTGCCCCTAACCACTTCTGCCTGCCAGCCTGATCACCCCTAACCACTCCCTGCCAGCCTGTTTGATGCCTAACTGCTCCCCTGCCAGCATGATTGCCCCTTACTGCCCTCCCCTGCAGGCCTGGTCACCCCCAACTTCCTTCCACTGCAGGCCTAGTCCCTCCCAACTGCCCTCCCCTGCAGGCTTGATCGCCCCCAACTGCCCTCCCTTGCAGGCCTGGTCCCTCCCAACTGCCCTCCCCTGCTGGCCATCTTGTGGTGTCTTTCTTGTGTCCACAAGGGGGTAGCCATCTTTGACCACATGGGGCAGCCATCTTGTGTGTTGGAGTGATGGTCAATTTGCATATTACTCTTTTATTAGATAGGAGATATACATATACTATATATATGTATATATATATATACACACACACACACACATATACCACATATCTGAGAAAGACGTGTATCTAAATGTATAAATGTGTAATGAATAAAGAACTCTCAGAACTCAAATAAGAAAACAAGCAACTCAAGCTTAAAAATGGGCAAAAGAGTTGAATAGCTACTTCACCAAAGAAGACACATGATGGTAAATAAGCACATGAAAAGATGCTCAATATTATTAGTAATTAGGAAAATACAAATTAAAACCATGATAAGATACCACTATACACGTGTTAGAGTGCCTAAAGTTAAAAAGACTGCATCAAGTGTCGACAAGGATGTGGAGAACATAGAACTCTTGTGTTCTTCTGGCAGGAATGTAAAACGGTGCAGCCGTTTCAAAAAGTTTTCCAGTCTCTTAGAAAGTTAAACGTCTACCATGATCCAGCAGTCCACTCCGGAGTATTTACCCTCATGTCCACTCAAAGGCTTGTACACAAATGCTCATAGCAAGTTTATGTGTAATGGCCCCAAACTGGAGACACTACTAAAGTGCATCCCCAGGTGAATGCATGAACGAACTGTGGTCGATCCATACAACAGCATACTTCTCAGCAGTGCGAAGATGCGAACACTGCCACTTGCCACAATACGCGTGAACTGCACAGTCATTCTCCTCCGTGGCACAAGACAGACCAGAAAACACAGACTGTGTTATTTTAATTATACGAAGTTGTAGAAAATTTTGCCAACTCAACTATAGTGACAGAAAATGGATCAGCAGTTACTGGGGGGAAACTTTTTGAATGATGGACATGTGTATTATCTTCATCATGATGATAATACAGAAGTGTACATATGTCAGAACATCAAATTGTACATCTATCTATCTATCTATCTATATATATATATATATATGTGTGTATATATATATATATATATATATATATATGATAGTGTCCAACTTATAATATGCTAAGTGTCCAACCATCCGACCGGTAGCTATGATGCGCACTGACCACCAGGGGGGCAGACGCTCAATGCAGGAGCTGCTGAGCTGCAGTGACTTGGCAGCGGCGGTTCTCAGGTGATACACCCCAAAACCAGAGAGGAGGGAGCCCGATTCCTCACATGGCTGCACGATTCCACCTGTGGCCATGGGTTATGTTGTTGCTGGGGCACTGTTGGCCCCGAATCTGGTTTACTGCACACTTGCATTTGCGTTCCACACCCTGTACAACATCAACTTTGCAGAGTGCCCTCTCTCACTCTGGGACCCCTCAGGGGATGTCGGAGAGCTGGTTGCGGCCCGATCCCCGCAGGCCAGGCCGAGGGACTCCACCTGCTGGAGGGACCTCGCTCACTCCGCAGACACCCTTTGAGCCACGGTGCCACCCCAGGTACAGGCGGCCAGGAAGGGACCATGGGAGGTTGGCTCCAGGGCACGTCCGACCCATCTCTCCCAGTCCCACCCCGCCGGCCACCTTGTAATTAATTTCCTTTCAATGTGCACGAATCCGTGCACCGGGTCACTAGCTTTTAATAAGAAATGATTAATTAAAAATATTTTCAATTTCTCGCTAATGAATTGCACTGTCTCTGGGTGGTTTGCACGAGGTGGGGGCTTGATGTGACCTTGAAAAGCCTCGTCCCCATGGTGCCACAGACATGATGCCCTGAAGCCAGTCCCTGAGGTTCCCGGGACCCCTTCCCTTGTCCTCGCGCGGGAACAGCAGGCCCTCTGTCCCCAGCCCCGCGGACGAGGTACAGCCCTGAGAGCAAAGTTCCGGACGCGGCTCCCTCGGTGCCGTGTCAGCACCCGCACCAGGTGCTCCGCAGGTGCGTGCCGATGGGTCTGACTCGTGGCCAGGTGACCCGCGGCTCCAGGGGTGACAGCGGCAGCCCCGCCCCGCGCGGCCTCACCAGGGCTGCTGGTCTGAGGTTGGGGCTCAGGCTGAGTCACTCGCCATGCCCCTGTCCCGTGTCTTCTTTGAGATGCACAGTGGCTCTGTGTCCTTTGCGGGGCTTGCCCGGGCTCCCTAATCGGGGTGCCTCCGCCCAGGAGCTGCAAATAGGTGAGTCCCCAGATAAGGCGGGGTGCCCGGGTCAAGGTCCCCAGGAAGGGAGGGTGGGCCAAGGCCTCAGGGTGAGGCAGCGGGATGCCATCTGGCCACTCCCACTCGGAGGAATTCGCAGTGACGCTTGGGCTCGATACGCTGAGACCGGCAGTTTTGGGGTGTGAGTGGAGAACCCTCTAAAGCAGGGTGGAGGATCTTTTTTCTGCCTAGGGCCATTGGGTATTTATCACAAAATTCCTGGGCCATACACAGTGATCAACCTGAAAATGATGTTGCTATGAAGAAAGCTCCTGACTTCCTGAATTCCGAGTCCTGCCTGCGGTTGCCTAGGCAGGGCCGGACCAAACCGTGTGGCCCTTGGGCCCGACGTCCCCCACTCCTGCTCTAAAGTAAAGAACTCTTAAATCACCGCAGCGCTCACGCATGGCAGACACTATCGGCGACTGGACACCAGTTGTGCGTTACAGCGGGGCCACAGGAACTCTTCTTCTAGGTGCTTGATTGGCATGTGCCATATGCCACGCACAGGAATGAGGAAACATTCAGTATGCTGTCATTATGCCCTAACCAGGCTTTTGTGTAATCCAGACTGTGCTGTTCTCAGCTACACCGGGAGCGGCTGGGCTGTTCTAGAAGCCCAGGCTTGGCCTCCTCACCTGGACCCCCCGTCACAGAACTTGAGCAGCGGGGGAGCCCTAAAGACGGGTCCCCTCACCTCCGTCATTTTGCAGAGGCCCCTGGGCCGGGAGGTGTGGTGGAGCCGGCCTGTCCCAGGCGGGTCTGGGCGGCCTGGAGCATCCCTGCGGCTGATTCAGCTCCTGGTCTTCAGGAGGGGGGGGGGGGGGGGGGGGGGGGGCCTCGGGGCAGGCCCCGAACACAGCCAGCAAGGTTTGGCTCTGATGAGCAGCCCCTCAGAGAGAAAACTGGCTCCAGGAGTGGGGTCAGGTGTCCCCTGTAAAACCCACTCAACCCAGCCCCGCCCCCAGCCCCGGCCTCAGAGCTTCCCAGGTTGGCTGCCTGGTCCAGTGTTTTGGCTGCTCCTCCTTCCTCTTCATGACAAGGACCTTGGTTAGCGGTGTCTCAGTCCCTGTCCCCAGAAGGCACCCCTTGGCAGCTCCCGGGACAGCCCTGCAGGCCTCAGGCCTCGGCTTGAACGCCTCCATGGACAGGTAGATCCTCGCTGGCAAGGCCAGCCCCTCCCAGCACGGACGCTGGGACAGCTGCCGGGCCTGCACGCCTGGCTCCGCACGTGGGTAAGCTGCTTCTCCGGCTCATCTTCCCGTCTGAGAAACGGGGACACTGCTGTTTCCTGTCTGCTCACGGGATTGTTGAGGGGATGACCAGTGCCGGTGCATGTGGGCAGACACCCTCCGTGTGCTCTGGCTGACTCAGGGTCCCTGTCTGCCCACCGCCCCTTCCCCTGAAGGCATTTCTGAGCCCAGGCTGAGCCGGGAGAGTGGGGAGTGGGCCCCGCCGCCCCCTCCTGTGGCTGCTGGAGTTGGTGTGTGGGCGCCGATTCCCTCGCCCCCTTGGGGGGTCCACCTGCGTGTGTTCCGGGCTCCGCCTGCGTGTGTTCTGGGCTCCGTCTGCGTGTGTTCTGGGCTCTGCCTGCGTGTGTTCTGTGCGTTTCCTCGTGTAGGTTTTGGGGAAGAAGCCAGGTGCCTGCTGGGATGGCTGGGTCTCTCCCTGGCCGCCTGCTCAGTGTTTTCTCCACTTTCCAAATGCACCGCCGCCCGGGAGGCTCGGCCCGGTTCTTTCCGGGGAACCCAAGCCAAGCTGCCCCCAGGCCTTCGCACAGTGTGGGCCCGCCGTGCTGCGTGTTCACCCGGTGCTGATGATTGTTATGAGCAGCTTCGTCCCATAAAATGGTCTTCCTGCTTTGATCCCAACCCCCTCCTTGGAACTCGGCCCCTTGTCCTCGCCGCTGCCTGCGCACCATCCCGACGCCGGGGCCCAGACACCTTCCTCGGGGCGGGCTCTGACGTTACCGTCCCCCGATGGATCGGTCCGTTGTATGTGTTTTTTCTTTTCTTTTTTTTAAATAAAATTTTTTCATTGATTTCCAAGAGGAAGGAACAGGGAGAGAGAGATAGAAACATCCATGATGGGGGAGAATCATTGATGGGCTGACTCCTGCATGCCCCCCACTGGGGATAGAACCGTGACCTCCTGGTTCATAGGTCAATGCCCAACCACTGAGCGACGCCTGCCCGGCAGGTTTCATGTCCAGGAAGACTCTGCCATCTCAGCCGTCTGTCCCCAGAGCCAGGCCCGAAGCCGGGCCCCCGTTGCAGGAGGGAGTCCCGCTGGTCAGGAGCGCGCTCGCCTTCCTCCCCCGTCCTGGGGGGCTCAGCGAGGAAGACACGGAGCTGGACCGGCCGCGCTGGGCTCGCCACTCTGTCTCTGAGAGGAGCAGCCGGGGCAGCAGGGGATGGGCAGGGCCCCTGAAGGTCCCGGGCCTTCTTCCCTGTGAGGGACAGAATGTGACCCCCTGAGGGCCCGGGCTCTGTTCCCGGTGTCCCGTTTCCACCTGTGACAGCCCCACGCCTCATTGTCGGGTCAGGGGCGGGGGTGGGGGGAAGGGGACCTCCAGTCTCCTCAGACTCTTAGATGTGTCCCAGTTATGATTCTTTAAAAATATATAAATTTCCCATATTTCTTCTCCTCCTGCTCCCCTTCTTTGCTAAAATATTTTGAGGTTAATTACAGACATCATGACATTTCACCCCTAAATATCTTACTTTGGATTTTTTCAAAATAAAGTCATATTTTGGTATAATACCTTTATTTCACATACAAAAAGAAAATTTCAATCCCTAAATACCATCTACTATTCCTCCCTATTCACTACCTGCATCGCCCCCAAATGTTTTTGCACCTGCTCCTTTCAGGCACCAGGAGGCGCCATTGAGCTTTCCGTTCAGTTTCCACCGCCACCGGTGTTTGCCTGCCTTTAACAGGCGGGTGATGTGAATTGGAGCCCTGGTGCTTGTGACGCTGCAGGCCCAGCTGGGACCCTCCCCTGGGCTTCCCCCCCCCGCCCCTCTCCCCCCCCCCCCCCCCCCCCCCCCTCTCTCCCCCTCTCTCCCTCTCCCTCCCCTGGGTCCCTGTCGTTCCTACTCTCCCTCTGGCTGCAGGCATCCTCTTTGGGTCCCGCTCTAGGTAAGGGCCTCGATTCTCTGTGAATATTAACTGGGCACGTGCAGTGCCATGTAATTCACACGAAGATTCCAGTGACCGGTGATGACCTAACCCGTGACCTCTCCCTGCAGTGTGTTCTGGTGATGACCTAACCCGTGACCTCTCCCTGCAGTGTGTTCTGGTGATGACCTAACCCGTGACCTCTCCCTGCAGTGTGTTCTGGTGATGACCTAACCCGTGACCTCTCCCTGCAGTGTGTTCTGGTGATGACCTAACCCGTGACCTCTCCCTGCAGTGTGTTCTGGTGATGACCTAACCCGTGACCTCTCCCTGCAGTGTGTTCTGGTGATGACCTAACCCGTGACCTCTCCCTGCAGTGTGTTCTGGTGATGACCTAACCCGTGACCTCTCCCTGCAGTGTGTTCTGGTGATGGCCTAACCCGTGACCTCTCCCTGCAGTGTGTTCTGGTGATGACCTAACCCGTGACCTCTCCCTGCAGTGTGTTCTGGTGATGGACCTAACCCGTGACCTCTCCCTGCAGTGTGTTCTGGTGATGACCTAACCCGTGACCTCTCCCTGCAGTGTGTTCTGGTGATGGCCTAACCCGTGACCTCTCCCTGCAGTGTGTTCTGGTGATGGCCTAACCCGTGACCTCTCCCTGCAGTGTGTTCTGGTGATGACCTAACCCGTGACCTCTCCCTGCAGTGTGTTCTGGTGATGACCTAACCCGTGACCTCTCCCTGCAGTGTGCTCCTCTTCAAAGCGAAGCCTGTTGAGCAGAAAGGACTTTTCACCCTCGATGGTCCCGGGAGTGGAGTAGAAAGAGTCCCGGCCCGAGAAACATGAGACCTGGGTTCCAGATCTCGCTTCGTTATTTGGTACCTGCGGCACCCGGAGCCGCGAGCTCCTCCTCCTGGAGTGTGCGTGGGAGGCCCCGACGGTCCCGTGCGTGGGGACTCCCGTCCTGAAGGACGAAGGGGAACTCACAGGAGCAGAGGGGCGACAGCGAGCTGCACAGGTAACACCCGCTCTTGCCCGTGGGAAGTGGGCGCTGCTTCACAGGCCTCTCCCTGGGTGCTGGGGTTTTGTCCTTGACAAGGGGCTAGCGGCCCCTTCTGGTATTTTTTAAAAATATATTTTTATTGATTTCAGAGAGGAAGGGAGACGGAGAGAGAAATAGAAACATCAATGATGAGAGAGAGTCATGGATCGGCTGCCTCCTGCACGCCCCACACTGGGGATGGAACCGTAACCAGGACATGTGCCCTGACCGGGAATCCAACCGTGACCTCAACCGTGACCTCCTGGTCCATAGGCCAATGCTCAACCACTGAGCCGCGCACCGGGCCGTCTGGTATTTCGGATCCAGTCTCCCTGGTTGTTTCTGTGGCGTCTTATTTTGGAGATTGTGCCCATCCAGCTGGGAGGCGGGGTCAGGCCCCTGGTGACAGGAGGGTGCACAGGAAGGGCTGGGCAGCTGTCACCCAGGTGTGAAGGTGCTTTGAATTTCATAAAGTGGACACAGAGGCAAGAGGGACCACAGCCCAGTGCAGTCCCATCTTCCTGTGGGAGAAAGACCGGCCCGGGGACACGCATGTGCTGTTACTCCCTGATACGCCTGTAGCTTATCATGTGACATTTACAGGTCCTGTTATGTGCCTCAGTTTACCAATATGGAAAAAGAGAGGATGGGTAGATCTCTCAAGTCCCCTGGGCCCAGCCAGTGTGGCTCAGTGGCTGAGTGTGGACCTATGAATCAGGAAGTCACGGTTTGATTCCTGGTTTAGGGCACATGCTGGGGTTGCCAGCCGGATCCCCAGTAAGGGGCATGCAGGAGGCAGCCGATCAATGATTCTCTCTCATCATTTATGTTTCTATCTCTGGCTCCCTCTCCATTCCTCTCTGAAATCAATAAAACTAAATAAATGCACACATGCATGCATACATACATACATACATACAATACATACAATACAATCCCCTGGGCACATGCCCCGCCATCCTCCCAGCGGCCACTAGAGGGCAGCACCTCCTCTCCAAGTGCAGCAGTCAGCTCAGCCCCTGGCTTTAGTTAGATTTTCACTGACGGGACCACCAGGAGGCCTTTTGGGAAATTCCTGGCACTGGAGAGAGGAACACCCCTGAGAGCACCAGCGACCAGCTGGTGGGCTGTTTCTACTGGATATTTTGTTCCTCAAACCTTTTCTGGGGACCACGCACTTGTGGACACCAGCCTTGGACCTGGGAATTCCGGGGCCTGCGCGGGTCTGGCCAGCTTGGCTCCCAGAGGCCCGACGAGTCTGCTCCGGGGCTGTGTAAAGGCAGATTCTTCCTGCTCTCCCTGCAGTGTGCCCTCCGACCTCTGCGGCTCCCAGGAGGAAACTTCTGGAAAACAAAACTGACTTCAGGAATTCAGTTAGAAAAGTGTTCCCAAGGCCTATCTGGGGGACACCAGAGTAGCCCCAAACTAGCATCACTGAACGTCTTGTTGTTTTTCTTTGATGTTTGTTTTTAGTTTTTAAACTAAATTCATCCAGATTCCTACTCTGTGTTGTGTGTAGTAGTGAAAAGCTGAAATTAGAAATTAACAATAGGCAATAACACAAGTCAGCAGTAATATTTACACTTCCCTAAAAATTATTAAAATGTCCATTGGTGGCTGGAAACTTTCATTTTTTAGCCTTTCAATATTAAAACAATGCGATTGGCTACAAAAAACTTGAAATTTTGAAATGTTAGAAGATTATAGATCTTTTTCCTTCATTCTTTTATTATATATTTTTTCTTTTTTTCTCTTTTTACAGAAGCAATGCTTGTTTATAAAAAAAAGTATAATCTAAGCCGCTTAGAAAAGGATCGTTTAAATCCTTGGTGTGGAACCTTCCAGATCTCTTTGTATATTCACACACACACACACACACACTCACTCACTCATACCAGCCTCACCTCCAAACTCATTCTCGAGGGTGAGACATTAACAAAATTTACAACTCTCTGTTCCTTCAAATCTGGGCTAGTGCGATGGGCTAAAATTTACTACAAAGCCCTATGATTCTAACTGAACTCGTGTACCCTCAGGAACTTCAGGTGGTCAGTCACTCTCGTCACCTCCCTAGTGCTGTCTTCCTCCTCCTCCTCCTCCTCCTCCTCCTCCTCCTCTCCTCCTCCTCCTCCTCCTCCTCCTCTCCTCCTCCTCCTCCTCCTCCTCCTCCTCCTCCTCCTCCTCCTCCTCCTCCTCCTCCTCCTCCTCCTCCTCCTCCTCCTCCTTCTCCTCCGGGGGACTCACTTCCTTTCATGTCCACTGCCCCCCACCCCCGTGTCCAGCAGGCGGACAGGAGGGGCCCCAGGCCTCTGCTCCCCCAGGGGCCCTGGGCGGTGATGGAGGCCAAGCCTCCCAGCCGGGCTGGCGGGCAGGTGGGCGGGCGTGGGCAGCTGCAAACACCCCTCTAAACAGTTCTCCAGCTCTACCCCCGCCTTCCCTGGCATCCCCACCTTCCTCGGCTCCTGCCTCCGTGCCCAGCAAGCTCCTGCTCATCCCTGACCGCCCATGCTCACCCAATGTAGCAGGTGCCCCTGCCGCACCCCCACCAGGACCTCCAGGCACCTGCCTGGCGGAGGGGTGGCAGGAAACAGGCTGGGAGTGAGCTGCAGGGAGACTGGTGGCTTCGGGGAGACCACAGCCCGCCCCTGCCTCAGTCTCTCTCCCGAGCCTCCATCCTCAGGGAGAAAGCACTAGGTGCCCCGGAGCCTAAGCGCTGGGGTACTCGTCCTCCCGGCTCTGGGAGAAGTGCAGGCGACGATCATGTTTGGCCCCGGGCGCAAGGGCGCGTCACAGACGGCACTGCGCCTCGTTGTCTTACAAGAGCCGAGAGCCATGGCCTTTAGGGACCCCTCCGTCATACTGGGGGGCACGTTGCCTGGCTCCTCCCACTCCAGAGGGACTCTGGGCCTCAGTTTCCCCACCAGAGTCTCCACTTCGGCACTGCTGTGAGGCTGCAGACGGGGGAACCTTTGAAGCACAAGGTCAGTGCGAGAGGCCTTCTCCTTAAGCCGTCCCCGGGACGCTGGGCCGGCGCTGGGCCTGACCCCCAGGCTCGCCCCCCGAGCAGCTGCCTCACCAAGCTGGTTGAACAAGCAAAGGAAGACTTCTGGAGGCGAAAGAACGTGGCGGCCAAAGGCCTGGGTTCAAGTCCTAACTTTGTTGTCTGCCACCGGGAGGCCTCGGGCAGGTCACCTGGCCGTCCGCCTGCCTCTGGGTCCCTTTTCTGTAAACTGGGAATGAGGCAGCCTCGGCCTGGACCCCATACCTCCCCACAGGGAAGAGCGGAGGGAGGGGTGGCGGCAGCACAGGAGCTCAGGAGGGCGAGCGCCCCCCGCCCTGAGGAAGCTGGAGAGGGTAAGGAAGGGGCCTCCGTGAGGGTACCCCGAACAGAGCAATGGAAACAGGCCACTCTGCTGGCATGTCTCAACCTTGTCTTACTGCATCCACCCGGCTCTAAAGCACGGGCTCCTTTTATCCCACGAGACTAGTCCGTGGTGGAACTTGCACTTGAACCTGGGTCTAGAGACGACAACAAGGCGACGCCACTCACAAGGACGAGCCCTCCCCGCTCCCTCCAGCTCCCCTGGCTTTTCTCCCTTCCCTCACAGGGCCTGGCCCCGCTCCAGACCTCCCCATCCACAGGCTCCCCACAAAGAGGCTCCCCTTTTTGGGGTGTGTGTGTGTGTGTGTGTGTGTGTGTGTGTGTGTGTGTTAATATTTATTGTGATTTTTTGTTTTGCTTTAATCCTCACCCGAGGACATTTTTCCATTGATTTTTAGAGAGAGTGGAAGGGAGAGAGGAGACACAGAGAGAGAAACAGAGAGATTGGTTACCTCCCACGCAAGCCCCAACCAGGGCCAGGGATAAGCCTGCAATCGAGGTACATGCCCTTGACCGGAATCGAACCCGGGACCCTTCAGTCCGTGGGCTGATGCTCTATCCATGCTCCAACCAGATAGGGCTCTTTCCTGTTTCTTAATCTTGGTCCTGGCAATCCCTCCCAGCTTGATCCCTATCCCGTCACCGGGGTCCCTCTGGGCAGGACAAGGAGGGGGTATGTGACGTGAGACAGAGGAGGAGAAAAGAGACATTGCCCCAATGACACATTTCCAAAGCCATTTATTGCATCTACACGCTACAGGGAGGTCGGAGCTGGTTTGTTGTTTAGAAAGATCAGCGAGCAGGATTCGACGGAAGGTGAGGCAGCCCTTTGGTTCCTGTTCCAACCCGTTCCCACCAGGTGTCGCCTCACGTCCCTCCTCAGACGTGTCCACCAGCTGCCTCCCGGTAGGACCGTCTCGGGTTTGAATCAGAAGTCGCACAGGTGCTTCAGAGGGAGCGGTGGGCCCGGGCGGGTGGCGTCCTGGGGCAGGGCCTGGGCTCCTCCTGCCCGGCTCACGCCGCACGCTCAGTGGTACCAGCCTCTTCTCTTCGCTCTCTTCTCAACGAAGCTCATCAGCTTGTCGAGCTTCCTGTCGATCTTGCGCAGGTAGAACTGGAGCTCAGAGCCCAGAGCGAATTCTGTAAAAAGGAGTTCATAGAAAGAGGTCAGAGGGACTCGGGAGGTCCCCATGAAACCAGAGAACGTGGGGCAGCAGATGCCCTTCCCCACACGGGAGCTCAGGGCAGCGTGTGTGATGCCTCCGAATGCCCGCGTGCCCATCCGACTGGCTTCCGGCATCTTCTCTGGGTCTGAATCTAGGCTGGCCAGCTGCCCGTCTGCCAGGGGTGACATGTCGAAGGCGGGTCTATACTCTTGCACCTCAGTTTCTCCTGGGATGCCCAGTGGCCCTTCTTCGCCGTAGAGGACGTAGGTGTTTTCCGGTAAGTTGCCCGTGGTCTGTATTTGACCAGCGTCATGCTTGGGCACTGCCCTTGGCTCTCAGGCCCTTCCTCACGGACGGGTTGGTCCTACTCTAGATCTGTGAGATGCAGAACTAGGAGGAGCGCGTGGGTCACCCACCAGCTCCACTGAGGCAATCACTGCTGCAGAGGTTGGGCCTGACACCACGCCCTCTGCTCCCTCATCGGCAAAGGCAGACCATCACCCAGGCCCCTCCAGGGCGGGGTGGGAGGAAGCCTCTGACTCTCTCCCGGGAGTCACAGCAGTCATCCCAGGCAAGGAGACGCAGGAGGGCCATGGTGGACCCACGGCAAACAGCGACAGGGAGTGCGTGGCCTAAGCGGCCCCGGTATCAGGGACATCTGAGCTCCTTCATGAGGGTACACCGGAGTGACATCTCTGCCCCTGCCAAGTAGACAAAGCATTTTCGATATGGCTGTACGTTCTGTCCCTGTGGCAGGACTGGTGTGGCCCTGGCCGGGTGGCTCAGCTGGTTGGAGCATCATCCCGTGCACCAGAAGGTTGCAGGTTCAATTCCCGGTCAGGGCACTTACCTAGGTTGCAGGTTTGATCCCCGGTCAGGGCACATACAGGAGGCAACCAATTGATGTTTCTCCTTCACATTGATTTCTCTCTCTCTCCACCTTCCTCTCCCTCTAAAATCAATAAAAACATATTCTCAGGTGAGGATTGGGGGGAAAATAGTGTCAATTTTGAGTTGGGAAAACTGGGGAACCTGGCAAAATTAGAACAAGGAGACAGGAGGAGTCTAAGCTCCCTGTGGCTAGGCTGCTAGCAACTGGACCTGTTGAGGAACATGCCAGCATTTTGAAAAAGGAAGCGTTACTGCTAACATCATCCAGAGCAGCGGTCGCCAACCGGTGGTCCGTGAGGTCTGAGAGGTTGGCGACCGCTGGTCTGTAGTATAATATGGGGAAATTATCATTATAGCTGGATTCGCTATTTTTTCTCTTAGTATCATATTGGAGGAGCAAACTGATGCGAGGGAAACCAATAAATGAACCAGGAAGGAAAGATGGGGAGAAAAGCATATTTTGAGGGGGGGGCTAAGTACGGAGATTTAAAAATCTTAAAAGAGACAGGTAAAGACGGGGTGATATTGATTGGAAACTGATTCCATTGTGTTAGAGGAGGTAAAGGTGTCAGGAATGGTAAATAGAAATAGATTGTAGAGACAGAGCAGACAAAAATAAAGATGGGAGAACTGCAGAATATTTATATTCGTACAACCACAGAACCAAAGTTGGAGCCTGACCCAGTGGATTAGCGATTCCAGGGGGAGTCGGACAGCCTCCAACTACACCCAGCACCCTGGTGTCAGGGCTTGATCCCCAAGAAAATGTGGCTACTGTGGTCCCCCCTACCTTGAGGGGATGTATAGGAGGAGTTGAGATGGCTTGGGCTACAGGCTAAGATAAAAGTGTGTGGAGAATGATTTAGGTTGGGTTACATGAGGTTAACTTGGGCCTACACTCTGATGGGAGCGTCTGGATATTGCTGACATCTTGCTTCTCCTACTGTCTGTGGCCAGGACCAGGCAGGTAGTAAGTCATACAGCCGCCCACCCTCATAGACCCCTCGGTTCCATTCACTGGCATCGCTGCCGGGACTAGGAAAACGAGTCACCCCCTTTGCCACGCCTGGTACACGTTGGTACATCTGAGCCTCCTGCTGCTCAGACGACTCTCCTCCTCTTTCGGTGGCCAGGAGAGAGAGGTCCACCAGAGACGGAGGAAAACAGCAGTCACCAAATGGCCAAGAAGAAATGAGAGTTGATCTTACGGTAATTAGAGTGATACACAAAGTTGGCTTCCACCACTCTGTCGTTCAGGGGCTGGGCCCTGCGGTAAACATTGCGGATGGTCTGGTTGTGGTCGTCCAATAAGGAATTCTCTAGCTTCCAAATCTGCAGGCAACAAGGAGTGACATGTGGAGAGGCAGGGACACAGGGGCGATGGAAAAGAGTTTCATTAGAAATGGGACTCAATCTTGGACTTGGGCAACTCGGATAAAACAGCTGTGAGATCTCAAGCCCAAAGCAGGTTCCGGGTGCTACCTGCCAGGCACAGGACACGCATCCCTTTATTCCTCCAAAAATCTCTTAATCATTTTCTACGAGTCTTGGGTCAACAGTAGAAAGGGGAGGAAGAAGTAAACAGAGACGTGCCAGGCAGCAAGCTCGATGTTCATTTTCCTGAAAATATCTGTATTCCACCTACATCCTCGAAAGGCATTTTTGCTGCGTGTGTAGTTCTAGGTCAGCTGTTCCTTTCTCTTGGTGCTTTGAAAAGATGATTCCACTGCTTTCCGACTCTCACTGCTGCTGTGTGGAGTCTGCTGTCAGGGTAATCATGCTCTCTTCGTGGTAATCTGTTCTTTCCCCCTCTAGCTGATGTTTAAATTGTTTCCTTTGTCTTTGATTTTTTGTGGTTTCACTCTGATATGTTTAATGTGTGTGTGTGTGGGTGGGTGGGTGGGTGTGTTTTATAATTTACGTTGAGCTCTAGCTGGTTTGGCTCAGTGGATAGAGTGTCGGCCTGCGGACTGAGGGTCCCAGGTTTGATTCCAATTAAGGGCACATGTCCTGGTTGCAGGCTTAATCCCCAGTGCGGTGTGTGCAGGAGGCAGCCAATCAATGATTCTCTCTCAATATTGATATTTCTCTCTCTCCCTCTCCCTTCTTCTCTGAAATCAATAAAAATATTTTTTTAAATAAAATGAGTAAAATTTACATTGACTCATGGGGCTTACTGAATACGTCTATGACTTGGTGTCTTTCAACTCTTCTGAAAATTTGTCAGCCAATATTCCTCAATTGTACCTCCTCTCTATGCTACCTCCCTTCTCCTAGAGTTTCAACTAGATATTTGTTAGATTTTTCCACTCGGTTCTCTGTCTCTTTATTTCTTTTTCATCTCTTTTTCTCTTTGTGTTTTATTTTAAATAATTTTCTCAGCTCTGTCTATTAAATACATTTACTCTGTTTTTACTATCTTTTCAATTCTAGAAATCTATTTGGGGTTTTTTTTCAAGTCTATGTGGTCATTTTTATACTTTTTGTTCTTTTATCATATTTAAAACTCATATTAAACATATTAAACATGCTTATACCTATTATGCAGTTTTACATACATAAACATTCTTATTTTATATTAACAGATAATTCTGCTGCCTGAAACTTGTGTAGGTCTATTTCTGTTGACGCTCACTCACAGTGTCTTTTTGCCTTGTGTAATTTGTGATTTTGTTTCTAATTAAGCTCATTTCCGGTAACTTGGTGGAAATTCGTCAACATATGGATTTAAGGTGCACATTTCCAGAGATAATTTACATTTGATTCTATTAGGTATCTAGGGCACTCCCAACTTTTGGTTGGCAACATTTTTGTGTGTGGGTATGGGTCTCCTTGAATGTGGGTCTCTCCACCTTCCCTGGAGGAGGGAAACGAAAAGCGTAAGAAAAAGCAGTATTTTTTCCTGAGGAAGAATAGCACCCAAAAGGAAATGTCAGCTGTGCTTTGCACCCGCAGTACGTCTGCCCTTTATGTAGCTCAACAGTCTCTCTGTGCCTATGCTCTGCTGGGGACGGATGACCGCTACCGCCCTTCTCGAAGGGCTCCAGGAATTTGCGATGGCAGAGACCTACAGTGATGCTGTCCTTGCACAAAGCCATTGGTGAAGTCAGAATGCAAGCCCAGGAGGACGGGATTTTGTACTTCCAGGGCCTACGGCAGGCTCTGAGAGTGCCCCCAATGAGTATTCGCCTTCACTGTGCAACCTCCCTCCCCTGGCCTGGCCCGGGCTCCGTCCTTTTGCTGCCTGAGCTATGGCTCCTTGGGTGCTGATGATTCCTGTTTGCCCGTCTCTGCCACAGCACTGGTAAGATCACCCCTGGCAATAGAGGGCGGCCCAGCAGCCCTGTCCATGGAAAACACCGCAGGAGCCCGGGAGTTGGCCTTGTGTGGGATTCGGGGGAGCACTCTTGTTAGCCAGGCAGTCAAGAGGGGGGCCTGGGTGAGGGGCTGCACGCGGTACCTGAGCCTTGGAGAGCTGCACAGTGTTGGCCAGCAGGAACCAGTGGCACGTTCTCCGTGCAGGGCGGCGTGGTGAGGGAGCCCCAGTAGCTGTAGTAGTGGCGGAGGTTTTCGGGCAGCATGTCCTGGATGTCAAGGCCGCTCAGAACGGTGCTTTGTCCTAACAGAGGGGACCACAGACAAAGAACGTTAGGGACTGCGGCGGCCCCTTGGGAGGATGCTCGGCTCAGAGCTCACCACCTTCAGACCTCCTGGCCACGCGGAGGGGCACCGAAGCTGATTCCTGGGAAACCTCTCCCCCGTGTCCTGCTTCCTGGAAGGATGAAGACCAAAGACCTGGGGGGAGACCCCTCCGCTACCTCTTCCTGGCCAGGTTCTCCGCCCTGAAGTCTCCTCCTCTGTGACTAGGGAATGGTCAGGAGGGTTGCTGCGGGGGAAGGGTAAGGTGTTTTAAAGTGCTGGATGGGACCAGCACACAGGCCAGTGCTCCTGAGTGTAACTCATCATCATCGTCGCCGTTGTGGGCTGAGGCCAGGGCAGTGGGGTGTCGGGGGAGAAGAGGAGGCGTGAAGGGGTCATTTTGGAGAGGGGGAAAGCCAGCGCCCGGAGGAGCCGTCTAAGGTTTCTAGGGGCAGCCTCAGGACCTGTCCACATCTGTACCTGTGAACAACAGTAACACCCGTTCGATGTCTGTTTCTGCCCAGCCATTTCCAGCTGTGGCTACAGGCTGGGAGTTGGTCTGGGCTTTGGCCGGTGAGCTTGTGGAGGATGGGGTGGGGTGGGGGCGGGGGGGGGGAAGAGGACGTTTGTCAGAATGAAGGCCCTGGAATCTGCGAGGTAACGAGAGATGAAAGGCACGAGGCTGACCCATAGTGAGAACCAGGAGGCCCACGGACGGGAGGGCGGGAGGCTTGGGGGAGGGGCGAGAACAGACGTGGCCACAGTGGGATGCGCAAAGCCACGCCCTCAAAGCTGATGTGCTTGTTGCTCAAGGTCAAGGGTTGGCCCTGGAAGCAGGCGATCCCTCTGACCAGAACTGGCCTCACAGAGGCAGAGGGCGGGAACACCAGTCCCCATCTGCGTGTCCAGGCACGATGAGGAGGGGCTCCCGTCTAGGCCCGTGGTCGGCAAACCGCGGCTCGCGAGCCACATGCGGCTCTCTGGCCCCTTGAGTGTGGCTCTTCCACAAAATACCACGGCCTGGGCGAGTCTATTCTGAGGAAGTTGCGTTAGAAGAAGTTTAAGTTTAAAAAATTTGGCTCTCAAAAGAAATTTCAATCATTGTACTGTTGATATTTGGCTCTGTTGACTAATGAGTTTGCCGACCACTGGTCTAGAGATTCGTCTCAGCTTGATACCAAGGGGGATACCTCTCTCTAGGGACCAGGATCACCCTGCCAGCTGGGGCCGGTGGGGGGGAGCACTTAAGTGAAGATAGCGCTGGCCATCAGAGGCCCCAGCTGTGGGAATGGACAGATAGTTTATGACCAGGCTCTCAGCGGGTTCGAGGCCTGGAACAGCAGGAATTGCTGGAAAAGGAGACCTCGCACAGGGAGGGTGCTCTCCCTTCACAGGGCTCATCTGCCACCCTCCCCACCAGCGCCACCCTTCCCTGCCCCCCCCCCCCGCCCCGTCCCCACCACACACTCATTCCTCCTCCCCCCTGCCGCTGTGGCCTCCCTTACCTGAATACCTGACGTTTTTCAAGTGAGAGATGAAGTTGCTGTAATAGGTGTTTTCCGCATTGTCCTTGACCTGCAGGGGAAGCAGAGCAGTGAGCTCGGTGGGGAGCCTGGCCCCGTCCCCTCCGGCCCACCTGCCGGGCCCCTGGCTGACTGGGCAGAGCCGCGAGGGCTGAGCGGGGGCACAGTCTGGCTGGGCTTTGCCACGACTGCCCGGGCCCCCCAGTCTCTCCCAGGCAGACAAGCTCTGAAGCATTTCGGCAACCTCGTGGGAAGGGCCGAAAGTCACGCCGGACTATCCCAGTGACCCCGTCAGGCCCTGACTGTCCCGTCCTGCCCACCGCCAGGTCACTCTTCCGTTTTTAGATGAGTGTTGACGTTCTTAAAGTCAGAAAAGTTGCTTTGGGTGGAAAAGGTCTATTTTCAACGGTTCTTTCCAGTCAGTGGGGTTGATCCATGTCCTCTTCCACCGCGTAAAATCCAGATTTCTGGGATTTATAACCGCCCCTTGCCGTTTGCTTTCTAAATATGCCGTGTCTTGCCATAGCCAGTTTGGCTCAGTGGATAGAGTGTCGGCCTACGGACTGAAAGGTCCCAGGTTCGATTCCGGTCAAGGGCACATGCCCGGGTTGTGGGCTCAATCCCCAGTGGGGGACTTGCAGGAAGCAGCCGATCCATGATTCTCTCTCATTGTGGATGTTTCTCTCTCTCTCCCTCTTCCTTCCTCTCTGAAATCAATAAAAATATATTTAAAAAATAAATATAAAAAATAATAAATGTGTCGTGTCTTTTTTTGTCCCTCTGTTCCACCTTCTGTGCTCAACAAATACTTCCCGTGTACCATGGAACCACGTTTAGTTATGTTCTTGGTGGTTGCTGTAGTGATTACAATATACAACTTAACTCAGGTTGATACTAACTTAATTCCAGTAAAATATAGCAACTTTCGTCCTAGCCGGTTTGGCTCAGTGGATAGAGCATCAGCCTGCGGACTGAAGGGTCCTGGGTTTGATTTCAGTCAAGGGCACATGCCTGGATTGTGGCTTCAATCCCCAGTAGGGGGCGTGCAGGAGGCAGCTGACCAATGATTCTGTCTCATCCATGTTTCTATCTCTCCCTCTCCCTTCCTCTCTGAAATCAATAAAAATATATTTTTAAAAATAATAATAATAAATAAAATATAGCAACTTTCCTCCAGTGTAGCTCTATTTCTTCCCCATCTTTCGTCATCTATAATTACATCTACGTATATTATAAATCCAACAATACAGTAGCATTATTATTGCTTTAAGCTATTTTGTGGGGGGGTGTGTTTTGAGACAAAACAAAATAGTATCTGTAGATGCTCTTTTGTCTGTACCTACTGATCTAGCTACTATTTCTGGGCCTCTGCATTGCTTTCTGTGGATCTGAGTTACTGTCTGGTGCCATTTTTTGTCAGCCCAAGGATTTCCTTTCGTACCTATAAGAAGGTCTGCTAGCAATTATCTCGGTTTTTGTTTATCTGGGGGTGTCTTTATTTCACCTCATTTTCGAAGAGTGGTTTAGGAGATGGCTTCCTGGTAAACTGTCATTCCTCTGCCTTCTGAGGACTTGTTTCTGTGAGATGTCGGATGTTAGTTGTACCGCCAGTCTGTGTATATAACAAATTCTTTTTCTCTTGTTGCTTTCAGCAGTTTGACTTTGATGTGTCTGGGTGTTTATCAGATGTGGGGTTTGTTGAGTTTCTTGGGCTGATAAATTAATGTTTTTCATCAAATTTGGGGAATTTGGGACCATTGTTTCTTCAACTTTTTTTCTGCCACTTTCTGTGTCTCCTTCCCTTCTGGGACTCCCATTATATGTACGTTGGGACATGTGGTCTTGTCCTCATGAGTCTCCAAGACTATGTTTGTTTTCTTCAATCTTTTCTCTTTGGTCTTCAAGATGGATAATTTATTTGTTCTATCTTCAAACGCATGGATTCTTTTGCTGCCCCAAATCTTGCGTTGAGCTCTTGTGGTGAATTTTTTCATTTTTGTTCATTATACTTTTCAGCTCTAGACTTTCCATTTGGTGCATAATTATTGTTTCTGTTTATCTATTGAGACTTCCCTTTTGGGATCATTGTCATATTTTCCTTTAATTATTTGAACGTAGTTTTTCAAAAATCCTTTGAACATATTTATGATAGTTGTTTTCAAGTGCTGTCTGCTAAATCACTCTGGGTCCACTCAGCATCAGTTCTATTGACTGCTTTCTCTTCTCTAAAATATGGATCACATTTTCCAATTTCTTTGCATGCCCAACTGTTTTTTGATTGAAAACTGGACATTTTAGATAATGCATTAGTAGCAAATATGAATTCTGATTTTTAAAAATTGTGCTAAGGGTATGTTTTTCATTTGTTTGTATGTCTGTTTAGTAAGTTGCCCTGGCTTTATTGCACGATACATCTCCCCAGCAGTATGTAGCAGCTGATGTCTTTGCTCTACTCCGTTTTATGGTGTTTTGTTTTGTGTGGGGTTTTTATCCTAAAAGAACAGGAAGGTATTCCCTCCCAGTTCTGGAGGCTAGACTTCAGAAATGTGGTGCCCTAATGGCCACACCCACTCCGGAGGCTGCAGGGGCGAGCCTCCTGGCCTCTCCCAGCTCCTGGGTGTTGTAAGCAACCCTTGGCGTCTCTCCAGTCTGCACTCCGCCGTCACATGGCCTTCTTCCCCCCGCATCCGCATGTGTCTGTCTCTGCTCAGTTCCTCAATATCAGTTTTATTCTGTAGCCTGGATTCCTAGGGGTCACCGAGGGTCAGCGGAGCTGTGGTCAGTCAGGGCTCTGAGCAGAGGTCATGCTAAATGCCCTGAGCCCTTCCTCAGACTTCACCCTCTGCTGGTGGAGCTGGGTGAGGGCCGAGAAGCACGAAGCCCAGCCGGTTCTCACGCTGGCCGCAGCGTTTGCTCCCACCTCTGGGAAGCTGACAGTGCTCCGTGACTCTCATTCCCAGGACATCTTCCATAAATTTCTGATCGTTCTGCCACTTGCCGCTCACCCCAACTGGGACTGCTCCGCAGGCTGTCAGAGCTGCGCGTTCTCTCCGTTTTCTGTCTTTTCTTTCAAATTTGCTACTTATACTGACAGCCCGCCCCTCCCCCCCACCACCACAACCATGAGTTTTCAGCTTTTACCCCGAATCCAGTCAGCCCCCTGCCCCAGGCAGTGCAGCTGCTGGCATTCCTGTCCACCCCCCACCCCTCCACCGTAAGCCAGCTTGCTGACCGAGTTAGGGGTGGGGATGGGAAGTCCACCAGCTACCACTGCTCTTGCTCAAAATTCTAGCCCAGCGGCAGCATGGCCAGTGTTTGAGCTTCAAACTATGAACCAGGAGGTCCTGGTTCGATACCCAGTCGGGGCACATGCCCGGTTGTGGGCTCGATCCCTGGTGTGGGGCGTGCAGGAGGCAGCCGATCTATGGTTCTCTCGCATCATTGATGTTTCTATCTCTCTCTCTGTCTCCTGTCCACTCTGAAATCAATAAAAATATATATTTTTTAAAGTCTAGCTACTTTCCACAAGTAAATGCCCCCATTTGTCGTTGCCTTTGGTCCGCTTCCAGAGCACTGATGTGGTTGCTTGTGACCATTTTATCCAACTTAATAAACCATATTTTCCGGCGTATAAGACGACTTTTTAACCCAGGAAAATCTTCTATACGCCCAGTCATCTTATATGCCAGAAAATACGGTACTTATTTGTGAGGGACGGGATTCAGTGGCTCCTCCTTGCCACGGAGCCGCACGTCCCACCCTCCAGACTTCCTCAGAGACTCAGAGGTGTTGCCGGCACCCGGTGGCCACAGGCCTCCCCTTGCCCTCCCCCCAGATGCGGTTCAGTCAGCCCCTGCGATCCCTGCTCTCTCAGGTCACCTGTCCAAGGTCCCCGAGTTTGATGACGCAGAAGGAACATGTGCTAGAGATCTTCCCCGAGTCAGCATGTCCAAGGGCTGGGGGCTCAGGAACAGGGGAGCAGGGACAGGAAGGAGACCCCCATCCACACTGAACGCCCATGTGGACGCCGACCGGCGTCTGCCCACGCGGAGTTGGCCTACCTCGATGAGGGCCGCCAGCACAGCCAGGCCGTCGGGAGCATCCTTGGCTACGTCGTAGCTTCCGTATTTGGAATTGTAGTGAACGACGTGAATCTGGGGGGGGCAAGACAAGGTGGGTCCAGGGCCGTCATGCAGACTCCGAAGACTTCAGGTTTGCAGGAAGGAGGAAAGCAGAGGCTCCATCAAGCCTCAGACCGTCCCACACAAACAACGCTACCCTCCGCCTCCCTCCGTCTAGGCCTCGAGATCTGTCAAGTCCAGAAAAGTTCACTCTGGCCGGTTCTGCACAGTGGTTAGAACATTGGCCCAAGGACTGAAGGGTCATGGGTTCGATTCCAGTCAAGAGCACAAACCTGGGTTGCAGGCTTGATCCCTGGCCCTGGTTGAGGCATGTGCAGGAGGCAACCAATTGATGTGTCTCTCCCACATTGATTTGTCTCTCTCTCTCACCCTCCCTTTCACTCTCTCTTTAAAAAAGAAAATTAATGGGAAAAAGAGAAGACCAGAAAGTTTCTAAGAATGGAAAGAGCATGAGTGGGATTCTGGGAATGTGGCAATCCAAGGGCATTTCCCTGACCCCACCTCCCTCCAGACAGCCAAGCTGGCAGAGTCCAGTGGGATCAGATGAGGCCTCGGGTTCTCCTGAGGTCTCCGTGGGCTGGACGTGAGCGCCTCGCCCAGGAGGCCGCTGTGATCCTGTGGTCATCCTAAGGACAGATCTGAGCAAGACAGGAAATCCAGAGACTCCAGCACACAGAGACCAGACCAAGTGGAGAGGGCTCGCCGCACTGTGCAGGCTCTGACTTCCCTGAGGATGGGGCCCTGGCCTGAACCCGGCACACAGCACTGATCAATGAGCAGCGAATGAGTGAAAAATAAACTCAACCTCCGGAGACATGACCATCACCACTGCAGAAAGTCTTTGGGGCTGTTTGAATAAGAAAAGTGATGATGGCCCCGGCTGGTTTGGCTCAGTGGGTAGAGCATCGGCCTGCGGACTGAAGGGTCCCAGGTTCAGTTCCAGTCAAGGGCACAGGCCCGGGTTGCAGGCTTGGTCCCCAGTGGGGGGGCGGGGAGGGGGACATGCAGGAGGCAGCCGATCAATGATTCTCTCTCATCATTGATGTTTCTATCTCTCTCTCCCTCTCCCTTCCTCTCTGAAATCAATAAAAAACATATTTAAAAAAGAAAATAGAAGTGACTGTAGGTTTGAGGGAGGGGTCCTGGCGGGACCCTCACCGTACCTCAGCCACGTATCGGAGCCCGTCGATGGTGTGCTCGGAGCCGCTGATCTCCAAGGACGCGCCGCCCCAGTGGAAGTGCATCTGCAGGGCCACGTACTCGGTGCCCTCGGCCGTGGTCATGCGCATAGTGGGGGGCAGGCTGATCTGCACTGGAAGAGAAAACGGGGGCGGGGTAGCGAGGGGTGCAGGCGGCGGATGGGTCAGGCCTCCTGGGCAGGCAGCCTCCCTGGTCCCGGATGAGCCAGGACAGACTGGCTTAGCGTGCCGCGAGCAGGGTCACCTGAATGGGCGTGGAGCTTGCTGGAAACAGCCATTCTAAAGCGTTGCCAAATCATCTTGAAAGGAATTTATAAAACTCTTCCAAAATGCATGAGAGAAATCGGAGTAACATGCATGAGCTGTGAGTGTATTCTGGTTGACAAGCTGAGGGACCCCAAAGGAACGGGCCACTGGCCGCCGGGACGTTCTGCACACGCAGAGCATGGCTATTACATTGTCTGGTCCAGGGTGCCGACATGGGGGCCGTCTACACCCCGCTTTTCCTGTCGACCTCCACCCCTTTCTCGGCAGGAAGGGAAAACTAGAGCTTCTCTTCAGCCTCTGAGAAATACTGGGCCTCCTGTGGGCACTTGAGCTAATCAGACTCCAGAGGGAAAAGGAGGAAAATCAGACAGGGGCACAGACCAGGGAGCAAAGCCAGGCGGGGCTGTGGCTTCGGCAGCATTGCCTGCACCTGGGTTTGCCGCTGTCACCTGGGTTTGCCTCTGGTTGGGTCTGAGTGAGCGCAGGAGAGGCTAACAGGGACTGAGGGAGCAGCGGGGACAGAGGCTAAGGACAGAGGCCGCACACCTTCGGAAGAGCCTCCTCGTTTCGTTTCAGGGCCTAACGCCGGTCACCCTCAGACTGTGCTCTAGACCAGCGGTCGCCAGGTGGTCCGCGGACCGCTGGTGGTCCGTGAGGTCCGAAAGGTTGGCGACCGCTGCTCTAGATTCCCTGCGACCACCCTGGTCAGCAGCCTCGCCCTCCCCTTACCAGTGTGGCCGTTGTTGATCATGAAGAAGTCGCCGCCCTGCATGTCGTAGCCGGTCAGGTTCAGCGCCTTCAGGGAGGGGTTGTACTGCGCCTTCCTCCTCTGCAGGTCAATGGGCGACTGTCTGTCCCCGCCGCAGGTGGGGTACTCCTCGTGCCAGTGCGTCTCATCCATCGCCCCCTCTGAGGGGGGAGAGAGCAAAGGGGAGCACAGGTCAGGGCCCTCCCTGGGGCACCCCACTTAGGGCAAAGGTCAGAGCCTGCCACTCACAGCAGGGCCTGCCCAGCCGGGGCCCCCAGTGGCCGGCAGGCTGCCTTCTAGAAAGCAGACAGACACGGGGCCTCAGAAGGCGGTGGGAGGGACATCTGAACCCACTCCAGGGGCCCCGGCGTCTGGGCTTCCCTGTGGCAGTGCCTGCCCTGCGGACATGACGTGGTGTGTGTGCGTGCGAGTGTGCATGTGCGTGCGTGTGTGTGCGCATGCACGTGTGCGTGTGTGTGCGTGTGTGTGTGTGCCTGTGAGTGTGTGTGCATGCATGTGCGTGTGCGTGTGTTCATGCGTGTGTGTGAGTGTGTGTGTGTGTGAGTGTGTGTGTGTTTAATATGTTTTTTAATTGAGTTTTTACAGAAAGGAAGACAGAAGGATAGAGAGTTAGAAACATCGATGAGAGAGAAGCATTGATCAGCTGCCTCCTGCATGACCCCTACTGGGGATCAAGCCCACAACGCAGGTACATGCCCTTGGACAGAATCGAACATGGGACCCTTCAGTCCGCAGGTCGGTGCTCTATCCACTGAGCCAAACCGGTTAGGGCACAACCTGGTGTTTTGAAAACAGTGGTGACTACACAGCCTCCGTTTTCCCTCTGAAGGACGGGCAGTTGAAAAATGCGTTAGGGGCTCCGTGGCTTGGGCATCGCTGGGCCCAGGACCTTGTGTGAACGGAGAGCATGGATTTTCCTCGTTTCCTCGGATGCCCCAGTGTCCTACGCAGCCCCCACCCCTGATAGTGACACGGCCCCATTCCCGCCAGCAGGGCCTCCCGCCTGCTTCCTGGCCCCAGTCCTTTCACCAGGTTCCAGTACCTGACGACAGGTACTCGGGCAAGAAAGGAAGCACCAGATCCAAAGATGAGCAAACAATTGGTTAAAACATATCAGAACAGCCCAGCCAGCGTGGCTCAGTGGTTGAGCACTGACCTATGAACCAGGAGGTCAGAGTTCAATTCCCGGTCAGGGCACATGCCTGAGTTGTGGGCTCCATCCCCAGTGTGGGGCATGCAGGAGGCAGCCAATCAATGATTCTCTCTCATCATTGATGTTTCTATCTCTCTCTTCCTTCCTCTCTGAAATCAATAAATATATTTATATTTTTATATATATATATATATATATATATATATATATACATATATATATGTATATATATATATATATATATATATATATATATATATATATACACACACACACACACACACACACACACACACACACTGAGTGGCCAGATTATTATGCGTTCAGAGATCATAATAATCTGGCCACTCAGTGTGTGTGTGTGTGTGTGTGTGTGTGTGTGTGTGTGTGTGTGTGTATGTGTGTGTGTGTTTATATATATACTAGAGGCCCGGTGCATGAAATTCACGCACTGGTGGGGGGTGTCCCTCAGCTCAACCTGCACCCTCTCCAATCTGGTTTAAAAACAGGCAGTCAGACATCCCTTTCACAATCCGGGACTGCTGGCTCCCAACTGCTCGCCTGCCTGCCTGATTACCCCTAACCGCTTCTGCCTACCAGCCTAATCACCCCCTAACCACTCCCCTGCCAGCCTGATCTATGCCTAACTGTTCCCCTGCCAGCCTGCTCATCCCCAACTGCTCTCCCCTGAAAGCCCGGTCACCCCCAAATGCGCTCCCCTGCTCCCAGCCGAGACCTAGGCAGTGGCCTGGGAGACTGTGTGCACCTCCCCCCACCCCCACGATCTGCTCCCAGCTGGGACCTGGGTCTCGGCTGGGAGCATCATGTGGGGGTGTGCGCCATCTCCCAGGCCACTGCCCAGGTCTCAGCTGGAAGCAGATCTGCCCGGAGTGCATGCCATATCCCAGGCCACTGCCCAGGTCATGGCTGGGAGATCACGCAGGGGAGTGTGTGCCTTCTCCCAGGCCACTGCCTGGGTCGCGGCTGGGAGCAGATCACGCCAGGGGATGTGTGCCTTCTCCCAAGCCACTACCCAGGTCTCAGCTGGGAGCAGATCATGCCGGAGGTGCGTGCCGTATCCCAGGCCACTGCCCCGGTCACGACTGGGAGATCATGCGGGGGTGTGTGTGCCTTCTCCCAGGCCACTGCCTGGGTCGAGGCTGGGAGAAGATCACGCCAGGGGGTGTGCGCCGTCTCCCAGGCCACTGCCCGGGTCACGGCTGGGAGATCACGCGGGGGGGGTGTGCGCTGTCTCCCAGGCCACTACCCAGGTTGCAGCTAGGAGCAGATCACGCCGGGGGATGTGTGCCTTCTCCCAGGCCACTACCCGGGTCTCAGCTGGGAGCAAATCACGCCGGGGGTGTGCACCGTCTCTCAGGCCACAGCCCGGGGTCTGGGTGGCTGGGGGAGCAGAGCCTCCCAAGCCAATGCCCCGGTCGGGGTGCAGATGGTGCGGGGGGAGGTGGGGGAAGGTACGCGCGGCCTCCCAGGCCACTACCAGGTCGCAGCTGGGAGAAGGTCACACGGCGGGGGGTGGGGGGTGGGGCAGGGGGGTGCGCCTTCTCCCAGGCCACTGCCCGGGTCTCAGGCTGGAAGCAGATTGCGCCGGGGGTTGTTCGCAGTCTCCCAGGCTACGGCCAGGTCGCGGCTGGGAGTGATGTAGGGGGGTGGGGGGGGAGGGGCGGCAGCCCTCCAGGCCAATGGCCAGGGCCGCGGCTGGGAGCAGATCAGCCAGGGGTATTCGGGACCCTCCCAGGCTAACAGCCCGGGTCGCATGCTGCCTGCTCTCAGCGGTAGCCCTCTCTGGGACTGGGGGACTTCGGTGGGCCTGAGAGGACTGGGCGCCGCCATCTTGTGGCCATGGGCACCGCCATTTTGTTGCGGAGTGATGGTTAATTTGCATATTACTCTATTATTAGATAGGATATATATATATATATATATATATATATATATATATATATATATATATATATATGGAAATTTATCTCTCACAGCCACAGTGGGGAGAGTGATGACCTCAGAACAGCTGTGGGTCCTGGTCTCACCCCCTGTGACTGTGGGTCCAAGCTCCCCCCCGCCCCAGGGGGAAGAGCACAGCTTGTGTTAAGGAGGACTTTGGACCGGGGCCTTGAGCTTCTTGGCTTTGCAATAGAAAGTCCATTCTGCACTTCTCTACGTGATGTACAGACCAGGTTTAAACAGTTCTCTCCGGGAGGCGGACGCACAGCTCAAGATCGAAGTCCCTGGCCCGAGCCCCTGCCAGCACTGGGGGGTGGGGGAGGGCTCAGTATTCCCGGAGGCCCTTGCAGTAGCTGCCCCAGTTCTCCGGGCCCTTGGTGGCTGTCTGAGGCCCACAGTCCCAGCAGCTGGGCTGTTGGCATGCCCTCTCTTCCTCGCCCTCCCAGCAGGGCCACGGCCTCGTGGACTCCTCAGCCCAGCACCCAGCAGCGGCGAGGGCTGGCCAGCCGCCCCTGTGGCTGGACCCCCAGGTCTCCCTGCAGTGGCCCTAGTCCCTCTGCCCTTGGCCTACGGGACATAGGTCCTCCGAATGGGTGCTTCCCCATGTCAGGGGCGGGCTGTGCCGAGTGGGCCCCACACCGTGTCTGCTCATGGTCCTGCATCGGCCAGTGGCCGCCAGTGTCCTGTCGGGCCCGTGCCTCAGGGCAGCTCAGAAAAGATGGGGGCGGGGAGGCAGGCACTCTCGGCACTGCCACGGGGCAAGGGTGTTTCGTGTCCAAGCCCCACAGACGTGGTCTTCCTATCCTTGGCTTCGCATGGGGCTAAATGCCAGGGGCTTTGATTTCACAGGTAAAAGTTGGGGTTCAGTGAAGTGATGATTCCAGTGTCAGCAGGTCCTGGCAACCGAGGGAGGGCAGCTGGGGGCCCCCAAAGGTCCGGGTGCCCGGTCCTCAGCGTCGGGACATTCTGGGGCGGCCTTGTCTCATGAGACAGCTGAGAAGAACGCTCCCGGGCCCTGGAGGCTTCGGGCAGCCCTTGGTTTCTGTTTTTGTTTTGTTTTTAAATCCTCACTGGAGGATATGTTTTTATTGGTTTTAGAGAAGGAGGGAGGGAGGGAGGGAGGGAGGGAGGGAGGGAGAGAGGAACAATGATGTAAGAGAGAAACAGCTATTGGTCGCCTTCCATACACATCCCAACTGGGGATCGAACCCGCAACCTAGGTGTGTGCCCTGACCAGCAATCGAACCCCTAGCCTTTTGGATTGCGGGACGACGCTCCAACCCACTGAGCCACCCGGCCAGGCCAGCGGGCAGCCCTTTGTGACAACTTTATTTCCCACCCACAGACCAAGAAAGCAAAGGGCTTTGCAGTTGGACAGGGCGGGGGCTCCCAGGCCAGCCTGGGCGCAGGAACGTGTCAGAGCACAAGAGCGGCGGGTGAGCCGGGGCCTGTGAAGGGCGAGCATCCCTTTCCCGCATCGCGGCTGCAGTGCGATGCGTCCTCCTCACCCCGCACCCTGCAGCCAGCAGCAGAGGGCACACACCATCGCGTGTGGGGAGCTCCCACCCGGTGAAATGCCCGACTTCCCCGGGTCCTCAGGAGGGTCACGGGGTCCCGCAGCCCGGGGTGGGGCTCACCTGTGTACGTCCAGTCGTGCTGGGCCAGGGCTCCCAGGAGGAGCAGGGACGGCAGGACGACCAGAGTCCTCATGGCGCTGCAGGTCCGGAATCAGGGCTGGTTCGGGACACTCTCCTTTTAAAGGCTCAGAGACCAGCTGTAAGTCACAATTTCCCACGTCGGGCTGGTTGGTCCAGCCTCGGCGCACCCACGGGAGAACAACCCCTCCCACAATGGCCCTCCTGGCGCTCACGTGGCGGGCGGTGTGCGCCGGGCCTCCATCGAGCTGCCATGGCCAGTTAGCCTATAGGTTTGGCCGTTCCGTGTCATGACTTGGGAAAACTCACGTGAAGGCCACACAGGGCGGCCTTTGTGGACGGGGGCACCCGGGAGGGGAGGCCCAAGGCGGGGAGCGGCGGGGGAGGCTCCTCTGGAACAGAGCTGCTTCCGGCCCCTCACTCCCGGCCAGCAGCGCTCTGGGACCCGGCCAGGGGCCTGGCAGGGGCATCGGCAGGGCCTGCACACCCTTGCCAGGTCCCGCCTGGTATTTCCTGTGTCTCGGCAATTGTCACCGCTGCTGACTGCAGCTGCCCTCAGCCGGTACCTCGGGGCACTACCTGCCCCACGCGTGGGCCTGGGATGGAGACTGGCGTGTCTGCGCCTCACTCTGAATTCAGCGGCGAGCCCTGAATCCCCCGCTCATGAGCACGTCCCTGGGCGTGCCTCGGGGCCACCGAGCTGCTGGGGCGCATGTGTCCCCACAAAATGCATTTGTTCCAACAACTGGGGTGAGCTCCGTCACACCCAAAGCAACGGGACATGTCAGAGCAATGGCTGGCCGAGCGTCAGAGCGATGCGTGGCCTGACCTCCTGCGTCCGCTTGGGTCAACAGCCCTTGAACTGAGCCGACGAGAGCCTTTTGATTGATACCTGCTGACAGGCCAGCACTTCGCATGCCCTTCAGAGAGGGCACAGGCCAAGGGCAGTGCTGCCGTAAGGTGCTTGTGCCCTGGCCCATACAATGGACCCCCTGTTCCAGAGCCCAGAGCGAGGCCCCAGCCTCAACGTCTCACTGCCAACTCCCCCCGCCACCCCCAGTCCAGGGGTGCCCGGAGGGCAACGGCACGTGAACTCAGCATGGTGAAGGGCATGGAGAAGGGCAAGGACTCTGACGCCAGACAGACGGAGCTCAGATCCCTGCCCCGCCGCTCAGCAGCTGTGGGACGGGTGGCGAGTTACTCAACCCGCCTGGGCCTGCGTTTCCTGGGATTTGGAGATGCACCTCCCTCCTGGGGATTAACAGCAAATGTGTGTGTTGTTCTCAGAGCAGCAGCTGGGACGTGGCAAATGGCATTTTCATCTACTCGGACCCTCACCCTGTGGAGAAAGGGTGTGATTTGTTATTGGTACCCAGTCTGTTGTGAGGGAACTAGAGGCAATGATGAAGGACTCCTTCTGCTCAAGGAGCTCTGTTCCCCGTTTGCCCAGGGGGAGGGGGGGAACCCTGCTCTGCATCTAAGTGATCAGTCTGCCCGCTGGGCCGGCCCTGCCGAAGGGCCGCCTCGCAGATCCCCCAGATCCCGTGAGATCCCGCCTCTGCTGGGGACAGCGAGGACAGCCTGGACCTTTAGGCAGGCCAGGGACCTGCCCTCCCACTGGCAGGAAAACACAATGGAGCCACCTGAGGTTTTTTCCTGGGAATCGGACAGAAGGAGAGAGCTGGAGCGGCTGGGTCCCGATGTGGAGGAAGCGGGAGGTCTGGATGCTCCGAGGCGGAGGGAGAGGAGCTCAGGGTCGGCGAGTGCAGGACGGGGTTGGGGTGCTGCACAAAGCGGGAGACAGGGGGGGCCGCGGGAGGGAGAGGATGCAGGAGCAGAAGCTCAGAGACAGGAGGCCCCGGGAGCGGGCCCCACGCAGGCCTGCGCTGCGGAGAGGGCGAGTGTCCATTGCCCATGGCTCCTGCCTCCGTTTCCCACAGAGACCCGCTGCCCTGCGGGTCACGCCCTGGGAAGCCAGGGGAGCCCCGGTGCCTTCATTGCCCCCCAAGTCCTCACAGCTCCCTCTGTGAGTCTGTCCTCGCAGCAGCCCCGCGTGGAGCCCACGGCAACTCTTCGTCCATCGGGCCTGGGGCTCGCTCTGGGGTCTCCGGTCCTTGGCGCGAGCCTGAGGGGCTGGTGACGTGGCTAACGGGTGGTCAGGGTCGGTAACTAAGCTCATTAAGCCATCGGACCAGCCAGGCCCATCGTTAATGGGGGAACGGGACCAAGAACGAGGGTCCTCTATCTCCTGGGACTCAGACGCCGCCGGCATGAGCCACAGGCAGGCAGCGTCACTCTGGTCGCCTTCTTTCTGACTCACTGTCGTCTTTGACCCCAAAATTTTCCATTCACTGGAGTTTCCTTGTGTTCGTGAAGCGCGTTGCTGGTGTCGGGTGGGGGTTTGTCTCGTGGTTTTAGTGTCACATTGGACTCTGGACTGGTTCTGCTTCCATCCATCCGCGTCTCCAGCGCATCGAGGTTTTCTCAGCCTGAGCCCCGTCTGGGAGATGAGCTGACAGGCATGGCATTTTCACCACAACATGATGTCAGCCCGAGAAAGGAGCTTTTGTTCTTCCTCGGTGCCGCTGCCACGGCGGCGCCATGACGAAGGCCCGCTGAGGCCAAGAAAGAGAAGGGAGCAGGGGGATGTGGTGCGCCCAGGTGAGCAGGGAGGTACCGTCAGCCAAGATAAACAGGGAAGCACCCAGGGACAGGGAGGGGGTCCAGCCCGGGTGCGCAGGGAGGGGGACCAGCCCAGGTCCAGGTGCACAGGGAGGGGGGCCAGCCCAGGTCCAGGTGCACAGGGAAGGGGGGCCAGCCCAGGTCCAGGTGCACAGGGAGGGGGGCCAGCCCAGGTCCAGGTGCACAGGGAGGGGGACCGGCCCAGGTCCAGGTGCACAGGGAGGGGGGCCGGCCCAGGTCCAGGTGCACAGGGAGGGGGGCCAGCCCAGGTCCAGGTGCACAGGGAGGGGGACTGGCCCGGGTGCGCAGTGAGGGGGCCGGCCCGGGTGCACAGGGAGGGGGGCCAGCCCGGGTGTGCAGGGAAGGGGGCTGGCCCGAGTGCACAGGGAGGGGGACCAGCCCAGGTCCAGGTGCGCAGGGAGGGGGACCGGCCCAGGTGCGCAGTGAGGGCGCCGGCCCAGGGACAGGGAGGCCCCAGCAGCCCAGGCGAGCCGAGGTTCAGGTTGGCGCAGGTCTGGCTGGAAGCTGGACCTGGCTACAGAAGAGTGTGTACATTTGGACCATAAGTAACACAGATAGGACCTCGTTCTGTTTCATTCAGGAGTTTCAGCTCTGGAATCGTAAAAACAAGTCGTTCTGGACAGGCGAGTTTTGTAGATGGCTAAGGGCTCAGTTCTACCTAAGCAGCAAGGTGTGTAGTCCATTTGGGATCAAAACTTCTAAAAGACATCACACTCTTCCCCGCTTTTCTTAAAAAGATAAATGTAATTAAACTTAACGACGGAGGCCCCATTCATATGAAAATTATTATCCTGCATTGTAATGTCTAGATGCCCACAGGGCCTATAACTGTATATAACTGTATATGGCTGTCCTCCCCACATGAAAGGAACCCTAACTCACTGTTTTTTATTTCCTATATCTGATATAGAGGGGCGGGGTGGGGGGGAGAAGTCAGCCAGCTTACTCAGCTATTAAAGCAATGTACACCTACGCTCCTGGGTGATATTCAAACTATTGACCGCCCTGGCCAACCAGAACAGAAATGGGACTCGGTGCCGGGGCAGGTCCACAGGCCCTGGCCAGCAGGAGTCAGCCCTGTAGCTGGGGGCGGGGGGCAGGCTGAGAGACCCGGGCAGGGCTGGGCAGCAGGGCACCTGGAGGGGCCCGCGTGCTGAGCTCATTTGTGACAGTCGGCATGGCAACGTCAGCGGCCAGCTGCGGCCTCTGAGGGTTGTCTCTCTGCCTCTCTTCCCCTCCTGGCTTCTTATTTGCTGTATTTTTATCTGTTTGTCCAGAAATCAGATGACTAGCCTTCTTAGAGCTGCATGCACAAGGGGAGTGGACAGAGGGGACCCTGAGAGCCCGGAGGCTGGACTGACACCCATGCACGAGGGCGACACGCGCAGCACGGCAACGTGAGGAGGCTTCCTGGCCTCGCCCCGAAGAGTTACAACAAGTTGCACAACTACAATCCCACAGAGAATTCCCTGCGCACACCCAGTATGGCCGAGGGGTCAGCGCCCGGGACACCTGGAGGTGGGTGTCTGCGAGTGAGCAGGGGCGGGAGGGAGGGAAGGAAGGACAGAGACAGACACAGCCCAGCCCTGGCAGACGCCCCAGCAGAGGAGGGTGAGATTGCAGCACCCACTCAGCAACCAGCAGCCCTGGGGCCGAGGCAGCCGCAGCCTGAACGGCCAGCACACGTCACGGCGGGGCCACAGGGCGGGTGATGGGGCAGAGGGGCAGGTCGGGGGTGTCGGATTATTGCCCTCGCTCAGCGGGAAGCAAAGGGGCAGCAGCACCCTTCTAGCCTGAGTGACCAGTACACGTTTCGGCTAACCCCAATGGAGCAGACGAAGTGGCAGATGTGAGAACCCGCCTCCCCTGCCCCCCACCCATTGCGGGGAAACCAATGGAGGGCCAGGCAGGGACCGCCCTCCTTTCTGCACAATCCGCTCAGCAAACAGGTAGCCTGGAAGAGGCACGTGGCCAAGGTGCCTGAGGAGCCTCCCAAGGAATTCAAAATCTGGAAGTGAAACCCTCTCCCCTCTGGAGACCCACACCACGGAGCAGAACCCTCCCTCTGGGGCTGGCTGTGGTGTGACTGGTCTAACAGTCAGGACAGTGGTGGTGACACGGCACAAACGCTGAGGAAGCCAGGCTTCTACCAGAAGGAGAGACAGTAGAATCAGATGATGAAAAAGATGAGCATGGCCCTCGCCAGTGTGGCTCAGTGGATAGAGTGTCGGACTGCAGACTGAAGGGTACCCGGTTCCATTTGGTCAAGGGCACATGCCCGGGTTGTGGGCTCGATCCCCAGTAGGGGCATGCAGGAGGCAGCCCATCAATGATTTTCTCCCATCATTGATGTTTCTATTTCTCCCTCCCTCTTCCTTCCTCTCTAAGATCAATAAAATATTTTTTTTTAAAAAAGAAAGAAAGAAAAAGATGAGCATACTTCTAAAGAGCCACAGAGGAGCCTGGCTGGCGTGGCTCAGTGGTTGAGTGTCAACCTATGAACCAGGAGGTCACGGTTTGATTCCTGGTCAGGGCACACACTGGTTGTGAGCTCGATTCCCAGTGGGAGGCATGCAGGAGGCAGCCGATCAATGATTCTCTCTCATCATTGATGTTTCTCTCTCTCTCTCTCTCTCTCTCTCTCTCTCTCTCTCACTCCCTCCCTCCCTCTTTCCCTCCCTCTCCCTTTCTCTCTGAAATCAATTAAAATATAAAAAATCTATATATATAAAAGCCTAAGCGACCGGCCTACCTGCCGACTGTTTGACCAGGCAACTGGTAGCTATGATGCACACTGACCACCGGGGGGCAGATGCTCAACGCAGGAGCTGCCAAGCTGTGGTGACTTGGCAGCTGTGGTTCTCGGGTGACACACCCAGAACCAGAGAGGAGGGAGCCTGATTCCGGGGTGCATCACCCGAGAACCACCCTTTCGCAATCCTGGACCCCTCGGGAGATGTCGGAGAGCTGGTTTAGGCCCGATCCCCGCAGGCCAGGCCTAGGGACCTATTATTACCAGGCCTCTAGTAATAATAAAAAATAAAGAGCACAGAGTAGAATCGGGAGAGCCAACAAAGAAGAAAAAGTAGAAGACAACAAATAGCAAGCAATTTTGGACTATGAAACTTATTGAAAGGTCTTTTGGGGTTTTTTGTGGATTTTTTGGCAGATAGTTTGATATTGTAAGTGATTATGAACCATCTACATGTAACAAATTAACTAATGTTAATTAACTAATAAGCATTGCTACAGGAACTTCCCACTGTTGAATTCACTTTTTATTTTAAAACTTTTATATGTTTAAAACTCAGATGGTGACTTGTGGTTGTGACATTGACAACACTTAGAAGCATTCTTGCTTTCACAGAATTGGTGACATGCTTTGAGAACCTGTCACATGTTAACATGCCAGTGTTCTATGAACCTTTTATAAAAGAACATATGTATATTTTTTCTGTTTAGAAGAATTTTTTATTTTATTTTTTAAATCTTTAGTGTTGGAAGTATTACATATGTC
Source organism: Ia io (assembly GCA_025583905.1). Taxonomy (NCBI): domain Eukaryota; kingdom Metazoa; phylum Chordata; class Mammalia; order Chiroptera; family Vespertilionidae; genus Ia; species Ia io. The sequence continues at coordinate 4,550,054 of JAJQQW010000004.1, read as the reverse complement.
CCCTTTTACCACCTATTAACCCCCTCCAGCCCACTCCTGCCCCCCACCCCAGGCCCTCACTACTCTACTGTCTGTGCCCATGAGTTATGCATATATGCATACAAGATCTTTGGTTTACTTCCCACCCACCCTCCCTCCCCCGCATTCCCTTTGAGATCTGCATTCTGTTCCATGCTATGGGATATATTTTTAAAGTAAATCTATTGTAATGAACTGTGTGGTTGCGGGGGGCAGAAAGAAGAAAAATCCCAAATTAACAATATAACATTTCACCTTAGAGAACTAGAAAAAGAAGAACAAATAAAGCCCAAAGTCAGAAGAAAAAAGGGAAATTAAAATTACAGCAGAGCCCTAGCCGTTTGGCTCAGTGGATAGAGTGTTGGCCTGCGGACCAGAGTCCTGGGTTCGATTCCGGTCAATGGCATGTACCTGGTTGCAGGCTCCTCCCCAGCCCGGGCCCTGGTCGGCTCATGCGGGAGGCAACCAATCGATGTGTTTCTCTCTTTCCTTCTCTCTTCCACTCTTTATAAAAATCAATGGAAAAATATCCTTGGGTGAAGATTAGCAACAACAAAAATTACAGCAGATTTAAATGAAATAGAGAACAAAAAGACAATAGAAAAAGTTAATGAAAAAAAGAGCTGGTTCTTTGAAAAGATAAGTAAGGTTAACAAGCCTCTGTCTGGGAAAGGAAAAAAGAGAAAAGACTCAAATATTATCAGAAACGAAAGAGAAGTTACAGTGGACACCACAGAAATACAAAAGACTGTACGAGAATACTATGAAGGGCTACCTCCACCAAATTTGATAGCCTGGAAGACAAAACAAATTCTTAGAAATGTACAATCTTTCTAGACTGAACCGTGAAGAACTGGAAAACCTAAATAGACCAGCAATAAGGAAATTAAAATAGTCATCAAAAACTTCCCAACAAGTAAAGTCCAGGACCAGATGGCTTCACTAGTGAATTCTACCAAACATTCAAAGAATGTGTAATACCTATCCTCCACAAGCTCTTCCAAAACATTCAAGAAGAGGGAATACTTCCTAACTTATTTTACAAGGCCAATGTTACCCTAATACCATAACCAGGCAAGGACAACACACACAAAAGAAAATTACAGGCTTATATCTCTGATAAAGATAGATGCAAAAACCCTCAACAAAATACTAGCAGATTGAATACACCAATATATTCAAAAGATAATGCATCATCACCAACTGGGATTCATTCCAGACACACAAGGGTGGTTCAACATATGCACGTTAATGTGATATACCACATCAACAAAATAAAAGATAAAAGCCATATGATTGTATCAATAGATGCAGAAAAAGCACTTGACAAGATACAACATCCATGTATTATTAAAACACTCAATAAAATGGGTATAGAAGGAAAGTACCTCAACATAATAAAGGCCATATATGACAAGCCCGCAGCTGATATTATACTCAATGATGAAAAACTGTAAGTTTTTCCTCTAAGATCAGGAACAAGAACTGTTATGCAACATAGTTCTGGAATTCCTAGCCAGAGCAATCAGTCAAGAGAAAGAAATAAAAAACATCCAAATTGGGAATGAAGAAGTAAAACTGTCACTATTTGCAGATAACATGATTCTATATATAGAAAACCCTAAAGACTCCACCAAAAGACTATTAGACATAATAAATATGGTAAAGCAGCAAGATATAAAATCAATGTACAAAAATCTGTTGTGTTCCTATATACTAACAATAAAATGGAAAAGTAAATGAAGAAAAGAATCCCATTTGCAATTGCAACAAAAATAATAAAATCCCTAGGAATAAATTTAGCAAAGAAAGTGGAAGGCCTGTACACTGAAAACTATATGACATTGTTACAAGAAATTGAAGACACAAAGAAATGGAAAGATATGCCATGTTCATGAATTGGACGAATTAACATAGTTAAAATGGCCATATTAACTAAAACACTATACAGATTTAATGCAATCCCCATCAAATCCCAATGGCATTTTTCAAAGAAATACAACCAAAAAATCATCAAATTTGTATGGAATTGCAAAAGACCCCAAATAGCCAAAACAATCCTGAGAAAAAAGGACCAAGCAGGAGGTATCACATTTCCTGACTTCAGATTATACTGCAAAGCTACAATTATGTTTTAAAAAATAGAGTATTGGTAGAAAAATAGACAGACCAATGGCATAGAGTTGAGAGCCCAGAAATAAACCCACACATACAGGGGCAACTAATTTTTTACAAAGTAGTCAAAAAATATAATGAAGAAAGGAAAGCCTCTTCAATAAATGGTGTTAGGACAATTGGAAGGTCATGCAAAAGAATGACACCACACACAAAAAATTAACTCAAAGTGGATTAAAGACTTGACAAATAAGACCTGAAATAATCAAATACATACAAGAAAACACAGGCACTAAACTTATGGACCTTTGTCTCAGAGAGTTTAGGGGAACTTGACCCCTAACGCAAGGGAAGTAAAAGCAAAAATAAATGAATGGACTGCATCAAACTAAAAAGCACAAGAAACCATCAACAAAACAAAAAGGCAACCAACTGAATGGGAGAAGATATTTGCAAACAATACCTTCGATGATGGGCTAATATCCAAAATATATAAAGAACTCAACAACAAAAACAACAAACAATCCAATTAAAAATGGACAGAGGACCTGAACTGGCACTTTTCCCAAAAGGACATACAGATGGCCAACAGACATATGGAAAGGCGCTCAACTTCACTAGCTCTTGGGGAAATGCAAATCAAAACCAAAATGAGATCCCACCTCACACCTGTTAGAATGCCAAGTATAAAGAAGACAAGAAATCACAAGGGTTGAAGAGGATGTGGAGAAAAGGGAACCCTGGTACTTGGCTAGTGGGAATGTAAATTGGTGCAGCCTCTTTGGAAAAAAGTATGTTCTTCAAAAAATTAAGACTAGAGCTACCTACCCTATGACTCAGCAATCCCTCTTCCGGGTATCTACCAAAAAAAATTTTTTTTAATTTATTAGTAGAGATATATATCCCCCTATATTCATTGCAGCATTATGCACAGTAACCAATGGATGATTGGATAAAGTGGTACATATAAATAGTAGAATGCTACTCAGCCATAAAAATGCTGAAATATTGCCATTTGATCAACATAGACGGATCTTGAGAGTATCGTGCTAAATGAAATGTCAGATGGAAAAGGATAAGAACCATATGATTTCACTCATATGTGAGCTATAAAACAAAAAGCAACAAGCTAAGAAACAGCAAACAAACTCATAGACACAGACAATAGTGCAACAGTTACCAGAGGGGAAGGAAAGTGGGAAAGGAGATAAGGAGTCAAATATATGATGACGGGAGGAGACTAGACTCTAGTGGTGAGCAGTCAGTGCAGAATACAGATGTTGCACCGGAAATTTACATAATGTTATTAACCACTGTTACCCCAATAATCGTAATTAAATAAAAAAATTGATTGAAACCAAACATCTTTTTGACTACTCAAAAAATTTTACTTCTGCCGAAACCGGTTTGGCTCAGTGGATAGAGCGTCGGCCTGCGGACTGAAGGGTCCTGGGTTCAATTCCGGTCAAGGGCATGTACCTTGGTTGCGGGCACAACCCCAGTGGGGTGTGTGCAGGAGGCAGCTGATCGATGTTTCTCTCTCATCGATGTTTCTAACTCTCTATCCCTCTCTCTTCCTCTCTGTGAAAAATCAATAAAATATATTTAAAAAAATAAATAAATAAAAATAAAATTCTGAATGTGCTTATCTCCCATCCATGCCTCTAAAAAAAAAAAAAAAATTTACTTCCTTTCTGACTTTCAGTTATGTCCATGTAAGTAATTAATAATATCAAATAACTTAGTTGCGGAACATTCAGCCATATTATCCAGCCGCAGTTCACCAGGGACACCCAGGCCTTCTCTCCCCAGCCTCCCTGGTGGTGAGTTCCCCAATCTTATAGGGTACCTCCATCATAGCTACCCTCCTTCCAGTAACCCACATCAAAAACACCCAGCTCAAAACCCTGGTGGAAATTCTCTATTACTAGTTTATTTACCAGCAAACTAAGAACCCAATACCTAAAAATATATACAGCTCAGACCACCATCAACATCCTATGCGCCTTCTCTGTGCAAACTCACCGCAGGACCTGCCGCTGGAATCGGATGTGGCATTTGTGTCTCCTGCTGGCTGCACCTGCTACCTCTTGGAGTAGACAGAGTCCTGCTTATGTCCCTCTTAGGGACTCCACCCCTGGTTTGCTTTTGTAGGACAAGTTATGTGTCTTGGGCTCCACCCTGACTTGGTCAATAAGCAATTCCAAGTGTGTATTGAGTCCCAACTCTTCCCTGGTTATGCAAGTGGAGAACTGTATTAATTTCCTGTCGCCACTGGGACAAATTGCCACAAACTCAGTGCTTCACACAACGCAAATTTACTTTCTCACAGATCTGGAAGTCAGAAACCCAATTCAGTCTCACCGGGCTCCAGTCAAGGTGTGGGCAGGGCTGGCTCCTTCAGGAGGCTCTGAGGGAGAATCCGTCCCCTTGCCTTTCAGCTCCTGGGGCCGCCTACACTCCTTGGCTCACAACCTCCTCCTCGAATCACTCCAGTCTTGTGCTTATCGTCACATCTACTTCATCCATTGATCTTCTTGCCTCCCTCTTGATCCCAATTAGGGCCCACGCAGATAATCCAGAATAATATCCCCATCTCAAGATCCTTAACTTTAACTTACATCAGAGCAAGTTACTTTTGTGACGTTCACAGGGTCTGGGGATTAGGAATGGATTGGGGAGGGCGGGGGGGAGGCATTATTTATTCAGCCTATCACAAGGACACAGGGAACCACCAAGCTAAATTAAAGCATGGGTTGCTGAAATTTGGACTTAGATTTTTAAAAAGAGAGTAACACATCAGCCATGTCATGAAACACCAGGAATGGAGGGGGCTGCAGGGAAACGAGGTGGACCACCACAGGTCTATCGGGAGAACGCTCAAGTGCCAGGCTCTTCTCTGACTTCTTCGTGGCCACAATGGTAGAACCACAGTCAGCTGGTTGGACTGGAACAGCAACCTAGTAACCTGGAAAAGTGTCAGTAGCACCAGGAAAGGGGGTCAAAGACCCAGTATGATCAATCTGCCTGGATGGGCGGGACCGACACCCCGTGAATGTGGCCTGAGTCACAGTCTGGCAGGCAGGGGGAGCTTCTGCGGCAGAATGGAGAACCCTTAGCTCTGTGGCCACACACACTCTGCAATATTGAGCTAAAGTGAAAAGGAAAACGTAAATACACCGAAATTAAAAGTATGCAAAGGCAGTCTAGCTTATTTTATACCACACCTTTCACTGAGAAAACTAGAAATGCTGGACAATTTTTTTTTTCTGCGAATTTCTTTGAAAGCATAAGAAAGCACCAAAGCAAGGATATATAAACAGAATACTATATCACCAGAGGTTGGATTTGCCACTGGAATGCAAGGTTGGCTTAACGTTTAAAATTTAATGTAACAAAAATAAAGGAGAAAAAGATACTTTAACATAGGCAGGAAAAACAATGGAGAAAATGTAACACCCAGGAAAAAATCAAAATCCGATTATGATTTTTAAAGAAAATTCCTAAGAAAAAGGGTGGAAATTTTTATTAATCTGATAAAGAATATGTACCAAAAATTCTATAATAAACATCATACTTAATGGTGAACTACTGGAAGTTTCTCCCTGAGTTTGGGAAAGAGATTCAGATGCTTGATACCATGATTTACATTAACATTTTCCTGGAGGTTCAAGCCAGTATAATAAAGGGGGAAAGTTTTAGGGATTAAGAAGGAAGAAATAGCCGAGACCGGTTTGGCTCAGTGGATAGAGCATCGGCCTGCGGACTCAAGGGTCCCGGGTTCGATTCCGGTCAAGGGCATGTACCTTGGTTGCGGGCACATCCCCAGTAGGGGGTGTGCAAGAGGCAGCTGATTGATGTTTCTGACTCTCTATCCCTCTCTCTTCCTCTCTGTAAAAAATCAATAAAAAATAAAAAAAAAAAAAAAAAAAAAAAAAAAAAAAAAAAAGAAGGAAGAAATAGCCAAAACCGGTTTGGCTCAGTGGATAGAACGTCGGCCTGCGGACTCAAGGGTCCCAGTTCGATTCCGGTCAAGGGCATGTACCTTGGTTGCGGGCACATCCCCAGTAGGGAGTGTGCAAGAGGCAGCTGATCGATGTTTCTCTCTCATCGATGTTTCTAACTCTCTATCCCTCTCTCTTCCTCTCTGTAAAAAATCAATAAAATATATTTTAAAAAAAAAAAAAAAAAGAAGGAAGAAATAAAACTGTCTTGTTCACAGATGACATAATTGGATAAACAGAAAATCCAAAAAGATCAACAAATAAATTATTACAGTTAATAAGTACATATACAAAGTCGATATATACAAGGACAAAAGCAAAATACAATTATATTTCTATATAACAGCAACAATTATAAAAATGAAACAATTTTTTAATTTTAAAAACTATACTACCACAGGAACTCTCTGCAGTATGTTTGTAACTTTTATGTAAATTTGAAACTATTCTAAAATAAAAAGTATGTTTAAAAGATTATATCACTTAGAATGGCATCAGAAAACATCAAATACCCTCAAATAATTCTAATAAGAGATTATTTAGAGGAATGACAGACATCAATAAATAGGAAGATAGGCAAGAATATCTTAAATAAGACAAAGAAAAAGATTACTTGCGCATCATTAAAATTAGAAACTTTAGTTTATGAAGAAACCCCATACCAAGTGAAGAGTCAAGCCCCAGAGTGGAAGAAGATACTTTTGATACACATGACCAACAAAGGACTCATGTCCAGAATATATAAAGAGCTCTTACAGATTACTAAGAAAAACATTCAACTGCTTATAGACAAAATAGTGGCCCAGTGCACAAAATTCATGCACTCGGGGCAGGGGGCGGGGGGTCCCCCAGCCTGGCTTGTGCCCTGTCACAGTGTGGGAGCCCCGCAATCCATTGCCCCAAAGAGGTAGGCCTCGCCCACCCATCTGGGGCTCTTTGATGGATTGCCCCAAAGAGGTAGGCCAGAGCCGGAGGAGGCCTGTGGACCCCCGGCCGGGGCCATGGCAGAGAGGGGCCTTTCCATGCGCCTGCGGACCCCCGGCCCGGCCTGCGGCATAGGGGCCTCTCCACACGCCTGCAGACCCCCGGCCTGGCCCACGGTGTAGGGGCCTCTCCACGTGCCTGTGGACCCCTGGCCCGGCCTGCAGTGTAGGGGCCTCTCCAAGTGCCTGTGGACCCCCGGCCTGGCCCGTGGCATAGGGGCCTCTCCACGTGCCTGTGGACCCCCGGTGTAGGTGCGTGGAGAAGCCTCCCTGCCGCAGCCCCACCCCTGTCCCCGACGCTGCATGTCCCCGTCCACCTGTGCCTGCTGTGCACGCAGCCTGCTGATCGGTCGTTACTGTGACGGCATCCCGGCCAATTTGCATATTGCCCTATTATTAATATATATAGGCACTCACAAGAAAAAAATATCCAGGTAGCCCATTAATATCTGAGAAGGTTAAACTCTTTAGTGACAAAATAAATGAACATTAAAACCACAGCGAAGGTACCACTCAGAGTCATCCTTAGCCTGATGGCACACATTTAAAGGCCGACCACACCAACTGTCACCAAGATCACAAAACAGTGTGAATGCTCATCCATTGCTCATTTGTGCACCAAAAGACATGGGCAGGAATAATCATAACAGCCCTATTCATGATGGCCCCAAACTGGAAACAGCCCAAATATCCACTCATGTGAAAATAGGTTAATGATGTTATCATTCCAGATAACTTCCCACAACCAAGAGGAATAATTGAAGGTGCTGTTTGCAGTCAGGCCTCCTGGACTAACCCCAGCCTAGAGAGGGCGGGTCCTGGTGCCATAACTGGGCATGGCCGGAAGTCCACAGTCAGACTGGAGTCAGGACGGTGTCTGAGGAAGTCCCTCTCTAACGAAAAGACCAGTCGTTGGGAAGTAAGGTAGTGACGGTGAGCACCTACCCATCCTTCTTTTAGTTTGCTAAATGAGCGAATCCCTGTGCTGTCTAAAGCCGAAGGGTCCCAGGTCACTCCCCTTTCTTGGTCAGAATACTTGAGCAGGGGCCCCAAATATGCCTTGTGTTAGATTTTGAGTTTCCTCCTATAACTGGTGACCCATTGAAACATCCTGGAAAAGCCCTAGCCGGTTTGGCTCAGTGGATAGAGCGTCAGCCTGTGGATCAGAGGGTCCCAGGTTCGATTCCGCTCAAGGGCACATACCTGGGTTGCAGGCTCCTCCCCGGCCCAGGCCCTGATCAGGCTCGTGCAGGAGGCAACCAATCGATACATTGATGTTTCTCTCTGTCTTTCCCCTTCTCTTCCACTCTCTCTAAAAAAAATCAATGGACAGAAAAAAAAAAGACAAAAAAAAAAAGAAAGAAAGAAAAATCAATGGAAAAATATCCTCTGGCGAGGATTAACAAAACCAAACAAAAAAAGAAATATTCTGGGAAGCACAAAGAAGCCAGTGTTGCCATTTTCGCTCATCTTCCATCGCCTGCACTCTGTGTGCTTCTCAATGCCCTGCTTGCAGAAACAAACACACTCTGCAGGGCACCCCTCTGAGGAGCCGCACTGGAGGAAGGATGCAGGGCTTCGGGCTGAAGCATAGACTGTGCACGCGTGACATCTAGTGGCCAGAAAAATATCGTGCAGAAGTTCTTTGGTTTTTAGTTCCGTACAAAATCCAGTGTCATTGCAAACAGCGCGTCTGTATGAAGGACCGCAGTGAGACAGGCATGAATTTGGTGTCTCCCTTCTAGAATGTCAAGGTCAGTCCAGGCTGGCCTGGGCAACCTCTTTGAAGAGGAGAAGAGGCCCATAAAACGTTGTTTGGATATTCAGAAAATCCCATTCCCCAGGGTATAGAAAAAACGATGAATTTTTCTTAATTGAGGTGAAATTCACAAAACACAAAATTATCTCTTTCTAAAGAGTACAATTTAGTAGTATTTATATTCACAATGTTGTGCAACCACCCTCTTTATCTAGTTCCAAAACATTTTCATCAACCCAAAAAAAAAATTCCATATCCGTTCAGCAATCACTCCCTACTCCTTCCTTCCTCCTGTCCCTGGCAGCCACCAATCTGCTGCTATGTCCGTGGGCTCACCTGTCCTGGGTACAGGTGTGAATGGAAGCAGTGGATGTGCCACTTTTGTGTCTGGCTACTTTCACTTAGCACAGTTTCCTGAGGTTCACCCGAGTTGTAGCATTGTATTAGTACCTTATTCCTTTTTATGGCTGGTAATATTCCATTGTGTGTGTGTCCATTTTGTTAATCCATTCGTCTATTCATGGGCATTTTGGTGGTGTCCATCATTTGGTTATTAACGTGCTGCTATGAACATTAGTGTATGAATGCCCGATTTCCTTCTTAGGCATGGCGTTGCTAGGTCACATGGTGATTCTGCTTAGCTTTTTGAAGAAAAAATTTTTAGATTCCTTAAAATATGATAGAAGAAATGGAAAGATTTTTATTTTTTAATATATTTTTTATTAATTTCAGAGAGGAAGGGAGAGGGAGAGAGAGAGAGAAACATCAATGATGAGAGGGAATCATTGATTGGCTGCCTCCTGCATGCCCCCTACTGGGGATCAAGCCCCCAACCCAGGCATATGCCCTTGACCGGAATGGAACCCGGGACCCTTCAGTCCGCAGGCCAATGCTCTATCCACTGAGCCAAACCGGCTAGGTCTGAAAGATTTTTAGACTCCTGAAATGGATAGAGAAGTTTATTTGCACCCTGGACCAACGTTTCCTCTATGACCCGATTTTCCCCCTTCATTCATGTGTATCTAACTCCTCAGCCCAGTGCCCGTGGGAATGAATGCAGATGGATGAGAGCAAAGAACCCACTCAGGGGGAAGTTCATTTGCCTAAGAATCCTCTGTTGGCATTTGTTTAGCTCAGCAAACAGAAATCCTCGCCCAGTCCTTTGGTATGCGCTCTGTCATAACACTGTGCTTGAAAATCACTAGCAGACCTGGGATGAATTTGGACAGCCAAAGTGAATTAATTAAGCTGAAAAGAGTTCTCAAAACAATGTTTTCCCTGACGTGGTTTTTATTCAAGCCTTCCAGGTCACTAATTTAGGAGAAAACAATGTTGGGGGGGAGGGGAGGTGGTGCCCGCTACAGCAAAATATGTTGATTTGACATCACTGGAGAAGGAGCTGCTGGGCATAAGTGAATTTCCCTCTAAGCATCCATCGTAAATATGTTAACCATTTTTTAAATATATTTTTATTGATTTCAGAGAGGAAGGAAGAGGGAGAGAGAGAGATAGAAACATCAATGATGAGAGAGAACCACTGATTGGAATTGATAGGCTGCCTCCAGCACGCCCCCCCACTGGGGATCCAGCCCACAACCCGGGCATGTGCCCCTGACCGGAATTGAACCTGGGACCCTTTAGTCCGCAGACCGATGCTCTATCCAACTGAGCCAAACAGGCTAGGGCTGTTAACCATTTTGGATGAAATGCTTCCTAAAACAAGCACTCAGTATCCTGTCTTCTTAAACAGAAGATGCTGAACCTGACTGTGAACCTTTGTCGGACCACGTTTGAGCTACAACACAGAAGTCTTCTCAAAAGCAAAGGGCTCGGCAAGGGCGTTAGATATCCTGCAAATGTCTTTTAAGTTCTTCAGCATGATCTGTACATGTGACTTAGTTTCAATCTACTTCTGAGAGGCAGAGGAGCTGAGCTCTGCTAAATCTGAAATGCCAGCTCCACCGGTAGTTAGAACCTACATTTGAAAGACATCAAAAGCTGACTCTGGCCCAGTTGTGGCTCAGGGGGTTGAGTGTCCTCCCGTGCACCAAGAGGTTTCCCGGTCCATTCCCAGTCAGGGCACATGCCCGGATTGTGGGCTCCATCCCTGATAGGCGCGTGCAGGATGCAGCCAACCAACATTTCTCTCTCATTGATATTTCTCTCTCTCTCTCCCTCTCCCTTACTCTCTCTCTAAAAGAAATCAATAAAAACACATTTAAAATTAAATAAAAATAAAGTTTGGGCTTTGATCTTTTTTTTAAAATATATTTTTATTGATTTCAGAGAGGAAGAGAGAGAATCACTGATCACCTGCCTCCTGCATGCCCCCCACTGGGAATCAAGCCAGCAACCTGAGCATGTGTCCTGACTGGGAATTGAACCATGCCCTCCTGGTTCATGGGTCAATGCTCAACCATTGAGCCACACTGGCCAGGCAATACAAATGTATCTTTAAAAGACTCGTTGAAAATGTCAAGAATCTCCCAGCTGGCATGGCTCAGTGGTTGAGCATTGACCTATGAACCAGGAGGTCACGGTTCTATTCCCAATCAGGGCACATGCCTAGGTTTCGGGCTTGATCCCCACGCTGGGGATCGAAGGAGGCAGCCGATCAATGATTCTCTCTCATCACTGATGATTCTATCTCTCTCTCCCTCTCCCTTCCTCTCTGAAATCAATAAAAAAATATATATTTAAGAAAAAAAGAGCCCTAACCGGTTTGGCTCAGTGAATAGAGCGTCGGCCTGCGAACTGAAAGGTCCCATGTTCGATTCCGGTCAAGGGCATGTACCTTGGTTGTGGGCACATCCCCAGTAGGGGGTGTGCAGGAGGCAGCTGATCGGTTTCTCTCTCATTGATGTTTATAACGCTCTATCCCTCTCTCTTCCTCTCTGTAAAAAATCAATAAAATATATTAAAAAAAAAAAAACAAGAAAGAAAAAAAGAAAGGAAGGAAGGAAGGGAGAAAGGAAGAAAGGGAGGAAGAGTTAAGAATCTTCAAGATGCCTTGGTCACCCTGGCTTTGTGTCACTTTCAATCAGCTCAACCTCCGAGATCAGAGATCGCAATAGGGAGATTCTCATATTGACCAGCCAGAGGGCCAGGGTCACCCCTAACACAGTGACTAGTCCACCATAGCCGCCTGGGTTGGCACTGCCAGTGCCCTAGAGCGTGAACTCCCCAAGATGCCTGTGTTCATGGAGAAGCTCACCTGAGGGGCCCTCCAGGACCAGAGGAGACATCACAGTCGTAGGGGCTCCTTACTGGGAGATGAGGCAGTTAATTAACCAAGACCAGCCTAGTCCTAAATGTGAACTTTCTATTCAGCGGCAACTGTGCATCTAATGCCTGGGGTCCCTCTGGTTCAATTACGCAGGGCTTCCTCTAGGTAATCAGGGGACCCTTATGGAAACAGGCCCTGGCACGTCCTTAGCACCCCCCTGGGAAGACAAAGCAAAAACAGTCCTTAGCACCCCACAGGGAAGACAAAGCAAAAACAGACCGAGGGAAACGGGTCGCTGTTATTTCCTCTGGGGGCCTGGGGCAGCGCTGCACAGCAAGAAAACCGGTCCTCCCCAGGAAAGAGGAAATGGCCGGGCCGGTGCACCCCTGCCAAGGGAGCCACCTTGCTTGTGGCTCAAAACCCCGTGCGGGTGAGAAAGTGAAGATGAAGACCCAGCGGGACCTAACCACCGCTGCCTCCCCCACTCCCTGCGGCCCACACCCCCTCCCTGCGGCCCACCCCCCTCCCTGCGGCCCACACCCCCTCCCTGCGGCCCATCCCCCCTCCCTGCGGCCCACCCCGCCTCCCTGCGGCCCATCCCCCCTCCCTGCGCCCACCCCCCCTCCCTGCGGCCCATCCCCCCTCCCTGCGGCCCACCCCGCCTCCCTGCGGCCCACCCCGCCTCCCTGCGGCCCACACCCCCTCCCTGCGGCCCACCCCCCTCCCTGCGGCCCATCCCCCCCTCCCTGCGGCCCACCCCCCTCCCCCTGCGGCCCATCCCCCCCCTCCCTGCGGCCCCACCCCCTCCCTGCGGCCCATCCCCGCCTCCCTGCGGCCCATCCCCCCCCTCCCTGCGGCCCACCCCCCCCTCCCTGCGGCCCACCCCGCCTCCCTGCGGCCCATCCCCCCTCCCTGCGGCCCACCCCCCCCCTCCCTGCGGCCCATCCCCCCCTCCCTGCGGCCCACACCGCCTCCCTGCGGCCCATCCCCCCCTCCCTGCGGCCCATCCCCCCTCCCTGCGGCCCACCCCGCCTCCCTGCGGCCCATCCCCCCTCCCTGCGGCCCACCCCCCCCTCCCTGCGGCCCATCCCCCCTCCCTGCGGCCCACACCGCCTCCCTGCGGCCCATCCCCCCTCCCTGCGGCCCACCCCGCCTCCCTGCGGCCCATCCCCCCTCCCTGCGGCCCACCCCCCCTCCCTGCGGCCCATCCCCCCTCCCTGCGGCCCACACCGCCTCCCTGCGGCCCATCCCCCCCCTCCCTGCGGCCCATCCCCCCTCCCTGCGGCCCCACCGCCTCCCTGCGGCCCATCCCCCCTCCCTGCGGCCCACACCCCCTCCCTGCGGCCCATCCCCGCCTCCCTGCGGCCCATCCCCCCCTCCCTGCGGCCCATCCCCCCTCCCTGCGGCCCATCCCCCTCCCTGCGGCCCACACCGCCTCCCTGCGGCCCATCCCCCCTCCCTGCGGCCCACCCCCCTCCCTGCGGCCCATCCCCGCCTCCCTGCGGCCCACCCCCCCTCCCTGCGGCCCACCCCACCTCCCTGCGGGCCCATCCCCCCTCCCTGCGCCCACCCCACCTCCCTGCGGCCCATCCCCCCTCCCTGCGGCCCATCCCCCCCTGCGGCCCATCCCCCCTCCCTGCGGCCCACCCCGCCTCCCTGCGGCCCACCCCGCCTCCCTGCGGCCCATCCCCCCTCCCTGCGGCCCACCCCGCCTCCCTGCGGCCCACCCCCGCCTCCCTCTCCCTTGCCTTTCCCCTTCTGGAAGCTGCCCTTGGGGCCCACAGGATGTCACCCCTCCCGCCATGGCCACCTTTATTATACCCGACCTGAGTCCCAGCCACAGACAAATGTCTGGTGGGCTCCAAAAACATACAAGTAATCCGTGCTTGGAAAAAAAAACACGAGATGAATAAAACAATGAAGGATCCAGGCAGTGTGCTGAGGAACAAAAGTAAACCCTTCCATTCCCCTTCCTCCCTTTAGCCCATCCCCGGAGTTGACCTTGTGGTATGTGTCCTCCTAGCCAGCCCATGGATGCACACATACATACACATACACACACACAGCTGCAGGCATGCACGCATACGATACACACGTGCACATGCGCACACACATTATGTTTCCCAGTGACTGTGCATATGAATATTTCTGCTTTATTCCTTTTGCTCTGACCTGGGTTCACAAACTTCAGGCTGCTTTCAGAAAACAAGGGAATCATTTGATACGACCGATCAGCATTTATTAAGGTCCTGTTGGGTCTTACTTGCCTCTAATTCTCGTTTCCACTTGTCACGAGGCTCGCTGGAGACATAAACCTCCGCCTCCGTCTGTCGCTAACAGTAGAGATGTCCCATGAAAATGTCAATGGATGGCTTGATGGTTTGGTTTTGTTGTTTTTTAAATGAATGAAATTTACATGTTATTATTCTAGCCGATTCTAACAATGTGTGCAGGCTTAACAGTGTCAGCTGCTGATGACCTAGTGATTTAGTGGTCCTTGTGTGTGTTTTTTTTTATTTTGGGGTGTTTTTTTTGGGGGGGGGATGTTTTTATTTTTTACTTTATATTTGAAGACCTCTGCTTCCTACGGAGTTTGTTTCCAGCTTGAAGGGCATCTCAATTAACATGCAAAGGGATCCCCCAGGAAACCACCACCCCCCCTCCCAGAGCCTGAGGTGAAGCCACAGAAAAGCACATCTCAGGTTTCTTTACCTCCCTCCCCATTCCTGTGAGAGGACTAGAGGGGCTGAGGAGTAAACATGAAGAGAAGCTCAATTTAACCGACACTCATAAAGTGCAAATTAAAGCAAGATGATGTTTTCCGCCCCAGAGACTAGTAAAATTAAAATGCCGGTGTTATCAAATGCTGGGAACGTGTTTACACCATGGAATACTGTGTGGCTGTAAAAAAGAAGGATCTGTCACCCTTTGTGACAGCATGGATGGACCTGGAGAATATTATGCTGAATGAAATAAGCCAGTCAGAGAAAGACAAGTATCACATGATCTCAGTTATTTGTGGGATCTAATGAACAAAATAAATTGACAAGCAAAATACGTCCCAAGGCATGGATGCATGGAACAGACTGACAGGGGAGGAGGGTGGGGGAGATGGGAAGAGATTAACCAAAGAACATATATGCATATATGCACAGTCCATGGACACAGACAAGAATGTGGTGAAGGCCTGGGGGGGTGAGGGGTGTGGGTGGAAGAGGGCATAGGGGGAGAGGGGGAATGGGGAACATCTGTAATACTGTCAACAATCCTATATAATAAAAGCCTAATATGCAAATCCACCAAACGGAGGAACAACTGGTCACTATGACATGCACTGACCACCAGGGGGCATATACTCAATGCAGGAGCTGCCCCCTGGTGGTCAGTGCACTCCCCCTGTGAAGTTGGGCTCACAGCTGGTGAGCACAGCAGCAGTGGTGGGAGCCTCTCCTGCCTCCGCAGCAGCACTAAGGAGCAGCGAGCAGGCAGGCGGTAAGGGACAAGGGCTCCCGGACTGCGAGGGGGATGTCCGCCTGCTGGCTTAGGCCCGCTCCCTCCCTGAGAAGGCGCAGGCCAGGCTGAGAGACCCTCCCCTCCAGTGCACGAGTTTCGTGCACCGGGCCTCTAGTAAGTAAATAAAGAAGAGTGAGACTTTTGGAACAACTTAAATGTCCATTAGCAGGACACTAATTACATCATGCGTGATATTTAAACTATGACACTCAATGCAGCCTTAAGGAGAGCAAGGACAGATAAACCCTTTGGCGTACTCAGAAAGGTGCACGTGATACAGTGGGGTGAGGAAAAAGAGAAGATCGCAGACCGATACATCCAGCATTGTTCCATTGTGGGTTTTTTTAAGTATGTCTCCATCTCTGTATGAATGTGTATGTTTCCTGGCAGAGACAGGAGAACTCTGGGAGAGTCACACACCAGACTGTTAACAGTGGGAAGCAAAATACGGAGGAGTAGGGCAGCAGTACGTTTCTGTTTCATTTGTAGTTTTTCTAACCAGCAGAGAGTACTTTGATAATTTTTAAAGCAAATAGTAAAAACACAACTGCTTCTTTCCGGTCCTATTTAAAAACAAACAAACGGGAGACGCTGTAAAGGTATCAGCTGCTGGAATTTTATATTGAGAAATGGTCCGATATGGAATAAAGACCGTATTATCCACGCACGCACGCCCCGCCGGCGCTCCCTTGCCCCGAGAGAACCGCTTCAGGATCTCCGCGGCCAAGGGCTGCGTCTCCTTGCTTCCTGCCTGCATCCTGCACCCAGTGTACCTGCCGTGGCCGCAAGAGCTTTGCCTCGTTCTCGGTCCTGCCTTCAGCTGCCAGCGGTGCCTGGCACGGTGCCGGACGTCGGTAAATATTTGTTGATGAACCTTGACCAGCGGAGGGAGAGCCAGGGTGCTCTGGAATGTGTAACACGAGGGATCTTTCAACACAAACCGGAACCCAGAGGTGTGGCTCCCCGGGTAAGACAGCTGCGGTCTTACCCCTACTCTCCCGTGTTCAGGCTGTGGGGCCTGCAAATTAAGCTGAGAAAGGACAGATTATGCGGGGGAGCCCACATAAAAACGTGACTCAAGGTGGTGACTAGAGTCGGGGTTTATATACCATCTTCACAGGGGGGAGCGGAGGGAGGGCCCTGAGAGAGAGATGGGAGATGGGACCGCTTTGTGACAACGCCTGGCAGTCTTCCCTGGTTGCTACCATGGTGCGGGGGTTGGGGGGGGGGTGCCTAATGACAACTGAGTCCTGTAGAGAGGTTCTGCTTTTGGACAGAAAAAGCAGCTCAGGGGGAAATTCTGCTCCCAAATACCTTCGGCGCAGACGGATTGTCATGCGCAGGGGCATGTAGACCCTTCAGCGTTTAAGGTGGCCTCGTGGCTGCGTGTGCTTCTGCATCGCCAGCCGGGTGCCCAGAGGGCGGGGGCTGGATCTGTCGGTGGAAAATATTTCATAATCGTCACTGTGCACAGAGCTTTTCAGAAGAGCTCAGACGTAAAGCAAACAAGGAGGAGGTGCTCTCTCCTTACCTATGTCTAAGAACACCCCCAAAACTCTGTGTGAATCTACCCACTATTGGGGGAGAACCCCAAACTCACCAGCGTGGCTCAGTGGTTGAGCGTTGACCTATGAACCAGGAGGTCATGGTTCGATTCCCAGTCAGGACACATGCCTCAGTTGCAGGCTCCATCCCCAGTGAAGGGCGTTCAGGAAGCAGCTGATCAGTGATTCTCTCTCATCATTGATGTTTCTCTCTCTCCCTCCCTCTCCCTTCCTCTCTGAAATCGATCAAAATATATTTAGAAAATCCGTTGCATATCTTAACATAGGTGAATCCTGGAGACAGAGTGCTAACGGGGGAAGTTCCGGCATTCCTTGCACCTCTGAATGTCCATGTGCAGACTCCTGCCCGGATGAAGAAGCTGTGCTTCTCTGTAAATGGGACGGGGGGCGGGGCGGAGGGGACTCCTCTGACGGACGAGAATAAATTCAACTCCTAGAAGAAGCTCCTGCCTCTGGGAGCTGCCATCTGTGGATCTGGCGGGAACCGAAGGGCACCGTTAGGGTGGGACCGAGAGAGAGACCTTGGCGCTGGCCACAGACAGTCCCTCTCCCATCGGCACCCCCCCAGCGAGGCCGGGGCAGTGTCCAAACAGGGCGACTTCCACTGGAAAGTAACAGAAGCGTCTTTGTCTCTCCAGGGTGCAGAGATCTACTTGTGATGAATGGAGGAGGAGGCAGGAGCCCAGGATGTGGATGCTAATGCTCAGGCTTGGGGCTTTGGTTTCCTTTCCTTTATTTTTTATTTTTATTTTTTAAATATATTTTATTGATTTTTTACAGAGAGGAAGAGAGAGGAATAGAGAGTTAGAAACATCGATCAGCTGCCTCTTGCACACCCCCCACTGGGGATGTGCCCGCAACCAAGGTACATGCCCCTGACCGGAATCGAACCTGGGACCCTTGAGTCCGCAGGCCGACGCTCTATCCACTGAGCCAAACCGGTTTCGGCTCCTTTCCTTTATTTTAATCTCAAGGTTTCACGAGTGATCTTAGAGACGTTCTAGCCCTGGCCGGTTTGGCTCAGTGGACAGAGCGCCGGCCTGCGGACTGAAAGGTCCCAGGTTCAGGTCTGGTCAAGGGCATTTGCCCAGGTTGTGGGCTCGATCCCTGGTGGGGGGTGTGCAGGAGGCAGCCGATCAATGATTCTCTCTCAACATTGATGTTTCTGTCTCTCTCTCCCTCTCCCTTCATCTATGAAATCAATAAAAATATAGTATTAAAAAATGTTTTTTTAAAAAAAAAGATGTTCTAAAGCTCTCTGAAGGATTGAGAGGTAATTCATTTTAATTCGCCTTGTGTTTACACACTACGAAACCCTTTTGACAGAGGGAGCAACTGACGGCCCAGTGGTGGGAACCGCGAATCATTTTGCAAACGGTTCGTTCTGTTTTCTCTTAAATGGAGCTGCTTCGGCCTCCGTGGAACCTTCTCTCTGTGGTCATTGTACTCATTTCTGGAGCCTCCAAGATTAAACCTACTCCCTTTGCTGCATGATCTTCAATAACCTGAGTTCAGCTCTCAGGTCCCCCTGAAGTCTGCTCTCCTCCGGCGGGGGGTTGGGGGAGGACGGGCATGGTCCTGCGCCCCACCCTCCTGCCTCCCCAGAAGGGCCCTCCGCGGGCTTCTTACGCAGAACTGATCTCCCTTCCTCTGAGCGTGACCTGCCCGGGCTGGGAATCGGCTGTTAGTGCTGCTTCAGTACTAGCTGCTCCATCACCCTGGGCCAGGGATTGGGGTGAGGCCTTTTTTTTTTTTCCAGTTTAAAAAGCTGAGTAAAAGTTGCCGAAACCGGTTTGGCTCAGTGGATAGAGCGTCAGCCTGCGGACTGAAGGGTCCCACGTTTGATTCCGGTCAAGGTCAGTGAATCACAAGGAGCCACATCCTTCCGAAGGCTTTTCCATGTACCTTGGTTGTGGCATATCCCCGGTAGGGAGTGTGCTGGAGGCAGCTGGTCGATGTTTCTCTCTCATCGATGTTTCTAGCTCTCTATCCCTCTCCCTACCTCTCTGTAAAAAAACCAATAAAATATATTTTTTAAAAAATAAAAAATAGAATAAAAAGCTGAGTAAAAGTTAAAAAAAAAATTTAGCCAAAAGGAGCTATTGGGGGGGGGGGGGGGGCATGTGACCATAGCCGGTTTAAAGTGATACATCTACAGGCCACGGAGGGCCAGCAACCACCAGAAGCTGGACAGAGGCCAGGAACAGACGCTGCCTCAGACCTCTGGACTCCAGAACTGAGAATACATTTCCGTCCTTTTAAGCCACCAGGGACCAGCTCCCTAGGAGATGCACTGGGCCGGGTATAAATCGACCCAGTCTGCATTGCTCCCCTCGCCACAGAGGATGCGGAGGCTCTGACGAACGCGGGGCTGAACTCCATTCTCCCCTCAGCATCCTGACCGTCAGGGAACAAACAAAAACCAGGATCAGTCAGGACTTCCAATGCAGGAGGGCAGGGACCTCACTTCAAGAGAACCGTGCGGTTCCTGGGAAACCGGAAACTTCCTGCCCTCCTGTTAGGAGGTACCAGGCAGTGCCATCCAAGTGTGGGGTGGGGGGCATTTTGTAACTGGAACTGGAATTGTGATGCAATGTAATGCTGCTCCCACTCGGAGCTGCTCTCTCCTCGTAGTTGTTCTAGAGAGACTATGGTACCCAGCAAACCCTGAGCCACGTGTCTCAAATCCGAAGCTGCTACAGTTCAGCTGTGCCTGTGGGTATAGCCATGATCTGGACATGCAAAGGATGGGAAGGCTCCCGGGATAAAGTTTAGGGTTGCGGCCTCTCACCCAAACTCAAGGCTGGGGTGAAGTTCACCGTGAGGAGCAGGAGGTTCAGTGGTTGGGGTCGGTCCCCGGCGCCTCCGTTTGCTAGCTGCGGGGTGGGCAGGGCAGCTAGCCTCTGTGCTCTGAGAAGTGGAGATGATCCATGCAACCCAGTCACAGCCTTGTCACCAGGGTTAAGTGACTGACAGCTGGCAGAAAACAGGCCTCACACTGTTATAATTGGTGATAGGTTGCGGGGGGAGGGGTGTTCTCATTATCTCATGGTCCATGTGGAGCCTCCATGGAAACCCTGCTCTCAGACAGTGAATCACAAGGAGCCACATCCTTCCGAAGGCTTTTCCATCTGGGGCTCACGCAGTCTTTGGTATGTGCAAAACAGTGATAAACACACAAATCTTCATGGTATGTTATGTGGAGGGACCATCCACCTAGATCCTCTAAAGCAGTGGTTCTCAACCTTCCTGATGCCGCAACCCTTTAATACGGTTCCTCGTGTTGCGGTGACCCCCAACCATAAAATTATTTTCGTTGCTACCTCATAACTGTAATTTTGCTACTGTTATGAATCGTAATGTAAATATCTGTGTTTTCTGATGGTCTTAGGCTCTAGAGCAGCGACCCACAGGTTGAGAACCGCTATCAGGGTCGCCTAAGACCTTTGGAAAACACAGATATTTACATTACGATTCATTAATAGTAGCAAAATTACAGTTATGAAGTAGCAACGAAAATAATTTTATGGTTGGGGGTCACCGCAACACGAGGAACTGTATTAAAGGGTCGCGACATTAGAAAGGTTGAGAACCACTGCTCTAAAGGCCTTCCTAACGCCTCTGATCCCTTACCTCCCTTGAGCCACGTATGCAACCCTGAAGATTCCTATCTGGCTGGAGACCTGCCCCTTTTTCAGCCAACGGGCAGTGTTCAACCAGGGACACACAAACCACAGGAGGATCACAGGCTACTGCAAATTCACCTTCTCTCAGTCCCAGTGTCCAGCTGCAGGGTCGCACAGGTGCCACCTGCAGTGCTTCAAGGTGTAGTCTTCTGACAATAGCTTCGGGCACTCATTACCCCTCCCTGCCCACCAGCAAGGTGAGTGCCATTGGTATGCCACTGCAAGGAAATTGCTCAACTAGCACATTAGTCAGTGCTGACGAACAACTAAATGCCTGTAACAAGGTTAACGTCCCTGCACGGCCTGCGAACAAAGCCTCAGCAGCCATGGAGACGAGGAGGGCATTTGGCAGCCTGTGGATTTTGGGAAAGATCTGAGGGCATCATTAATCGTTAACATGTGAGCTACAATTTGAGGTCCAAGTTCTGGCTCAGGGTTCTGTGCTGTGGTCCCAAGAATCTTGCAACAGCAGCTATCTGTGATCATGTTCTACATTTGATTTCCTGCGAGGAATCACTGGTTCTGGCCAGAGAGCCGTTTCTCTCTCTCTAACCGCTTTAAGGTAAAAGAAAAGATTGTTTTGGAGCCTGTTCAAGGGCCACACCTTAAAATTGCTCTGAAAATGAGAGCTGATTTCTGTAGAGACGATTTAAGAGAAGTTGGCTGTTGATTTAGCTGCTGAGTCATAGGGCTGGGATCTTGGTGTTAAGCAGTCTGAAACATCAGTTCATTGCTGGTGAAATCACAAACTCTGCTTGCAAAATTCATCTGATGCTTTAGGAAACATTTTACAATTTCCTGGGTTTTTTTTGTTTTGCTTAATTTAATCCTAAAGTTCTTGCATCTTAGTGGAAAACAAATACCGTGCATTCAAAAGGTCTTCTTCACCTTCACCTTTACTGGATGTCTTGGAAACCTAAGCCAGTAGCGTTGGGAGATTTTTATTTTTATTTTTTAATGCTAGGAATTAAGGAAGAAAGGCAGTTTTTGCTGCTGACCAGAAGAAATAATAATTAAATCCAAGTACATATTTGAATGTCTCTAGGCAAGGCAATTGGAAAATATGGATATGAATGGCACTGTTTTAGCCGTCAGCCTTTCAGACCAAGAGGAATGCCGAGAAATACAAAACTACCTCCACCAGAAAACTCAGCCATGGCCTCGGCACCCGCTTGGAGTGGGGGCATGTGCGGCAGAGCTTTTAAAATGTTCCGTTCTTTTGCGATCAGAAATGAGGAGTCACTGCGCTCACGCCGTCCAGCTTTCCATTTTCCAGACTCTGCCGTAGAACACGTCCTGCTCTCTACGCTGAGACGGCCCCCGCATCCGCGTGCACGGCCGGCCCAAACCCTTCCACGCCGCTGCCCGGAAGCCAGGTGGGCCTGCTCCGCCGCGGCGGGAAAGGGAGGGGGAGGACGTCTCCTTTCCCGATGGCGACGTTGGCGAGCGCTAGAGAACCAGCTCCCTCTGGGCGCGCGCACGGAGATGTGCCTGACACACCGGAAGCCAAGCGCTCAAACCGTACCCGCTGCGATTCAAGGAAAGGGAGCTCCCTTTCGGCCACCGGGCCCGACCCTCAGGCCTGACCCACGCGCGAGGACAGAAGGACGGGGTCACCCAGGCCGGCGGCGGGGGCACCAGGCCTCGGGGAGGGGGCGGGAGGACGCGGCTCCGAGGCCCCCCGGGCCCACCACGCCTCCAGGCGACGGGGTCTCCCACGCCACGCTGCGGGGCGGTGGGGGGGCGGCGGCGAGAGAAGGGCGGGGCCGCGAAGGTCGTCATCAAGGTCGAGGGCCCGACGTGCGGCGCCGGAGCGACGCTGCGTGCGTGCGGGACTCGGAGTACGTGACGGATCCCGGGAGCCTCATGCCGGCCGCGCACCACGCCCCTCCCCGGGGGTATCCGCGCCACGGATCCGGGGGGTCCCAACGGGGGAAGGGAGGAAAGTGGGGGGGGGCCCTCGCCCGCACCCCACCCAGCCGCCGGGGAGCCAAGGCCCCCCCAGCCCTGCAGCGCCCGCCCCCCCCGCGGGTCATCGCCCCCCTCTTCCCCGCAGCCCCAGGGGCCCGAGTCGCCCCCGTTTCCCGGAGGGAGGGCCCGAGTGACAGCGCGCCGGGCCAATGGCGAGGCGGCGCGGAAGGGGCGGGACGTGGGCGGGGCCTCGGCGCCGGGCGGGAAGTCCCGGCCTCGGCGCAGGGTCGGGCTCAGTCCTCGCAGCGCCGCGCGTTGGGACTGAGCGCTCGCCCCGCGTGTCTGCGGCTCCCTGCTTCCTCGGGCGACGGCCGGCGGCTAGGTAAGGGCCGCCCAGCAGGCGCCCAGGCGGGCGGCGCGCGGGTCCTCGGGGGGCTCCGCCCTTCCGCCGCGGGGCCGGGGGGTCGGCGAGGTCGAGGCGGGGGCGCGGCGCCGGCTTTCCCCGGAGGGATCGCCCTGTGACGGGCGGGACGAGGCCGCATAACTGCTCTGGGAGGTCCGGAAGCGAGCGCGCAGGCCACTCGGACAAGGCGTTGAGGGGGGAGGTGTGGGGCGATGCAGGCCTCACCCTGGATGCGTGTTCCAGCCGGGCCCTTCCTGCAATGGAGAGGTGCGCGGGGCGCCGCTGTCCCCCTCCCCGCCTGCCGCCCTCAGGTGGCCTCCGCCTGCAGTTGGCGGCTGGGTGTCCGTCCCGTCGCTGCTCCCGAATGGGCGGCGGCTGATGTGGCCTCGGAAGGGCTCATTCTCGGGCGGCCGCGGCAGAGCCGTTGGGGAGTGGGGAAGCCCGGCCGGCCCGGCCCGGCCCGCTCCGGCTGCCCGGTCGCACGGACGGAGCATGTGGTTTCCCGGAAGCCGCCGGTCCGCTGCTTCCTCCGCTCCGGCCGGTGCGGGCGGTGGGTTGAGTCGCCCCCGGGGCACGTGGAGGCCGCGACCAGGCGGTCGGCTCCGGCTGCCCGGGGGTCGGGTCCGGGAGGTGAAAAGCTGTGAAGACCCCTGATGAGACCCATCTTCCTTCCTGCCTGAGCTCCCTGAACCGAACTGACTTCCCCGCATCCTTTCAGCACGAACTGGATTTTACTTGCACGTCATGACATAAGTTGATTACTTTTGTCTCCTGCCCCTAAATGAAGCGCAAAAGGAGCTCTCCCCCCTGGATGCCGAGGCGAAGTGGAGATGTGTTTAAAAGTGCATCCAGGCTAAAGCCCACGCGTAAACAAACTGCCTTTTTGTACCTGAGATAAGAACCAGACACCCTTCCATCCGCTCGGGAGTAAAGCTCCATTGTTACACAGAAGTGACCGCAGGATCTAATTTTGAAACTTGAAAGAAAAACGATGCCCTTGGCTGCTTCGGAGCATTCCCGAGTGTATCGGAGGGCGCCGGCTCCGTGACGGCTGCTGAACACTCCAGCTCCCCTGCCCACGCCAGCCCTCGTGGTCAGCCTCTCCCCTGGAGAGGCCGGCCAGAGAGGCTCGCTTTGAAGACGTGCTGTTTGCTCTTCGTAGCTGCGATGTTGTTGATGGATTTTTAAGGAGGGCCCCTCCCTTGGAGTGCCCTGGTGTTCAAAGGTGGAATCTTCCCTCTACTTAGAAATCATAACAGCTCATAATTACTTCTTAAATGGGGTAAAATGCCCTTTGAAAGCAGTGCTAATTGGGTGTCATTATTGACGTGTCCTTATCTTGCTAAAGACCCAAGTCCTGTGAGTTTTGGAAGCCCAGAAGCTGGAGGGCAAAGGCCACAGTGCAGAGGCCAAGGGGCTCCCTGGTCATTAATAGCCACCAGTGGAACGGCCTGCGGCTGCCTCCAGTTTAACCCAATGAAATCTGGCCCAGACTTCAAATCTATGTTTCACTGCAAATCAGATTTGCCTCCTGTCTCCACCCCCACCCCACCCTTTAGTCCTAAATGTTTCACTGCAAATCAGATTTGCCTCCTGTCTCCACCCCCACCCCACCCTTTAGTCCTAAATGTTTCACTGCAAATCAGATTTGCCTCCTGTCTCCACCCCCACCCCACCCTTTAGTCCTAAATGTTTCACTGCAAATCAGATTTGCCTGTGACCTTCATGTCCCCTTGGTGCCTTTCCATGGGCAGTGCCAACCCTCATTGTTTATGAATGGCAGTAATCCGTTTCCAGCTGCCCCCTCTTCACCATTCTCCCTCAACACGGAATCTCTCCTGCTGGCTTTGCTTTTCCCGGCACACACCTCTTCAGGCTTTCCGTTCTGTGCTCACGGGGCAAGGCCTGAAGCTGCTGCTTTTTTAGGAGCAGTTCCCACTGCTTCCCAGCAGGCTTTTCCCCACTCTAGCCACCCAGTTTCTGGGCCTCCTGAATGCATCCTGTATTCAGTCCAGTGCAGGCTCTTTCTAGTCTAGGAACCCTCAGAAGTGATCCCTCGAATGAATGATCCCAAGGCTGCATTATGGTTTACCGTGTGAACTCTTCCCCACAGAAATTCACCATGTCTATTCTGAAGGTGCACGCCAGAGAGATCTTCGACTCCCGTGGGAACCCCACTGTGGAGGTGGATCTCTACACTGCAAAAGGTATGTGCCACCTCTGTGTCTCTAGTTCCTTCCTCCACACTCCAATTTTGAAAACTTCCTTAAAATGACAAGTCTGAGGCAGGAAACAGTCTCTTGCTGAAATAACGCCTTTCTTGCCCGCACATGCTGGTAGGTTGTGATTCCTGGCTGGGGATGGGGGGTTGTAAGGCAGGAGTCCTGGTCTTGCTGTGTCCCTTGACCCTCAATAGGCCCATCAGTAGTTTGCTTCCAAGCTTGATGTGACCAAATAAGCAAATGGCACTATAGCACTGTCAACTGGTTTCCAGAATCACTCTCTAACCAGGGATCGGGGACAGGTTTTTGGGGTGTTGGGCTGTTCCAAAGGCCCTTATTTACCCCTAGGAAGAGTTTGCTCACATGAAAGAATAGGATGGGGACTCTTAAAAGTTCCTCTGTCGCCCTCAGCTAGCTTCTAAGTGGGCATTGTGGGGGAGGTTGGAAGAGGAGGTTGGGTAGAATCGCTCAGTGTGCTGAGCACGCAAACACCTGCCAGTCAGAGCTGAGTCACGCCTGTGACTCACAGGCCTGGCTGAGGAGCCTCCAGCCCTTCCCTTCCTGCCCTGGCCTCCTCTCCACCTTGTCCACGAAAAGAAAGCCCTTGAGTCTAGATGTCATTGGACAAAAGTCCACCTGTGTTCTGCCTCTGGTTACCCACTGGGAGGCGCTCTCAGAGTGGGGTTCCCTCTGAGCTGGGGCTTCGGGCGCGTGCATGGGCGCTCCCAGGATGCCCAGGATTTCCTTGCATCTTACGGGGTTGGCTTGCTTAGTCAGCCGGTGGAACTTTCCACTTGGAAATTAATGGGCTTGAAAAAAACAACGAAAAAAGATCCAAGCCACTAGAAGAATGTTGGGAGTGGGGCCATATTCTTTGAAACATTTTATGACTAAAATTAAAATTTTTAAAAATTTAAATAAATGGAACCTTCCCTCTGGTGTGTCTTAACCCTTTTCAGATAAAATGGGAAATAGATTTGTTAGCCTTTCATCACTTCTTCCTTCCTTAGAATGTATTTTCTAGAGCAGTTTTACGTTCACAGCAGAATTGAGTGGAAGGTATAGCGTTCTCATGTAGCCAGCCAACTTCTCCCACCCGAGTGGTCCATTGCTTCCAGTCAAACCTGCCCTGACACTTGTCACCCCAAGTCTCTGGATCACATTGGGGCCACTCTTGCTTTCGTCACTTCTTCACCTGGTCCAGTACTTGATGGACAGAGGGAGCCAGGCCTGTGTCGAGAAGAATGTGTGTTCTGCTCGCAGTCATGTCAGCGACCAGCATACAAATAGACCATTTGATTACAGTTCCCAGCTGATTTTTTTCTTTGTTCATTTGCCTTCACATCCCACACACCCACCAGTTCTTCGCAGACCTCCCATGGGGCAATGCCTTACACTTTCAAGAAGGTTGAGGAGGCTGTCGGCCCGTGTGGTCAGATCCCCTCAGTACCGACCTTGACTCTGTCTGTCCCAAGCTGTGCATTTTCCACTCCACAGGGCAGGCCTGGCTGGATGGCTGGTTTCTGTATCTGCAGAGGGTGGTTCCGTGCTTGATTGTGTTCTGGTGTTAAACGCTGCGCTTTGTTATCTGGATTCCTCTTCCCGGTCTATCCGGCTTTCTGGTCTCCTGTTCTGCAGAGGACCCCAATAGCACTATCGCTGCTTAAACTGGAACGGCCAAGCCATAGGGCTTCCTCTCAAGCCAGTACTTTCAAGACTTGAAAGCTGGCCGGAACTCAAGGTCGTCCAAGGGTGGCTTAGCAACAGGGCCCTGGAGCAGGACTGGCTGAAATACCCGTAATGTTGCTGTTGATTATGAGTTGAAATGATACGGTCTTGGAGACATTGGGCTAAATAAGATAAGTTAAATGTACTCCCTGTTTTCAATTTTCAACTTTAACGCAGCTGCTAGAAAATCGTAAATCCCGTAAGTGGCTCACGTGTTCTATTGGGCAGTGCTGCTGGCGTGGTCCTCAGACCAGCTGTGGGCACCAGCCATGCGAGCTCCTTAGAGACCCAGACCCGCGGCGCTCTGGGTTGGCAGTCTGCATTGTTACAAGATCCCCAGGGAATACGTGTGCACATTGCAGTGTGCGAATCTCTGCTCTGGAGCTTTTTCTTACCCTAGAGAAATTCATCGGCTTTGCTGTAGGGTCTGCATTGCAGAATCATGCAAACTGCAAGGCAGGAAGGACAGTCTTGAGTCCCCCGCTGGGGGAAGGAAGTAACAGTGTTTCCTGATAACCCACATCATCTGTGGGTGGGGGCCTGAGTGAGGGCGGTAACTGTTTCTTAGCCATCACTGTTTTATTCCCTCTCCCTCACCACCCAGGTCTCTTCAGAGCTGCTGTGCCCAGTGGTGCCTCAACTGGTATCTACGAGGCTCTAGAGCTTCGGGACAATGACAAGACGCGCTATCTGGGGAAGGGTAAGAGTCGGTGCCCACAACGTGCCTCGAGTGTGGCTGCTCCTAGCCTTCTTTTATTTTAGAGAGAGGAAGGTGGGGGTGGGGGGAGAGAAACATCAGTCAGTAGCCTCCCGTATACACCCTGACTGGGCATCGGACCTGTGACCCTCTGGTGCATGGGCTGACTCTCCAACCACTGAACAACGTCGGCCAGGGCTGGGGCAAGCCTTACGATGCTATTTCTATTGTGGCTTGTCTCCAGTCTGTAAAACTCCTGGGTAGGCCAGGGAACCTCTGGATAAGAAGACGTGTTCATTAATACTAACAAAAAGCCTTGCCCATCTCCCTGGAGGGCTCTGAGGGCCTTCCAGACCACCGCCCTCTGCAGGGTCTAGGAGGGAAGTATCTGGAAGGTCTGGCTAACAGTGGCCTGCAGGTCAGTGTGCAGCTTGATCTTTGTTGACTGATCCACAGCATCACTCGGCAGGGCTGGCCTCAGGGCTATTCACCGCTCTGGAAAGAACCAAATTCCGGAAAAACAGTTCTCCATGGGGGGACGCTCACCCCAGGGGGCGGAAATTGGTTCTTCCAGAGAGACAGAATCTTATAGAGACCAAAAAAAATCGGTATTTGCCCTGGAAGAGGACAAATATGCAAAAGTCTAAGAAGGCTGCGAGGGTGGGGGGACCTGGCCGTGGCGCTGTAGGCAGGCAGTGTTCTCAGCCTGCCCCATGGTCCACAAAGGGCCCTCCCACGGGTTACAGTGGCTCGGGGCCCAGACCTGTACTTGTCTGAACCAGGACAGGGCTGTGCCTTGATTGTAATGAGGGTGAGCTCAGTCCCTGCAGCATTCTCCTTCTGTTTCCTCTTTCCCTCACTGTCCTTCACAGCCTTTCTCTTCTGTTCTTTTCTCCTTCTTTGTCGATCTCCACTGGTCAGGTGTCTCCAGACCCGTTAAGTATATTAATGAGTTCCTGGCACCTGCCTTGTGCACGCAGGTAATGCATTGCACGCCCTTGAGTTTTGCAGCTGGTGTTTCCAGTGCATGGTCTTGCCAACTAACTGCCCCTCGGACACTGAGGTGTCTGCTCTGTGTGCGGCTCTAACCCCGGGTCCGAGGTGAGAGCGCTGAGCCTGGGCCAGAAAGTCCTTTGATTTCGCGGGGAGAGAGAGATGGGATTTGAAGGAGGTGCCATTGGTGGGCTTCAGACTAGCTGGGTTCGCAGCGTGGTTCTCAGCAATGCTGCTCAAGCCTGTTCTTCATTAATGTCAGTAATTTGATTTGATTGCTCCTTCTAGGTGTCTCCAAGGCTGTTGAGCACATCAATAAAACTATTGCGCCTGCCCTGGTTAGCAAGGTAGGACCTGCCTCCTGGTAACTAATGAATATTAATGCCATCAGAGCTCTCCCGGGCCAGCGGGCTCCTGTTTATGGAGGAGCGCATTCTGAGCGCTGAAGAAGCCAGTTGGACTCCCTGTCAGGAGAATAATTTTGCCTTTTTAACCAACTCCCTGCGTGTCCACATCTAACAGTGCATGGAATTGGGGGGGGCGGGGAGGCTCCCTTACAGCCCTGACTTCCCTCCAACTATCTTGCCCTTTGGGGAGTTAACATCCACGGGTGTTGGGCGTAGCATCCATGGTGACTGACTCATTTTTCATGAGCTGTGGAATTATTTATTGTATTTCTACTGACTTTTAACAGTTGAGCTCTTGTTGAGTTTTACTTGGGACCTCAGTACGTAAACATTGAAAGTAGAGCTGCTGTTGGTAAAGTAGTGCTGGGACCCAAAAGCCCGACGACCTACTCAGCAGGTTTAGTTCTCCCTCCATAGCTCCTGGGGCCCTTGCACAAGGGGATGATTTGAAAGCCCCTGGCTGGAGAAGTTTCTCACGGCCCAAACCCTCCACAGCCACCTTGTCTGTTCTCGGGTGTGGTCCTGCCCCTTCTGAATTCAGCCTGTGTGCTGGTGGCTTATTTTGGCCTGGCCTTCATGGCACTCTGTAATTGGTCCCAGTTTCTCATTACTGCCCTGACGGCGAACAGCCCTGTTCTTTGTGCCCTTACCTGGCATGACTATCAGTGAGCGGGGCTTTCCTGGGCAATTTTCCCTTGGGGAGGACATACGTCAATCTAACTCGTAGTGAGGGTTGGTCCCTGAAGCCAGCTGCTTAAGTAACTGCTGACTTTTCCCACAGATGTCTCATCAAAAAGCAAAAGATGCCAAATTGTTAACATGGCATGATGGTGTTACATACAGTTTTATATTTAGAGTTTTCTAGAAGGAAATATAAATGATACATTGTTATGATTCAATTATGAAGTTTTTAAGTAATTTTTATTAAAAATTGACATTGAGCCAGTTTTCAGATACCAATTTTATTACTTTATAATCTCACCAAAAGTATTCACCTTGATCATTTATCAGCTGCTGCATTTTGCCGTCATTGCGAATTGCCATGAGGCACCACTGAGGTGGAACTGCCTTTGAATAGCTTAGCTCGTTTGAACAGTGAATTGCTCATTATTGCCTGGAAAGTCACACTACTTGTAGTAATAACACCTAACTTGGCATCACAAGTTGATTCTGTCGTGTAAAATGTGACTCTGGACTCCCTGAGCAGAATAACCTTTGCCCACAAGGACCAGATCTTAGGTATTTCTGTGTTGGCTCCTTGGTGCCTGGAGGAATGCCTGATGGTATTAAAACCAATGAAGGGCAGTTCAGTGTCCCGATTTCTCTGGAATGAGAGGGAGTTTTGTGCGGCTCCCCCTTCTTGCCTGCCAAACAAATGTACAATAGAATTGATGTGGGCTTCGCACCGTTCCAAACTTCCATCGCTCCCATGACGGTGCAAAGGCCGTGCCAGTAGCGTGACCTCACTTCCTCTCCCTGTAGAAGCTGAGCGTCGTGGAGCAGGAGAAGATCGACAAGCTGATGATAGAGATGGACGGGACGGAAAATAAATGTGAGTGGTCCAAGGGAAGGTCGTGCAACCCTTTGGGGAGAGGTTACATGGTCCCTAAGAGTGAATACAAGAACATCTGTGGTCCCTCTGAGTTTCCCTGCCTCGCCTTAGTCACAGCTTCAAGTGTCAGGAGCATAACCAGGTGACAGCAGCATGTCTGAGCATTTCTCAAAGAGAAGAGTCCTTTATATGCAGATCCATACATCGAAGAGGGGCTTTCTCTCAGGGGAAGAGGCAGGCGAGGCCCCCTAGGACACAATTTGCATTTCTAACTTGAACATGGGGAGTAAATAAGATGAGAGGAAAAGATTCAGGATCAACCCAAGGTGCACTCACAGGCAGAAGGCCGGCAGGAGAAGGTTAATGAGTAAGAATCCCTCGATTAACTCTGTTCTGTTCCAGCTAAATTCGGTGCCAACGCCATTCTGGGAGTGTCCCTGGCAGTCTGCAAGGCTGGGGCTGTTGAGAAGGGGGTGCCCCTGTACCGCCACATTGCTGACCTGGCTGGCAACACCGAGGTCGTCCTGCCAGTTCCGGTGAGTGGCTTCTTTGGGAGTTGAGAGCATTGGCTTTCTCGTGGGACCCGAGACCACCACATCATGAACTTGTCCACCTGTGACTCCCAACATGGTGGTGCGAGCAGGCTCTGGCGGTCTCAGCGGCAGGCAACCCCTCTGCCACTTGCTAAGCGGGAACCTGAGCCGGTGACTCAGCTTCCCTGTCCCCAAGTCTGTTGTATTGACTAGAGGCCCGATGCATGAAATTTGTGCAAGGGGCTTGACCCTCGCAGCCTCGGCTTCGTCCAGACAACCTTCCGGACGGTCGTTCTGCTGTTCGGTCTAATTAGCACATTAGCTCTTCATTATAGAGGATTACGTAGGATAGGGGGTGAAAATCGTACTTGCTGGGCTGTGTGCATTTACTGAGGAACAGCTGGTGCTAGAGGGGTGAGCGCCTCTGATGGTGTCCATTGGGGTTATCAGGGTGACCAGCAAGCGGTCAGCCACACGTGGCGGCGCAGTTGGATGTCGGTGGCTTGCCGTCGGGCAGGCTTCTCTGGACTGAGCTTGTACTCTCTCTGCCTCTCCCAGGCTTTGAACGTCATCAACGGGGGTTCTCATGCTGGCAACAAGCTGGCCATGCAGGAGTTCATGATCCTCCCCGTCGGCGCCGCCAACTTCAGGGACGCCATGCGCATTGGGGCCGAGGTTTACCACAACCTGAAGAACGTCATCAAGGAGAAGTACGGGAAAGACGCCACCAACGTGGGGGACGAAGGTGGCTTTGCTCCCAACATCCTGGAGAATAAGGAAGGTGAGGGTCTGGAGGGCCAGTCCCACTGCCCCGCCTTACCCACCTCACCCCATCGGCCCGTCTTCCACACCTGCCACCAGGGAGCGGCTGCCCGCCTGCCTTCAGCAAGCATCAAAGTGCAAAACTGCAGAGTTTGGGGAGGGATGTGGGAACTAGCACTTCATTAAAAAAAAATAGCAGGAACTTTCTTACTAGTTGGACTTCTGAGTAGCCTGGTGGTTTGTTTAAATTGGGCTCGTGGGGTAGAGAGGCAGTTTATTCTCTTGCTCTGTCTGGCAATGGCAAGAATTTAAAATCTCTGTATTCAAGGAGACACCGTCTGTTCAGGACTGTGATCAATAATATGCCGTTCCTTTAACCACGGGATGCTCACACAAGCTGTCTCACTGAATCCTTAGGCACAGAATTCCGTGTGAGAATTGAGTGGAGGGTACAAGGAGTCCTTGCACAAGAAGTCACAGCTGCGTGTTTTTGTTTTGGAAGGAAAGTGGGGCTCGTGCTTCTTTGGTTACTTTCAAGGGCACCTGGTGAGAGAGAATGTCCACCTGCTATCCATGGGTCAGCCATGGATAGTGATGGTATCAGCCATTTGACTGTAAAATGGCCCTTTCGTGGCTTAACCTAACCAGCTGCTTGGGGATATCTGCTGTGGAACAGAGGCCACATGTGTTTGTCAGTTTCCCTACAGGTAGAGCTGCCACGTGAGGCAGAGCCTGGGCCCCGTTCCCAGCCTCCCTCTTGGTCCCAGGCTTGCTTGTTTAAAGCCCCGTGCCCTGGGACGGCTGGTCTTGCTGGTCACTGTAACTGTACCGTGGCCAGCACAGCGTTCCTGGCGCTAAACTCGGGAGCGGCTGTCAGTGAGCGCCTCTTTTCTGAGTCGGGATTGGATTTCCCACTTGGTGGTGCGCTAGGGGTGCTGACCAAAGCAGAAAAAGGGAACAAAATCCTTGAAACCGGTGGTTTTCCAGAGCCTCTCTTTGTTACGGCTCCCATTTGGCAGCTGTGACAGAAAACTTGATCTCCCTGACTGGTTTCCAACCTGTCGCCACCGTCTCTTTCCAGCCCTGGAGCTGCTGAAGAACGCCATCGGGAAAGCCGGCTACACCGATAAGGTGGTCATCGGCATGGACGTGGCTGCCTCCGAGTTCTTCAAGTCTGGGAAGTATGACCTGGACTTCAAGTCACCCGATGACCCCAACAGGTACATCACCCACGACGAGCTGGCCAACCTGTACAAGTCCTTCATCAAGGACTACCCAGGTGAGTGCTTTCGAGCACTGTCCCCTTCTCCAGCCACTGCCGGGCAGCAAGGCAGCCACCAAGGCCTGGGTGCCGGTGCCAGTGTGAGTGGGTGGGCACCGCGCTGGGGCAGCAGCGGACGCGGGAGGCTCTAAGTGCCAGGTGTTTACACAGTGGGGCTGCCTCCTGTCACTGTCCCAGCAACCTCCTGAGCAAGTACTTGTCACACCCGTGAGGAGAGAGCTTTGGTAGGCAGGCTGGGCCGGGCGCTCCTCTGGCCCTGTGCTCACTTAACACGTTTAGTGCCCAGTCAGTCTCCAGTGACTGACACTGTACTTTCCCTCTGGAAGACAAAACAGGCTGGGCACTTAACGTGTTAGTGTATACGGGATAGGCAGGGACTCTCCATACCGTTTTATAAGAGAGGAACTGAGGCACAGCAGTCAGTCAGTTGCCCAAGGGCACTCGGCAAATGGTGAGGTGAGGTGAGATTTCAGACCAGAAAGGCTGCCATTAAACCCCTGCGTGTAACTGCGGAGCTAGACAACCTGGTCAGGGCAGAGCCCAGATGCAACCCACCATGGGCAGGTAAGTGCTCGCTCACGTAGTAACTGCGGGTCCCAGGGCAGCCTTTCCAGGAGCGTGTGGGGAGGGCTGAGTGTTCTAACACGTGAGCCGGAGCCATTCCTGCCCTGCAGGTGAGGGTGTGAGGCCAGGCGAGCTGTGCGGCGGGAGGGAAGTGGGGCCGGGCCACCATCGCAGGCTGGGGGCTCACACTGATGAGGCGGGTCCCCCTCTCCTCAGTGGTATCGATTGAAGACCCCTTCGACCAGGACGACTGGGAAGCGTGGCGCAAGTTCACTGCCAGCACAGAGATCCAGGTGGTGGGGGATGACCTCACAGTGACCAACCCAAAGCGGATTGCCAAGGCCGTGAGCGAGAAGTCATGCAACTGCCTCCTGCTCAAAGTGAACCAGATCGGCTCCGTGACCGAGTCTATTCAGGCGTGAGTGTCCCCGGGAGCAGCCTCACGCAGCAGGGGTCCGAGCTTCTGAGAGCTCCTCTCTGTAGGGGGCCCTCCTGCCTGGAGCTGTAACGGGTTTCACATTTGAACTTGGAGGGGGTTGTGAAGTAAGCACTGTCACCAAGGGGACTAGGGCATTAGGAAATTGTTGCCTAATCCTGATCCACTACATGACCCCAGACTTGTAATTTCATTTCACCCGGAGAACGTCAGGGAAGACAAGTCTCACTCCCCTCGGGAAGGCTGAACCCAGGTTTTTCAATGTGACTAGAGGGCTGGTGAGGTCCGGGGTTGTGTGAGTGCAGAGGGCGAGGGTCATCATCACCCCAGGCCGCCTGCTCCTGGGTCCTGACCCCTCTGGTGTCCTGCCAGGGGTGGTGAGTCGTGCCATCAAAGGGCCAGGGGCTCTGGTGGAAATGGAGTCAGCGGCATCTGGGTTGTTTCCTGGCTTTTAGGTGCAAGCTGGCCCAGTCCAATGGGTGGGGTGTCATGGTGTCCCATCGCTCCGGGGAGACCGAAGACACCTTCATTGCCGACCTGGTGGTGGGGCTCTGCACTGGGCAGGTAAGGAGCTCCCTGGAGTGAAAGCTGGTCTTTATTTCTTCCCTCTGACCTCAACTTCCTGAGCACAGACGGGGGGGAAAGAGGGTGGCGAATGGGGTCTTGGAGGCCTCTTTTTTGTGTGTGTGTCTGTGTCTGTGTAGGTCCCTTTTATCCCCTTCTTCCTAGGGTCAGAGATCCTCCTTAAATTGTTTTCTCGCCATAACACACTCCCCTTGCCCACAATGTCTCCCAAGACTTGATGCCCTCTGTAAGCAAGCATGACCTGTCTTTTCTCCTCCCAGATCAAGACTGGTGCTCCTTGCCGATCTGAGCGCTTGGCCAAGTACAACCAGATCCTCAGGTAAAGAGGGTTCCTGCCCTGAGTGTGTGGGTACTGCCCTCCACTAGGAGCTCCTGGCTCTGTGGGGCGTGGGCAGTTCAGGGGGCCTGAGCAGAGTTACACTAGAGCAGAGATGGGTGCGGAACCCACGGTGCCTTGTAGCATTGCCCCAAAGCAGGCCCGGTCGGTACTGTTCTGCCATCTGCTGGTGGAAGAGGGAACAGGCTCCCCGTTGCACATGTAAAATTATAAAAGCCTTAATGATTTTATAACTCCCCTCTACCTCAACCCTGGGAGATTTTAAGCACAAAAGAAACAGTGAGCAGTAAAATGTACGCCCTTTCCTCATCACCCAGACTCGACAGCTGTCACTCTTCCTCCATGCTTATCTCTACACCCTGCTTGTGACTTTAAAGCAAATTCCAAATGACTTGGGATTTCATGTACTTTAGTGTGTATCTTTTTCAGATCAGGATATTCCTTAGATAACCACTCTATTGTTATAGTGCCCCAAATTAGTAGAAAGTCTATAATGTCAGCGCCACGTTTTCATCTGTTCAGTATCCCGTGTTCACACTAAGTTCCCCTACTTCCCCGTGCTGCTTACTTGTTAGAGAAGCTGGATTTGCCTTTCATTTTTAAAGACATAACAATTGAAACATTGAGGGGATGGAGAGGACGAGATGGGGCTGCAGATGGATGACAATCTGCCGAGTGGGTTGGGCGGAAGGGAGCTGAATGTTCTATTCTCAGCATCTCAGAGACGCTCAATTTTAGAGGATTCGAGAATAAGTTGTCTCGACTTCTCTGGGTGAGAAAACGTACTGAGTTGAGATTTGACTTCTGTTTCCCTCCCCCTCTATCCATCTGCTTCCCAAGAATCGAGGAGGAGCTGGGCAGCAAGGCCAAGTTTGCCGGCAGGAACTTCAGAAACCCCCTGGCCAAGTAAGCTCTGGGCAGGTAGCCCATGCCCTGCGGTCACCCGTCAGCTAATGAGACCTCTGCTCCTGACATCTGCACGGGCAGCCCAAGCCCCCAGCCGATACCTGCAGGGGCCCTGCCTCTCCCCTCCCTGTGGGGTTCTCACTGCTTCTTAGAACTGCCACAAAGCCAAACCTGACATCAGAACCCTGCTGGAAACCCTAGCCCTGTAGTCATGTGACTGGTCCAAATCATTGTTCTTCTCACCTCGCTTCTCAAGTGTCTGGAGCCAAGTGCATCTGCATTGTAATCTCCGAGGTGTCCACAGGCGACATCCCCAGTGGTTTTGTGTGCAAAATAAAGTCTTCAGTGTGTGTGTATAGGGTCTGTGAGTCTCTGTTCTTGTGTCGTGAGTGTTCGCAGGGCATTGCCATAGGCCTGCAAGAGTTAGAGCCTGTATGTTGTGAAAAAGACGAGTTTATTGACATCTGCCCCTTGAAGTTTAGTGTTTGATGTTTCTTTCCCTAATACAACTTGGTCAGTCTATGGAGTTGTGTTTTAATATTTATTTGGGATGAGGAGGCCCCCTGGTGGACAGACATTCTTATTCATTGCTTACCTCAGGATTTAACGCACAAAGCACCAGTAGGTGAGGATATCTCTATTAAGAGATTTATCACAAGGAATTAGCTTCCTTGGTTGTAGGGTTTGGCTGAGAAAACCCAAAATCCATAGGGCAGTCAATCAGAAGGGAGGTGACCAGGACACCTCCACTGGCACAGGTGAAGTGCCAGTTCACAGATGGAATTTCTCCTGGCGGGGGGCGGGGGAGAGGTGAGAGACCTGAAGCCCTGATTCAAGACCTATCTGATTCTGTCAGGCCTGTGCAGGTCACCCAGGGTGACTCCTTACTTAAAGGCAGCTGATTAGTGGCTGCAGTTATATCTGGGAAATACCTAGGTTAGTACCTGAATAACAGGACTCCGGTTAAGGTGGCCCGTCACAAAGCCACCACAGTCCAGCCCTTGTTAGCGCTGCACCCATGCACATCTTAAACCATCATCTCCAAACTGACCGCACAAAGCCCTGCTTCCACCACTCCTGGCGTAGCTCGCACATACAGCCCCACGCACTACCCCTCCATGCTTGCATGACCGCTTTCTGAGAACTGATTCTGAGGGAAGTGAGTTATCGAACTGGGCTAGACAGTCTTGTGTGTTTATCCAACTCGAAAGCGGCAAATAGGCTTGAGTAGTTTTAAGTTTGCTATAATAATTTGATGCTGGTTTTTAAGAGTGACTGGCAAATAGCATTTATCATATTACTCGGGTTCAAGGGCAAGTGTAGGTAGGAACCCTTTCAGGTACGCTCCTCTCTGAAAGAAGGCCGCTAGCTGGGCTTGATGGTGAGGCCCCGGGTAAGTACTGGTGACTGAACTTCTGACGCAGCAGAAATGAAGCCGTTCCTTGCATTGACTGGCAGAATTGCCGACCAAGGGACCTGTTCCTGGGGCCCTGTCGGAAGCAGGACAGACTCTGCTGACCCATTTTCCAGGAAGCCGTGTTTGGGCTCTATGGTGGCCTGGGCTGTTGGCATGTCTGGACCACAGGAGTTTACAGGAACTTGGTTTTTAAATAAACATCTTGGTTAGCACATGTTTGCAGTTTCTGGGCTTGCTTTTGTTTTTAATTGACTTTTAGGCAGAAACGTAGATTAGTTGTTCCACTTATCCACGACCAGGCATTGAACCGCAACCTGCATGTATTGGGACAACGCTCTAACCAACTGATGCCTGGCCAGGGCAGATACACATGCTTTGAGGGAAATAAAATGACATAGAACCCTGGCTGGTGCTCAGTGATTAGAGCATTGGCCCATGCACCACAGTGTCTCAGGTTAGATCCCAGCCCCTGTCAGGGTGCATGCTGCGGGAAGCAGCCATGTGTCTCTTACATCATGTTTCTCTCTCTCTCTCTCTCTCTCTCTCTCTCTCTCTCACCTCTCTCTCTCTCTCCTCTCCTCTCCCCTTCCCCCTCCTTTCTGCTCTCTCAAAATCAATGGAGAAAATATCCTCAGGTGGGGATTAACCAAAAAAGAAAAAGCAAGTCCAGCCCTAATTGGGTCACAGTTGATTAGAGCAGTGGTCGCCAACCTCTCAGACCTCACGGACCACCAGTGGTCCACGGACGACCCTGGGTTAGAGCATCTTCCCGATACACCATGGTTGCGGGTTTGATCCAGGCAGGGCACATACAAGAATCAACCAATGAATGTATAAATGGGTGCTTCTTTCCCTCCCTCTCTAAAACCCATAACGTTTTTAAAAAGTGGAAAGTTTAAAAAACGTGTATCTCATGTCCTCCAACTTCCAAATGACTACATCTCTGCCATTCAAACGAAAACCGATGGGAAATGTGCGGCTGTGGGTCTAATTCAGCCTGCACCACCATCACCTGGGAGGCTTCCAGAGCCCCGGTGCCCAGACCAAGTACCGCAGCCTCAGCACCCTACAAAGGAAGCAGCAATTAAAGTTCCCCAGCTGCTCCCAGGGGGGCCAGGTTTCCCCGAAACGCCCAGCCTGGTGCTTTTAAATGAGAGCAGCTGAGGCCCGGCCACAAGCTGGGCCGTGTTGCGGGGAGAGGGCTCGGCGTTCTGAGGCCTGTAGAAGCAACCAAGTCCGCTCTCCTGCAAGCAGTGGGAATGCCAACATCTCCCCCCCTGCCCCTCACCAGCAGCCACAGTGCGGGTAGTGTAGCGGCTGAGCCCAGGCGGAGCCCTGCTCTGAACTTCGTTGGCCCATCTGTGAGATGGGGCTAATAGATGGCACAACCCCGGGTTATGACAGAGTGAGTACCGTAAAAGAGCACATGAATTCATCAACCAGGTGCTGACACATGTACGAGGTACAGGGAACCAGGAGCGGGGGACCGGGAGGGAGGCCTTCAGAGCATGTAAAGTACCTGTGGTCGCGATGAAACAGGAAAGGGAGCCAGTGTGGAGTGGAATGTTCGCAGCAACCTGGGGGAAGCGCTAGGCCCACTGACCCAATGTGTTTAACAGCCTTGGAGGGTCATTTACATGCAATAACAGGCACCCTATGTAGTACAGTTTGGTGTGTTCTTACAAAGACACCCGAGCAGCCAGCATCACAGTCACGACAGCGTTTCCAGCACCCCCAAGAGTGCCTTGAGCCCCTTCCCAATCTCCACCCCCAGCCCCCAGACCCAGTGTTT
Organism: Ia io; assembly: GCA_025583905.1. Lineage (NCBI taxonomy): Eukaryota > Metazoa > Chordata > Mammalia > Chiroptera > Vespertilionidae > Ia > Ia io. The sequence goes on along the minus strand of JAJQQW010000004.1, from coordinate 4,510,658 downwards.
TTAAAAAATTCTAATTGTCAAAATCTAAAACGCAGGTTTCTTGTAAAAATTACAATTTCTGGGTTGTAATGGATTGAAAGATTCTTGACACTGGGCTTGCATTCCCAGGAGGCAACAGTAGGCTGTTCACTGCTGGTAGCCGCTGTGGTCCCGCCCGCTGCTTCCCTTCCGTTCTCAGCTTTTGAACCTGCAATTCGGTCCACGGTCTCCCCTGCAAACTACCTGCCTGCTTCCTTCCTTTTCTACAAAATCCTCTATCCCAGAGGGTTCCGAGAGTTCGGGTACTCCAGGCTTCTCTGTCTGGGCAGCAAGGGCTCCCCTGACACAACCTTGAGCTCTCCAGCTCATCTAAGACCCAGAAATGGGGCAAGCAGGCGCCACCCTCATCTAATTACTCCCCTCAGTTCTTAATGGGAGGCCATCTGGCCAGTGGCATCCCTGCTTCTTCCTGCCAAGTGTGAGGGCTTGGTAATCAGGCTGCTTGCTGTCCGTGGGGACCAGGAATGCTTGCAGACTCATTTGCATATGTGACCTAAGACAGTAATTAAACCCAGGCACCCCAGGGGTGAGAAGTAAGCACATTAATTCAGGAGCAATTAAAACCCTCCAACAAAACCCTCACACAGGCACCACTTCTGAGGCTGCCTCTCGCTGCTGACCGTCACCTCCCAGCAACCTCTTTTAGCAACCAGACTACGGCCGTGACTGCACATGTTTTAGGGGGGCATGCGTGGGCCTAGGTGGGGGCAGCTTCCCTGGCTCAGACTTCTCTAGGGCCCCTGACCCTATTATGGAGAAGTTACTGACAAGATTATGCCCCAGTCTTTTTCTTTTTAATTGTGGCAACATATACCTAGCAAAAGTTACCCTGTTAACCATTTTAAAGTGTACAATTCTACTAGCATTAAGTACATCCAAAGTATCGTATAATCAACACAATAACTATTTCCAGAACTTTATTATCTCAACAGAAACTCGACACACAATTAGGCAGTAACTCCCCATTTCCTGCTTCCCCCTCCCCCAACCTCTTGTAACTTCTATTCTTTTTTCTATGAATTTGCCCACTGTAGGTATCTATGTATATAAAAGCCTAAGCGACCGGCTCAACTGAATGGACGACTGAACAGGCTGCATGGGGCGACGCAGCTGGCAGGGGGGTTAGTGAGGGGTGACCAAACGACCGAGCAGCAGGCTGTGTGGGGTGACCATGTCGGCATAGGGGGCAGTTGGGGGCAACCAGGCCGGCGTTGGTGGCGGGGGGCAGGTGGGGACGATCCGGCCGTCAGGCAGAAGCAGTTAGGGGTGATCATGCTGGCAGGGGGGGAAGTTAGGTGAGATCAGGCAGGCAGGCAGGTGAGCAGTTAGGAGCCAGCAGTCCAGGATTGTGAGAGGGATGTCTGACTGCTGGTTTAGGCCTGATCCCTGGGATTGGGCCTAAACCGCAGTTGGACATCCCCTGAGGGGTCCTGAATTGGAGAGGATGCAGGCTGGGCTGAGGGGACCCTCCCCTTCCTCCCCCCATGCACGAATTTCATGCACCAGGTCTCTAGTTTTATATAAGGCTCTTGTACAATATTTATCTTTTTTTTGGGGGGGGTCTGGCTTATTTTACTTAGTATGGTGTTTTCAAGGTGTATACATGTGTTAATACATTTTTTTTTTTTGCCATTCTTTGTAGTAAGTTTTTTTTTTAATTTCTTTATTGATTGAGGTATCACATATTTGTCCTCATCCCCCCATTCCCATCCCTCACCCCTCCCCACACATGCACCCACACCCCTGTTCATGTGTCAATACTTAATTCCTTTTATGGCTGAATAATGTTCCATTTTGTGGATATACCACATTTGTTTACCCATTCATCTGTTGATAGACACTTGGATTATTTCTACCTTCTGACTACTATGAGTTATACTCGTATGAACATCGTGTACAGATATGTGTTCCAGTCCCTGCTTTCGATTCTTTTGGATATGCGCTTAGCGGTGGAATTGCTGGTCGTATGGTACTTCTATGTTTAACTTTTGCAGGAACCACCAAACTGTTCCCACAGTGGCTGCATATCCTACATTCCCTCCAGTAATGTATGAAGGTTGCAGTTTCTCCACATCCTTATCAACATTTGTTATTTTCCATTTTTTATTATGGCCATCGCAGTAGGTATGAAGTGATATCTCACTGTGGTTTTGATTTGCATTTCCCTAAAGACTAATGAGGTTAAATCTCTTCATGTGCTTATTGGCTAATGTTTATCTTTGATGAAATGTCAAGTCATTTGGCCATTTTTAATTAATTAATTTATTATTTCTTTAAATATTTTTTTATTGATTTCAGAGAGGAAGGGAGAGGGAGAATGAGATAGAAACATCAATGACGAGAGAGAGAATCATTGATCGGCTGCCTCCTGCACGCCCCCTACTGGGGATGGAGCCTGCAAACCCGGGCATGTGCCCTTGACCGAAATCGAACCTGGGACCCCTAAGTCCACAAGTCGACGCTCTATCCACTGAGCCAGACCGGCTAGGGCCAATTGGCCATTTTTTAAATTGGGTTGTTTGTCTTGTTGCTAAGTTATAGAGTTCTTTATATTTTCTGGCTACTATCAGAAATATATGCAAAACATATGATTTGCAAATATTTTCTCCCATTCTGTCATTTGTTTTCTCACTTTAAAAAGGAAGGAAAAGGGAGAGAGAGAGAAACATCAATGATGAGAGAGAATCATTGATTGGCTGCCTCTTGCACATCCCATACTGGGGATTGAGCCCACAATCCGGGAATGTGCCCTGACCGGAATTGAACCATGACCTCTTAGTGGTCGTTGCTCAAGCACTGAGCCACACCGGCCGGGCTGCTTTTTCACTTTGTTGATAATGTCTTTTGATGCACAAAAGTTTCTAATGTTTATGAAACCCAATTAATTTTTTTCTTCTGTTGCTTATGCTTTTGATCCAATTTTTAAGAAACCATTGTCTAATCCAAAGTCTTGAAGATTTATACGCGTGTTTCTTTTTAAGAGTTCAATTGTTTGGCTCTTACATTTAGGTCTGTGAGCTATTCGAGTTCACTTTTGTGTAAGCTGTTGCACGTGCATAGCGTGGTCCTAGCACTATTTGTTGAAACGATGTCATTTTTACCTGTCATAACCCCTGTCAACCGGTCACCTTAAACCCTGTTGGAAAACCCTAGCCAGTTTGGCTCAGTGGATAGAGCGTCGGCCTGTGAACTGATGTGTCCTAGGTTTGATTCCGGTCAAGGGCACATGCTAGGGTTGCGGGCTCAATCCCCACTAGGGGGTGTGCAGGAGGCAGCCAGTCAATGATTCTCTCTCATCGTAGATGTTTCTATCTCTCTCTCCCTCTCCCTTCCTCTCCCTTCCTCTCTGAACTCAATAAAAATATATTTTTTAAAAACCTGCTGGAAAGGTGGTGTTTGTAGAGAATGAGCCCCCCCACCCCCACCCCAACCTGCCTCACCCTCCTGTTCCTCTCTGGTCCTTAAGAAAAGAGCCCTTAGAGGGCAGTGAGGGCTGTCAAACCGCTGCCTTCACTGAGCTTAAACCTGCCAGGACTGGAAAACCCCCAAGTCAGCAAGAAATCGGTCTGCCCGTGTGGAGCCAGGATGCCTGGGGCCACAGAAAGGACCCCAAGCCTCCCCCCGCTTCTGCTGGTGCAGCTTCAGCTACCCCTTCTCCCCCGTACCCCAACCCCGGCATGAGAGCAAGATGCCCCTCCTTCCACCACCTTAGGGTGAAAGTCAGGGCCAGGGCCAGGGAGGGGCAAGAGAGGTCTGCAGGGCACACCAGGTAAGGAGGTGCCCTGCCCGTCTGGTTAGTCCTGGCCCTTCTCTGGGCTCACCCTCCCCACTCCTTCACTGGGCAGCCGGCAGCTAGCAGTGAGCTCGTCCCTGCTCATCCTGGCTGGAGTGGAGGTGGGGGCCTAGGGCTGCCCTCGACCACCAGGGGGCACTGTGGGAGCTGCCCTGAGCCCCTGAGCCCTGCCTGCTGGCTCTGCCAGGCGGGCGGCCTCCGGGCCCTCCTCTCCAGCCCCAGCTGGCTGGCACAGGCCTGCCCTTCCAGCTGACTGTCCCCTGTGGCACACCGGGGCTCAGGGCCAGGACACAGCCAGCCCAGAGCTCTGGGCAAAGCTCGGAGAGATGAATGGAGTTGTCACTGGATGAAGGGAAATTCCTGGACAGCAAGTCCTTGTCAGCACCTCTCCTGTCACCGCAGATGCTGTGGGAGGCTCAGAGGACTGGCCACCACAGCGCCAGGGAGACCGGTCAGAGCGCTCTTCCCTGGCTTACGGAACCTTCGAGGGAGCGCCTCCCTCCCTCCCTCCCTCCCTCCCTCCCATTTCTTACATGTTGAGGGCTTTTGTTCAGTCTTTCAAGGGACAAGGGGCCCGAGAAGGAAACTGAGGCAGAGAAGCAGAAGGACATGCCTTCCACCCTCGCTGTGCTGCCCAAAAACCAGCCCACGTGGCACAGCTGTGTTGGCATTGCCGGGAACGAGCTGTGTTGGCATTGCCGGGAACGCAAGCAGACGCGGGCTGTGTGGCCCTTCCTGGGGAGGGAGCCGTGCCCAGGCAGCCGCATGGCAGCGCACAAGCCCGTCACCTGCTCTGAAGGACACAGGTGCTGGGCAGCATCGCTCCCTCAGGCCTCGGGGGCCAGACCTCCACTAGAGGATTCCCACGGGAGCTCCGTCACCCTGGTGGCAGCACCAGCTGCCAGGGCTGCTCTGGTCGGGTTTCCGGCCTCGCAGTCCACGTCTGCCCTGCTCTGTGCTTACCTGGTTCCACTCAGGGAGCATCAGCAAGTCCACGAAGGGCTGGGCCCCTGGACGCCTGGCCTGCGGAAGGACGGGGTGGGGCGAGCCGATCCTTGGCCTCTCCTCTGGGGCACCCTGTGCTGTCCTGGCTTCCCTTGATTTCATGGAATGTTGGGCCTTGTCCTGTTCACCAACATCAAGTCCAGCCGGCCTCCAGAGTACAGGGACCTAGAATAGAAATGAACCACTGACCTCAAGTATTTGGGCCAAAAAAAGCATGCCCCAGCCCTCAGGAGGTTTGGAGAGCATGCCTCCAGCTGGCACAGGAGGTTTGGAGAGCAGTCACTCAGGAACCAGCTGGGGAGGGCGCGGCGGGTGGCGGGGAGGGGGGCCGGTCACCAGACAGCAGTTAAGGTCCCAGGATGTAGTTCTTGCCAAAAACACACCGATGTCTGTCACCCGGGAGCCCACGCAGAGCAGCTGCATTTGTCAAAGCGACGGTGGGGAGCTGGCAGTTGGTGCAGACAGCTGGCAGTTGGCGCAGGCTAGCTCCGACCTTATCTTTTCTCTGTGGGGACTTCTCCCACGCCCCTACTCTTCCTGGCAACACTACTGCAGGGTCTGCTTATGACCTTTGCCCACAGAACTTGGTACGCAAAGTATACTCAAAGCATAATGCTTAGTATTGTGAACCATTTTCCAGTGAGAGAGAAGTCGGCCACCGGTTCGTTTGTTTGTACTAAAGGGTCCTCGCTCTGCTGAGCTCCGTGTCTGCTCCTGGAATCCGCCCCAGGACCCCGGCTCTGTCCCTCTGTTGGTCTTGGGATGTCTTCACGGCTTTTCCATCTGTTGCTGCCACCAGCCCTCAGCCGCCTGAGTCATCAGCCCACAGTTGCGGGGTACAGGCAGCACTCCCCCCGCAGCACCCACGTGTGAATGTCAGAGCTGCGATCGTGATGCTTGGGCCCATGCCGGCAGCAGGCCTGACGCGCTGGTTCAGACCTTGGCATTGCTTACCCCATCGGTATCACGGGTTTCTGCCGTTTTTGCTTCTTTATCCTGGAAGATGGCTGAAGGAACTGAATGTGGAGAAAGGAGCCGGCGGAGATAGCAGTCAGGAAGGAGCGAGGGAGGGGGTCAGGCCTGTGCCCTCTCCAGCCCTGTGCTCGGCTGAACCTGACTTGGCCACCAGTTGCTGGAGCAAGGCCACATCTTGAAGAATTATTTGTGCTTTTCTCTCCACGTCCTTTGCAACTCCTCCCTTAGGAAGAGGCATCCACACGGTTTCAAGAGCAGGAGAGGCACAGTAAGAATGAAAAGTCAAGAAACAATGTCCCGCCCTAACCAGTTTGGCTCAGTGAATAGAGCATCGGCCTGTGGACTGGAGGGTCCCAGGTTCGGAGGGCAGCTGGTTGCGGGCACATGTGGGGGGTGTTTCTCTCTGATTGATGTTTCTCTCTCATCGATGTTTCTAACTCTCTATGCCTCTCCCTTCCTCTCTGTAAAAAATCAATAAAATATATTTAAAGAAAAAAAAGAAACAATGTCCCCTTTTTGGGGACTCAAGAGCGAACGCCTAGGGAAGGAGCAGCATTTATGTCACACTGAGAGAACTGGAGAGAGACTGGAGAAGGGGTCACCCAATGGCCCTGCCCAGGGTGTGGACGTGTCCCGGAGGGCGGGGCAGGGAGGGTGGGGCTGCAGGCGACCTGAGAAGAGTTCCTGGAGCAGAGCAGGGTCCTGGGAGCCCTCCTGTAAACACCCCCTCCCTCCTGGGAGCCCTCCTGTAAACACCCCCTCCCTCCTGGGAGCCCTCCTGTAAACACCCCCTCCCTGCTGGGAGCCCTCCTGTAAACACCCCCTCCCTCCTGGGAGCCCTCCTGTAAACACCCCGTCCCAGGCAACAGCATGAAGCACCTACTACTGGGGCGGGGCGGGGTAGGCAGAGTATTAGTTTCCTGGGGCTGCCATAATGACCACAAGCTGGATGGCTTAAAACAACAGCAATTCCTTCTCGTTCAGTCCGGAGGCTAGAGGTCCCAAATCAAGGTGCTGGGAGGGCTCTGCTCTCTCTCTGAGTCGCCAGGGAGGACACTTCCTGCCTCTCCTAGCTGCTGGCGGGCGGTCGCTGACCATCCTTGGTTTGTAGTTGCATCACCCTGATGTCTGCCTCTGGCACCACAAGGCCTGCTTTGCTGCAGGTCTTCTCTGTCTCTCCTAATGTCTCTCTCCTTATAAGGACACAGTCACTGGAGGTAAGGCCCCTCGAATCCAGTAGGTCCTCATCGCACCTTGATTGCATCCGCAGAGACCCTGTTTCCATACAAGGTCTCATTCACAGGTACTGGGACTAGAACTTAGACATAGCACCTCTGGGGGCACACAGTTCAACCCACACCAGAGCCCTTCACACGCAGAATGACAGATGCCAGTGTCCTGGTTTATGTGACTCACCACCAGGAGGCCAGTGTGGCTGCAGAATGAGAAGGAAAAACCCGGCCAGGTCCTGTGGGCCCCTGGCAAAGCCCTGGGTTCGCTCTGAATGAGTTGGGAGTCAGCAGGGGGAGTCGGAGGGGAGGAAGGCAAAATCTGAGGGTCACCCCGGTGGTGGCAGTGAGAGGGACTGTAGGGGCAGGGAGACGGCCGAGGAGTGGTGACGTGTTCGGGACCAGGCACAAGTGCTGGAGGTGGCTAGAAGTGGTGTCAGCTTGGATCTTTCTGGAAGGTAGGATTCGCCCACAGGTTGGATGTGGGGTGTGTAAAAGAGGAGGTTTCTGGCCGGAAGGATGACCTGCCATCCACCGAGAAGAGAAACCCAAGGAAAGAGCAGAAGTGCGGTGTGGGTCGGCCAAGTCCAAGGTGCCCGTCAGACTCCGGGGCGGCGTTAGAGCCATGAGTCTGAGTGCTGGGAAGGGGTCTGGGCGGGACAGACTGGAGTTGTCAATGTCAGTTTTATTGAAAGTTGTGAGCACAGAGGCACCACTGGGAGTGTAGAGAGGAGAGTAGAAAGCTGAGGTCTGGCCCTGGGGCATCCAGCATTGGGAGGCGGAAGACTGGAGAGGTCAGCAGTCACCTAAACGTCCCTGGGTTTACATATTTTTATTTGTTATATTTCATACTTAAATGGTTGAAATCTTATTTTGTATATGGCAAGAAATAAGACAGTCATAATAGCTATCTCTCATTTACTTTATCTGGAAGGATCCTTCCTGGCCTAACCTCCAGCTTAGTAATTCTCTTTTTAAATATGTTTTTATTTATTTTATTATATATATATATATATATATATATATATATATATATATATATATATATGTGTGTGTGTGTGTGTGTGTGTGTGTGTGTGTGTGTGTGTGTGTGTGTGTGTGTGTTTTGTTTTTTTTTAAATAGCCCTGACCTGTTTGGCTCAGTGGATAGAGCATCGGCCTGCAGACTGAAGGGTCCCAGGTTCGATTCCATTCAAGGGCATGTATCTTGGTTGCGGGCACATCCCCAGTGGGAGGTGTGCAGGAGGCAGCCGATCAATGGTTCTCTCTCATCATTGATGTTTCTATCTCTCTCTCCCTTCCTCTCTGAAATCAATAAAATATATATATATATATATATATGTGTGTGTATATATATATATATGTATATATATATATATATGTGTGTGTGTGTGTATATATATACACACACACACACACACACACAGATATATATATATATAGATATATATATATATATAGAGATATATATATAGATACTGACACCAGAGTCTGACTAGGTGATTTCGAGGGTTCTACCCTGATGAAATACCGTAAGATTCTAGGGTATATTGTAATGGGTTTGAAATACCTGGCTTCTGTAACTTTGTACTGTTCTCACGTTGGATTTAATGACATTTGTACGTTTACACCATCCTATGGGTCCAGAAGAAGGTTAACAGGCTTGACTGAGTGGGACGATGGTTATATCATTTCTCGTTTACTTTGGTGAATACCATTTTGTTGATTAGTACAGGTTTATATTCACCTTCAAAGGATCAAAATAGCAGTTATTTAAAAACTGATATGAACGGAAGGGATTGGCTGTCAGCAGTCCATCAGGGCGATTAGAAGCACCGACATCAAAGCCTTTTCATGGGGATTGGAAGCAGATGAAAACGTTTCAAGGAGCTGTTTCCCAAACTGGATCTTAATCCTATTAAGCTCAGCTTTGAGAACCTGAGACCCTCTGTAAAGCACACGGAACCTTTGTTTCCTGGGTAAAGGCCACTGTCACCTCTCTAATGTTACCAAACTTATCTCTGCGATGAAAGGGTCTTTGCAAACAAAGTGCCAGGAGTTTGTCTTAAAAAAATATGGAGAAGAGCCTGGCCAGTGTGGCTCAGTAGTTCAGGGTTGACCCATGAACCAAGAGGTCATGGGTTCGATTCCCGGTCAGGGCACATGTCCAGGTTGCAGGCTCAGCCCCCAGTAGGAGGTGTGCAGGAGGCAGCCGATTGATGTTTCTATCCCTCTCCCTTCCCCTCTCTCTCTTTAAAAAATATGTATATACTAGAGGCCCTATGCATGAAATTCGTGCAAGGGCCTTGGCCCCCGTTGCCATGGTGGCCGCCTCTGCCTCAGCCCCCGCCTGCTGTGGCTTTGTCCAGAAGGAAGGACGTCCGGAAGGACGTCCGGTCTAATTAGCATATTATGCTTTTATTATTAAAGATGGAGAAGAAAGAGAAAGTAGATTTTTTTTTTAAAATTTCTTTATTGATTAAGGTGTCACATATTTGTCCTCATCCCCCCATTCCCATCCCACACCCCTCCCCACGGATGCCCCAACCCCCTGTTGAACTTAACCATTGGTTAGGCTCATATGCATGCACACAAGTCCTTTGGTTGATCTCTCCCCCCTCCCCCCACCCTCCCCTATCCTCCCTCTGAGGCCCGGTAGTCCGATCGATGCCTCCTTGTTTCTGGTTCTGTTCTTGTTCATCAGTCTATGTTGTTCATCATTTCCCCTAGATGAGCGAGATCATGTGTCACTAGAGATATACTTATAAGAACTGAATGTGAGACGAGCAATAATAGTTATGCTGACAGGCAAATGAATCAGTCTGTAGTGAGTTTCTTTCTGGACCAATAGTTCTTTTGAGACCCAATACCAATGTCCACCAGTTCCTTATGTGTACATGTCAGTACTGACCCCTCAGCTCTGGATGGTGGACAAATGGTGGTAATGCAGGTCCGACACCCTCTGGTTTGGTCTCGGCCGGACCCAGGGGCACGGCTTCACCTGGACTCAGGGGCACGTGGCCTCACCCGGACCCAGGGGGCGCGTGGCCTCACCTGGACCCGGGTGCGTGCGGCCTCACCCGGACCCGGGATCCAGCCTCACCCGGATCCAGGGGCACACGACCTCACCCGGACCCGGGATGATCCAGCTTCACCCGGACCCAGGGGCGCGTGGCCTCACCTGGACCCAGGGGCACGTGGCCTCACCCGGACCCAGGGGGCGCGTGGCCTCACCCGGACCCAGGTGCGCACGGCCTCACCCGGACCCGGGACCCAGCCTCACCTGGATCCAGGGGCACACGGCCTCACCCGGACCCAGGATGATCCAGCTTCACCCGGACCCAGGGGCACGTGGCCTCACCCGGGCCCGGGACCCAGCCTCACCCGGATCCAGGGGCACACGACCTCACCCGGACCCGGGATCCAGCTTCACCTGGACCCAGGGGCGCATGGCCTCACCCAGACCCAGGGGCGTGTGGCCTCACCTGGACCCAGGGGCATGTGGCCTCACCCGGACCCAGGGGGCGCGCGGCCTCACCCGGACCCGAGACCCAGCCTCACCCGGATCCAGGGGCACACGGCCTCATCCCGACCCGGGATCCAGCTTCACCCGGATCCAGGGGAGCGCGACCTCACCCAGACCCAGGGGTGCGTGGCCTCTCCCGGACCCAGGGGCGCGTGGCCTCACCCGGGCCCGGGACCCAGCCTCACCCGGATCCAGGGGAGAAAGTAGATTTTTATAAAATTCTAAGTATCCTGTGGCTATTTGTTTTTTAAAAAAATACTTTTAAAACCTTTTCCTTAACCAGTTATGTACAGAAGGTAATAGATAAGAGATTTTGAAAATGCTCTTTTTTTTTTACATCTTTGCTTCAGATATTTTCAAAATAAATAAAATATTCTTCTCATGCCATATTCCTGCCACCATCCCCAGAGGGTGAAGTTGATTTGACTCTTTTTAGTGAATGTTTTTATATTTTTATGATCTCTCTATATAATATGTAGGGTACTGTTTAGTATGTTTTTTGTAATTCATATAAATGTCATTTTGAAAATTTCCTTTAAGCTCCTTAATTTTTTTTTTGGGGGGGGGAAGAGCATCACTACATGTAAATTATTTTACCTTCAATTATTATGTTTTCCCTAATGCTCTTGCTTTCTTTGTAGACCTGTGTTTCTGACCAGTATAATTTTCCTATCCTCTGAAGAATTTCTTTCTTTTTTAAAATTTAAATTCTTTATTGTTTAAAGTATTACACAAGTCTCCTTTCCCCCCACATTGACCTCTCCCGGCCGCCCCCACCCCTGAAGAATTTCTTTTAACATTTCTTGCAAGGCAGGTCTACTGGCTACACATTCCTTCAATATTTGTTTGTCTAGGAAAGTCTTTATTTCTCCTAGACCCATGGTCGGCAAACTGCGGCTCGCGAGCCACATGCGGCTCTTTGGCCCCTTGAGTGTGGCTCTTCCACAAAATACCACGGCCTGGGCGAGTCTATTTTGAAGAAGTGGCGTTAGAAGAAGTTTAAGTTTAAAAAATTTGGCTCTCAAAAGAAATTTCAATCGTTGTACTGTTGATATTTGGCTCTGTTGACTAATGAGTTTGCCGACCACGGACCTAGGTCATCTCAACTGATACAGAGTTGTCATCAGGTTTTGAAATGAAGAGTGACGCGATCTAACCTGTATTTAAAAGGATCGCTGTTTGTCCTGTTGAGAAGAGAGCACTCAGGGGGACAAGGTGGGAGCAGGGAGGCCGGCAGTTAGGAGGCTATTGCAATAATCCAGGCAAGAGATGACCGTGGCTTAGACTGGGGCGGAAGTGATTTTGGTGGTGAGAAGCAGGCAGCTTCTGGACACTGAAGGAAAGGCCAGTAGGGGTGTGAGAGACCCGAAGCTTTTCATCGGAGCCCCTGGAAGGATGAAATTGCCATTGACTGAGACGGGGAAAACCTCAGGTGGGACAGGTGTTCATTTTTGGACATGTTCAACTTGACGGCCAAGTGGAGACGTTGAGTTGGCCATTGGCTATATGAGTCTGGGGTTCAGAAGTACATTTGAGAAACATAAGCAATTGCATGGTCTTTAAAACCATGGCAGTGAGTGAAATCCGTGACAGGCTGAGTGTACATAGAGCAAAGATCAAGGACTGAACTTCTGGCCTCCAGCATTCAGAGGCTGGAAGGAAGAGAGGAAATCATTAAAAGGGATCGAGATGGAGTTGCCCGTGAGGTGAGAGGAAACCAAGAGGATGTAGTTCCTGACGGCCAAGGTAAAAGAGTATGTTAGGGAAGAGATGATGGCTAATTGTATCAAATGCTGCGGAGAACTGAGAGGTGGCTCTTGGTTTTAGCCGCATGGAGCTCCGGGTGACATTAATAGGAACATTTTGGTGGAGAGGTTAAGTCAAAGTGATATTAGAGTGGATTTAAAGAAGAATGGGAACACCTGAAACTAATACAAAATAATATTGAATGTAAACTGTAATTGAAAAACATTTAACTGAAAAAATTGGAACGAGGAATTGGAGATCGCAAGTATAGATCATTTTATGGAAGATGTTTTGTTGCAAAATGGAGCAAAGAAACAGGCAGTAGATACATGTAAAGTGTAGTCAAAAGAAGGGTTAAGGTGGAAGAGAACCATTTTATTTGTGTTTTAATGGGAATGACCCAGTAGACAGCAAAGAAATTGATGTAGCAGAAAGGGGAGAATGGCTGAGCGGTACCCTGGAGATGAGAGGGATGGGACCAAGTGCCCAGTCCGAGAGCTGAGCTTTGATAGGACCACAGGTGATTTACCTGGAATAGAGGGCAGGAAGCCAGAGTGTGGGGGCTCAGAGATGGATACACGGATGTGAGGAGGGGACAGTCTGCGGAGTTCCTCTGCCGATCGTGTCAATATCCACAGTGAATTCCAGAAGCAGGGAGGGAGGTGTTGGAGGTTCCAGGAGAGAGGAGAGGCTGTGAAATCACTGGCTGGAAAATTGGGAGAGAAATTCGCGTCGCCAAGTAATGTATGGATGTGTGCTTGCCAAGTGCATTCAGATCTCACTTGAGGCTCGTGGTCATGAAATTAAAATGAACAAGGGGAGTGTGATGCCAGCCTCATTTGGCTGGACAGGTGCAGGTGCCCGCCTCCTAGGCAGCAAACGGAATCATCACCAGGGCTGTGCTTTTGTCCAGGGACTACTCGGAAGGGTGGGAAAGAAAGTGGCTGAGATTTCAGCAGGGAGAGGGTGCAGTGACTATACAGAACTAGAGGGGAGAGAGGGCATTGAGCCACTCGGGATATGCTATTAGGACCGATTCAGGTTTTCTTAGGAAGACAAGAATCTGAATTCTTCTCAAACACACACACACCATTATGTATATACAGTCCAACCACGTTTTCAGAAAATATTTAAAATGAAAACAATGCCTGAAGCTTTACACACTTAATATGTGTCTATTTTAATCTGTATTAAGTTACCCAAGCGAGCATAGACTGTTCATTTCTTTAGATTCATCTCTCTACATTCAGGCCAGTCCCTCCAAATTTAAGGACTGGGCCTTAAAAGTGAAAAGGTAGACAGATCAATGGATTAGATGTTCTGCTGGGGGCGAACATATTCTAGTAACTGGTATAATGCAAGAATGTCCCACCAGCTAGAGGGCCGTGCTGGGAGGATGGGGTGCCTGCCATTGAAATTAAGATGGTGGAAGATTTGGGAAATACAAACTTTGGGGTCAAGGTAGAGACTAAGATCACTGGAGGAGAGAATTTCAAATTCAAAAAGCTAAGTTGTTGGTGTTACCTCACATCCATTAGGATGATGGCTATAAAAGAAACAAATAAACCGAAAATAAGAATGTGGAGAAATTGGAACCCTTGTGCACTGTTGGTGGGAATGTAAAATGGTGCGGCTGCTGAGGAAAACGGTATGAAATTTTCTCAAAAAATTAAAAATTGTATAGCTGAAACTAATACAAATTAATATTGAATGTAAACTGTAATTGTAAAAACAAAACAAAACAAAACAAAAAAACACCTACCACATAATCCAGCAATTCCACCTCTGGAATTTTACCCAAAAGAATTGAAAGCAGGGTCTCAAAGAGATATTTGTACCTCATGTTCATAACAGCATTATTCATAATAGTTGCACATTGGAAGCAACCCAAACATCCACCAACAGATGAATGGATAAACAAAATGTGGTATATATATATATATATATATATATATATATATATATATATATATACACAATGGAGCACTATGTAGACTTAAAAAGGAAATACATTCTAATACACGTGACAACATGGATGAACCTTGAAGGCTGTTATAAACTGAATTGTATTCCCTCAAAAGTCACATGTTGAAGCCCTAACCCCAGGGTGACTGTATTTGCAAGGTGGGATAACCTTTTTTATTTTTTTAAAATATATCTTATTGATTTTTTACAGAGAGGAAAGGAGAGGGATAGAGAGTTAGAAACATCGATGAGAGAGAAACATCGGTCAGCTGCCTCCCGCACACTCCCCACTGGGTATGTGCCTGCAACCAAGGTACATGCCCTTGACTGGAATCGAACCTGGGACCCTTGAGTCTGCAGGCCAACGCTCTATCCACTGAGCCAAACTGGTCAGGGCTATATTTGGGAGGTGGGATAACCTTAATCACTTCCTTTACATGAGCCCTAATGCAATTGGACTGGTGTCCTTATAAGAAGAGGAAGCGACACTGGGGATGCCGCTCACAGAAAAAGCCATGTAAGGTCACAGTGAGAAGATGCCTGTTTTTAAACCAAGGACAGGGCCCTCGGGGAAAACCAACCCTGCTGGCGCCTTGATCTTGGACTCCCAGCCTCCAGAGCGGTGAGAAGTTACATTTCTGTTGTTAAACCATCAGTCTGTGGTATTTTGTTATGACAGCCATAAGAAATTATTATACCGACATTATGTTAAGTGAAATAAATCAGTCACAAAAAGACAAATACTGTTTAATTTCACATACTTGAGGCATCTAAAGTAGTCAAACTCATAGAAACAGCGAGGATGGTAGTTGCCAGAGGCAGGGGGAGGAGTGAGAATGAGGAGTTGTTATTGAATGGGTATAGAGTTTTGCAAGATGAAAAGTTCTGAAGATTGGTTGCTCAACTACTGAGCTGTGCACATAAAAATGGTTAGGATGGTAAATTTTATGTTACGTGTGCTTTACCACAGTCCACACACACACACACACACACACACACACACACACACACACACGAAGCTAAGTTGTTAGAAGGATCATCAATGTGTATATTGAAATTGTCTAGAACAGGCGTCCTCAAACTACGGCCCGCGGGCCACATGCGGGTGTTTTTGCCGTTTTGTTTTTTTACTTCAAAATAAGATATGTGCAGTGTGCATAGGAATTTGTTCATAGTTTTTTTTAAACTATAGTCCGGCCCTCCAACGGTCTGAGGGACAGTGAACTGGCCCCCTGTTTAAAAAGTTTGAGGACCCGTGGTCTAGAATGAAGACACGAGAGACTGATCATCTTTTTTTTTTTTTAAAAAAAGTGTTTATTGATTTCAAAGAGAGGAAGGGAGAGGGAGAGAGAGAGAAACATCAATGATGAGAGAGAATCATGGATCGGCTGCCTCCTGCACATCCCACACTGGGGATCAAGCCTGAAACCCGGGCATGTGCCCTGACCGAAAATCGAACTGTGACCTCTGGATTCATGGATCCAAGCTCAACCACTGAGCCACACCTGCCAGCACAAAACGGAGGATCTTTTTATGTTTACTGGGCATACAGATTGTTGTATGCATTGCCTAGTCTGCATTCTTTGCCCACCTTTTTATTGGGTTACTTATCTTTTCCCCATAGGCTTACATGTTCTCTCTCTATATTCTGATCCCTAATCCTTTCATGGCTATGGAAATTGCAATGATCTTTTCCCAATTTGTGACTTTCACTTATTTTGATGTAACTTCTAGGAAGTCTTTAATATTAGTCAAATGTGTCTTTGAACAGTTTGTGCTTTTGGGGTCTTGTTCAACAACTTCTCCTATATCTAACATTTCTTTAGTTTTGCATTTCACATTTTTTTGTCTTTAATCAACACTTTTTAATTTCTATTCTGGGTTTGAGAGTGCATTTTCATTAATATATTATCACAAGTGCCTTGAAGAAGTGTTTTAAAACATGTAAAATTTTAACATTATTTTTTTAATTGCGATTTTATATATATATATATATATATATATATATATATATATATATATATATATACTTTAATATATTTTTATTGATTTCAGAGATGAAGGGAGAGGGAGAGAGAGATAGAAACATCAATGATGCAGACCAAGCCCGCAACTGGGCATGTGCCCTTGACTGGAATAGAACCGGGGACCCTTCAGTCTGCAGGCCAACACTCTATCCACTGAGCCAAACCAGCTAGGGCTTGCGATTATATTTTATATAAGATTTTGTGAAACACAACCCGGTGACTATCAACTTTGCTTTTCTCTATCAGAGCGTCTCGCTCTGTGGGGGGTTAGTCTGTACATCTTTACCTCTCTTGGCCATGATCTCTGAGCCTGTTCTCACTAGTTTCTTTGTTCCTCTATTTTATCCTATATAATAAAAGGCTAATAGGTAAATCGACCAAATGGTGGAATGACCGGTCGCTATGATGCACAGTGACCACCAGGGGGCAGATGCTCAACACAGGAGCTGCCTCTGGTGATCAGTGCACTCCCACAGGGGGAACACCACTCAGCCACAAGCTGGGCTCATGGCTGGCGAGCGTAGTGGCAGTGGCTGGAGCCTCTCCTGCCTCTGCGGCATCGCTAAGGATATCCGACAGTGGGCCTAAGCCACCAGTCGGACATCCCCTGAAGGCTCCCGGACTGCAAGAGGGCGCAGGCCGGGTTGAGGTCACCCCCGCCCCCCAGTGCACGATTTTTGTGCACCAAGCCTCTTATTCTTAATAATAGAGACAGACATGCATTTCCTTTCTTTGTGGTAATCAACTCACGGGAAGTTTTTACGTCCTGGGAGAAAGTCACGCTAGTCATCTCACTGATTCCAGCTATTTCTCCCTTCACCCTGGGATTAACATGAGTCACCTATTACCAGGTTAGAGGGGTGGCGGGTGCTTCAGTGGGCCACGAAGATCCTCTCTGTGGCTTTCTCTCGCCTCTCCTGGTGGTTAGTGAGCATCTGCTGTTAGATTGAAGGCAAGGGGACTCTTCTGGATGTTGGTTGGAAGGCCTTTTGAGGGGAGGAGTTTCAGGGATCATTCTTACAGAATTTTAAAAAAAATATATTTTTATTGATTTCAGAGCAGGAGGGAGAGAGAGATAGAAACATTAATGATGAGTGAGAATGATTGATTGGATGCCTCCTGCACGCCCCTACTGAGGATTCAGTCTGCAACCCAGGCATGTGCCCAGGCTAGGAATCAAACCATGACCTCCTGGTTCATAGTTCGATGCTCAACCACTGAGCCATGCCAGTCGGGCATCTTACAGAATTTTTATTGATCAAGAGAACATGAACATTCTGTAACTTGTGGACTGATTTTTTTTTGGGGGGGGGGAGAAGGGTCTTTTCTTTAGGAGGAGAAGCCAAATATCCTTTGTAAAAGTAATTATTATTTTTTAAATTCTCACCCGAAGGTATTTTTCCATTGATTTTTAGAGACAATGGAAGAAAGAGGAAAAGACAAAAGTATCCATGTGAGAGAAACACATCGATTGGTTGCCTCCTGCATACACCCCAACCAGGGCCCAGGTTGGGGAGGAGCCTGCAATCGAGGCATGGGCCCTTGACCTGAATCAAACCCGGGACCCTTTGCTCCTCAGGCTGACGCTCTATCAGCGTCAAGCTGAGCCAAACCAGCCAGGACTATTAAAAAATGTATTGAGCCCTAGATGGTTTGGCTCAGTGGATAGAGCATTGGCCTGCGCACTGAAGAGTCTCGGGTTTGATTCCGGTCCAGGGAGCATGCCTGGGTTGTGGGCTTCATCCCCAGTAGGGGGTGTGCAGGAAGCAGCCGATCGATGATTCTCTCTCCATCATTGATGTTTCTATGTCTTTCTCCCTTTCCCTTCTTCTCTGAAATCAATAAAAAATGTATTTTAAAATATGTATTGAAATACTTAGTTGCTAAGATTCAATTTTACTCATCATTTTTTGGACACAAGCCATTCCAAAAGCACGTGGAGAATGCCGCCACACCACCGACCCTGCTGGAGGGAGGCTGCCCTGGGCACTGGGCTTTGCCCAGGACATCCTTGTCCCTCCATGGCTACTAGCACCCCACAGGGGCCCGGGACCAGGACAGGGCTGGGCCGAAAATGATATGATGAGCGGGGCCATCAGGCTTCTCCCTCTCAGGAATTCTGATCAGGAAACACTCAAGCCACGAGGCAGTCAGCTGAAGCAGCTGTACTGGTAAGTCATAAGCCACGGAAAAGCCACAGAGGCTGTGGGAGGCCACAGGCAAGCCACGATGATGAGGGAGTTGAAGTGATGAGAATGCAGACACTTTGAAGTGAGGAAAAGCTACACATAAAGGGTGAGGAGGCCAGCGTGTGGGATCGATGAGGAGACAGTGGGCCAGTGATGTTAATGGTGGGGGGCTGGGGTCCCGTCCTTCCGGTGGCCCCCTCTCCCCTTCTAGTCCCTTCTTTTCCTTCTGTCCCATGGTTCAGCTTTGCCTCGTCTTCCTAGTAGAAACATTCTCACATACATCTCCTGTTACTTGAGATGTGTCTCCCTTCCTTACCACACAAAGAACAGAAGGAAAAGGTTCTTTCTTTTTTTAATGAACGGGCTTTATTTTTCAGAGCAGTTTTAGGTTCACAGGAAAATTGAGCAGAAAGTACAGAGTTGCCCTATACTCCTTCACCTCACCCCTAGTTTCCTCTGTTATTAACATTTTACATTAGTGTGGTCCATTTATTACAATCTGTAAACCAATATGGATACATTGTTAACTAAAGCCCGTAGTTTACAATAGGGTTCACCGTGTGTGCGTTGTACAGTCTGTGGACTTTGACAAATGTATAATGACATGGATCTACCTTTATGGTATCATACAGATGTTTCCCTGCCCTAAAACCCCCCCGACCTATTCATCCGCCATCCGCCATCCCCCACCCCCGGCAACCACTGGCCTTCCCTTCCTCCCTCACCATGTCTTCCCCAGACCTAGTTCTGCATCCCCTAGAATGTCTGTAATTGGAACCACACAGTATGCATGCAGCCTTTTCAGATTGGTTTCTTTCGCTTAGTCATGCCTTTAATGTTCGTCCATGCCTTTCCATGGCCTGGCAGCTCATTTGTTTTTGGTGCTGAATAATATTCCATAGAATGGGTCAACCACAGTTTATCCATTCCCTTATTGAAGGAAATTTTGGATGCTTCCAAGTTAAAATGCTCTTTTTAAGGAAAAAAAATAACATAGCAGAATTTATTATGGAAGTTGTTGTGTTAGGAGTTGAGAGGCCTGGGAATGTGGGTATTTAAAAATTAAAATGCCTTCCATGTTGAATGCAAAGGAGGGAGGCATTCAAGTGAGTGCCCAGACATGCCCAACACAGACCCGAAGTGTGGATGCAGGGGCTGAAATTCCTTCTGGGTTAGAGTTACTTGCCTGCTTGCTCTGTGTGTATCAAAGAAGTGAATTTTGGTGGCAACAGCACCTGCCACATCCATGCTACGTGATTAAATTCTGGATCCCCCAAACGACACGTGACACTCTACAGCGCATTTCTTCTGGACTCCTCCTTCCGAGGGCCCCTGTGTGACCAACGCCAGTTTTCTTTGTTCACCATTTAGACAAAATCGCGTTTGTGGATAATTTTTAACTCCCCATAATTACACCCTTATTTTCCCTAGAAAACCACGCCTTTCCTCCAACGTAAATGTAAGTAATTTACCGATAGATGTGGAGAAAGTGTTTACCATGAAACGCAGCGTCCCCCAGGGTGGAACTTGCCGGCTCTTTGGCTCCCTCGGCTAACAGTGGACAGCTGTTTATAAGGGGCTGCGGACTAGCGCGTCTCAGTGAGATCTGACAAAGGAGGAGGCCTGCTAATGATCAGACTTGGAAATGGGCCAGGACAAGGAAACTCAGCATCTCCTCCCCTTAATTCTCCCACAAAGCCCTAGGAGACTTTTCGGTAACCACTAGTGGTCCAAGTCAGATGCTGAATTTAGATTTCATCCAGAAAACGGCTCAGTGCCCTTGGGCAGCTGCTGTGGCATTGGCTGGCTCCATGTGACTCAGAGAAGGCGTCTCTCCACTGGGTCTGATGTGGTTCAGTGGAGCGGAGTTTCCTTGAAATGTATCCGTCAGCGTGTTGGTAACCAGACCCACTTCTGCTTTGGTGGAAAGAAAAGTCACTGGAGTCTGGAGTTGAATCAAGAACCTTGATAGCTAGCCACACTTAGTCACGTCCAAACAACGGAAAAAGGCTTCTGATTTGTGATCCTTCTTTTTGGGAAAAGCTGTTTCACTTTTGTATGTATTTGCATGCATGACACAGCCTCCTGCAATCAGCTCAATAATCACCCATTCTCCATTCCAATTCAGTGCAGGGACTTTGAGAAAGGCTATCTAGGGTACTTACTTGGCCCGAGGGAAAAGACTGGAGAGGGAGCAATTCTGATTTACAACAAATTATAACGCAAAAACCCACTGTGGGTAAGTGCAAGGTGAGTGGCGAACGCCTGCAGCAGGACCCTGTGGGGAGTAGCCAGCCCCCCTCTTGCTCACGTGCCAATGGTAGGTAATTGAAGCTCATTATTGTCTTGTATTTGCACTGCATAAACAAGCTTCAATTTGTTATCAGACTTCATAAAGCACCCCAGATCTCCTTAAGGCATTTTCTAAAATCCTCACTCGAGGTTATGTTTTGCTGTTTTTTAGAGAGAGAGGAAGGGAAAGAGATAGAGAAAAACATTGATGAGAGAGAGAAACATCGATCCGCTGCCTCCTGCATTCAGCCGGACCACAACCTAGGTATGTGCCTTGACCAGGAACCAAACCTGGAACCTTTTTGGTGAATGGGATGACATTCCAACCAACTGAGCCACCGGGCCAGGGCATCTTAAGGCATTTTAGAGGAAAATAACTGACTTGTTCTAAAGCTTGAGTACTTCTGGTGAATTACGAAGACTAGTTGCCAGAGAAATGTTCATAGAACTTAAATTTCTTTTCTTTTCTTTTTTTTTTGGTGAGTTTTTATTATTTATTTAAAAAATATTTTTATTGATTCAGAGAGGAAGGGAGGAGAAAGAGAGAAACATCAACAACGAGAGAGAACCATTGATTGACTGCCTCCTGCACGCCCCCCACTGGGAATTGAGCCCGCAACTTGGGCATGTGCCCTTGACTGGAATTGAACTCAGGACCCTTCAGTCCGCAGGCCGATGCTCTATCCACTGAGCCAAACCAGCAGGCCAAATTTCTTTTTTTTTTTTTAATTATAAAAATTATACATGCTTGCCGAAACCGGTTTGGCTCAGTGGATAGAGCGTCAGCCTGCGGACTCAAGGGTCCCGGGTTCGATTCCGGTCAAGGGCATGTACCTTGGTTGCAGGCATATCCCCAGTAGGGGGTGTGCAAGAGGCAGCTGATCGATGTTTCTCTCTCATCGATGTTTCTAACTCTCTATCCCTCTCTCTTCCTCTCTGTAAAAAATCAATAAAATATATTTAAAAAAAAATTATACATGCTTGATGTGAAGAGAAAAAAAGTCAAACAAAACAGTAGACTGAAGTAAAAGTCAGTCTCGTGCTCCCTCCTCATTCTGTTCCGTGCCCAGTGGACTACATTCTCCTGGTAGCTATTGTTTCTAGACATTTTTGTTTGTTTGTTTTTTTGTCTTTTTTTTTAAAATAAATCTTTATTTTTCAGATTATTACAATTGTTTCTCCTTTTTTCCCCCCATATCTCCCCACCACCCGGTTCCCACCCCCCTCTGCCTTTACCTCCCCCCCGTTGTCCTTATCCATAGGTGTATGATTTTTGTCCAGTCTCTTCCCGTACCCCCCACACAGACACCCCTTTCCCCCTGAGAATTATCAATCCACTCCCATTCTATGCCTCTGATTCTATTATGTTCACCAGTTTATTCTGTTCCTCAGATTTTTAATTCACTTGATTTTTAGGATCACTTGTTGATAGATATGTATTTGTTCTTCATAATTTTTATCTTTACTTTTTTCTTCTTTTTCCTCTTTTTAAAGAATACCTTTCAGCATTTCATATAATACTGGTTTGGTGGTGATGAACTCCTTTAGCTTTTTCTTATCTGTGAAGCTCTTTATCTGACCTTCAATTCTGAATGATAGCTTTGCTGGGTAGAGTAGTCTTGGTTGTAGGTTCTTGCCATTCATCACTTTGAATATTTCTTGCCATTCCCATCTGGCCTGCATAGTTTCTGTTGAGAAATCAGCTGACAGTCGTATGGGTGCTCCCTTGTAGGTAACTAACTGCTTTTCTCTTGCTGCTTTTAATATTCTTTGTCTTTGCCCTTGGCATTTTAATTATGATGTGTCTTGGTGTGGTCCTCTTTGGATTCCTCTTGTTTGGGGTTCTGTGCGCTTCCCGAACTTGTAAGTCTATTTCTTTCACCAGGTGGGGGAAGTTTTCTGTCATTATTTCTTCAAATAGGTTTTCAGTATCTTGCTCTCTCTCTTCTTCTGGCACCCCAAAAATTCGGATATTGGTACGCTTAAAGCCATCCCAGAGGTTCCTTACGCTATCCTCACACTTTTGGATTCTTCTTTCTTTCCGCCTCTCTGGTTGGGTGTTTTTTTCTTCCTCATATTCCAGATCTTTGGTTTGACTCTTTGGGTACGGTGGTCTACAGTTGAGTGTCTGTATATTCTTTATTTCAGACAGTGTATGCATAATTTCTGACTGGTCCTTTTCCATTTTTTTGGTATTCTCATTAAGGTCCTTGAAGGTCTCTTCAAGTTTATCAGCGGTATTTAGAAGATTCTTGAGTAACCTTATAAATGTGGTTCTGAACACTGTGTCGTCCATTAGTTTGCTTTCCTCTATCTCTCCTACTCGTTACATACTTCGGTGTCTCCGCATTTTGGCTGCCTCCCTCTGTTGATGGAGTGGCTTTGTGTGGTCAGTGACCTATAGGGGCCGGTAGCTCAGCTTCCCCAATCACTCTAGGTGGTCGCTCTTGGTACACCCCTTTGTGGGCTGAGTGGAAAGTCTTGGTGTAGTTAAACGCCTTGATTGCTGTTGGTACACTGGGAGGAATTGACCTCCAGGCCAATTGGCTGTGAGTACCTGCTGTGTCTATAGCGGAAGAATTGCTGTGCTGGAGACACAGTAGGGCTTTGGTGTTCACTGAGTCTGCCTCTTGAATGTGTCCCTTATGAGAGTGGTTGAAATCTGGTGTCGTCCACACCGACCACTAGATACCCTAGTGTCTGGATCTCCAATGGGGTGCAGGTCTGAGGCCTCCCAGCAGGAGCTACAGCAAGAGCTACAGTTTTCTCCTCTTTGCTTGGGCAGTTTTGGAGCAGTCTGACTGGAGCTGCAGTTAATTTGGTTGAGCTCAGCTCTCCAGCGTTTGTGCTCCCTTCTCTTCTTAGTTGTAAATCTACCACTCAGCCAGCTTTCCCGTGGTTCTGGGTGGTAGACGTTTTGTTTTTTAGTTGTATTTTTGAAATTGTTGTGTGAGGCAGCAGTTTAGTTGTTTAACTTTGCCGCTATCTTGGTTCCTCCCCCTCTAGACATTTTTGAAGCATATACAAATTTGTCCTTTTAAAATTACAAATAGAATTATACTTTACATAACTGTGGTATGACTTGCTTTTTTTCATTTAACTCTGAATCCTGATTATCATTCCATATCAATTCATATTTACCTAATTCTTTTTGAACCCTGTCAAGTATGCCATTGTATGTTTAAACATTATTCATTGTGGATGTTTAGGTTTTTCCAGGTTTTCACTATTATAAATAATGTTGCAAGCTTTTTGTATATATTTGTGTATAGTTATGCAAAATTATTTGTAGAATGGCTTTCTAGAATTGCTGGGCCAAAGGGTATGGCTATTTACTATCTTCATAGATAGTGCTAAATTGTGTTTTAAAAAATGGTACAGTTATATTTTTTCACCAACAATGCATCAGAGTGCCTGTTTTCCCACATCCCCATCATCCTGGATATTATGAAGTAAAAACGAGTTCTAATCTAAGAGATGATTTTAATTTGCATTTATTTCATTATGATTATATTGTGTTAAGGAAGTTAGCTCTTTATTTTAGGTGTTAAAAATATTTTCCCTCTGCTTCTTCCTTGCATTGCTTTGTTGTTTCTTATGCCTTACAGAGATGTAAAATATTTACGCAGTAAAATTTATTGGTGTTTTTCCTTTATGGCTCCTGGGTTTCCTGTCATGCTTAGAAAGAACTTCCTCAATCATGATTTGAAAAAGTTTTAGTGTTCCTTTAATACTTTTATGGTTTCATTTTTTTTTAAAATCATAAAATATCTGACATATACAAAAGAATAAGCATAATCTATATGTAGGTTATAGAGGACAATAATAATATAAACACCAGTAAACTCAGCCTAGGAAGTAGTCGTTTAGTGATTCAGTTTTTACATTTAAAAATATCCATCTGTAATTTTGGGGAGAGTTTAGGAATAATAGGAATCTAGTTTGAAAAATGTTCTGCATTGATTGTATTTTTCTATATCGCTATCTGGTTGTCACATCATTTATTAAACTTTCCTCCTGGCTTCTTTTAAATAATGGTATTGCATTTTTTTTTAAAACATATTTTTATTGATTTCAGAGAGGAAGAGAGAGGGAGAGAGAGATAGAAACATCGATGATGAGAGAGAATCATTGATTGATCGGCTGCTTACTGCATGTCCCCCACTGGGGATGGAGCCCACAACCTAGGCAGGTGCCCTGACTGGGAATCGACCGTGACCTCCTGGCCCACAGGTCGACACTCAACCGCTGAGCCACACCGGCTGGGCTGGTATTGTATTTCTGATACCTCTGTATACAAAATAAAATCACTTCTATCTGTAGTAAGATACATAAAACAACTAACCAAAGTCCTTCTTGATATTTTCAGAGTCAATAACCAAAGTCATCCCCATTTTCTAAAGCTTGCTGGAAAGAGAATAGGAAAGATTTTTTTAAAAAATCCTCACCCGAGGGATATTTTTCCTTTGATTTTTAGAGAGTAGAAGAGAGAGGGAAAGACAGAGAGAAATAACGATGTGAGGAAACACATCAATTGGTTGTCTCCTGTGTGTACCCTTACCAGGGCCCGGGTAAGGATCCAGGATCCTTTGGTCTGCAGGCTGATGCTCTATCCACTGAGCCAAACGGGCTGGGTCAGGAAACTCTAATTTCATAATGGAAAAACAACCCATCTGACCTCTTTTACCTTAAGCAAGTTATTTAACTCCTCTAAGACCAGTTTCTTGACCTTTAAAATGGAGATA
This sequence comes from Ia io, assembly GCA_025583905.1. Classification (NCBI taxonomy): domain Eukaryota; kingdom Metazoa; phylum Chordata; class Mammalia; order Chiroptera; family Vespertilionidae; genus Ia; species Ia io. The sequence goes on along the minus strand of JAJQQW010000004.1, from coordinate 4,485,127 downwards.
ATAATAATAACAACACTTCATGGACTGTTGTCAAGACTAAATGGGCTAAGGCAGTGGTCGGCAAACCGCGACTCGCGAGCCACATTCGGCTTTTTGGCCCCTTGAGTGTGGCTCTTCCACAAAATACCACGGCCTGGGCGAGTCTGTTTTGAAGAAGTGGCGTTAGAAGTTTAAGTTTAAAAAATTTGGCTCTCAAAAGAAATTTCAATCGTTGTCCTGTTGATATTTGGCTCTGTTGACTAATGAGTTTGCCGACCACTGGGCTAACGAATGCAACATGCATGGCCTGATGCTTGTGACGTATAAGCTTTTGATCAATGGTTTCATAGATGTTCTTATTAAAATGTATTATTATTACCTTAGCCTCTCTGATCCTCAGAAGGAAGGCTGTATGTACTCTCTGGCTGTACGGCTGGACTGCGTGGGATTGTTAACAGGTCTAGTTTGCTAATTTTTTGGCCCGATACCATACTATTATGCTTTACAACTATGTGGGATTTTGAGGTTTCTAAATTTACATTGTTATAAACAAATGAAAAGGACGCCCCTCCCTAATACCATAGTAAACGTGGGTTCCTGATCTTCAGAGCCCCTTGTCACTGCTCAGTGACCCTGCAGCGGCCTCAGGCTCATCGGGGACGCCATGTCCACTTGCCCACCACCCGCTGACCTCTGATTAGAAACCACGCTCCTGTAAATGTGGATTTTGAATGAAACCAAAGCCATCTAATACACTTTACCCCTCACTATTTCCAAACTGATGTTGAATGGTTTCATCCATATCTAGGATGTGGAGAGATGTTTATTGAATCTATTGTTGTGAGAATTCAGTTCTCACATTATTAGGTGTATAAGGCAGTACTAACCAGTCCCATTTCACAGCTGAAGGAATTGTAGCAGTCAGGATTTTTCTTCCTTAAAGTTCCTGGGGTGGGGTAGAGCGGAGGTAGAAGAAAGTATAGAGCGGTGGTTCTCAACCTTTCTAATGCCGCGACCCTTTAATACAGCTCCTCATGTTGTGGTGACCCCCAACCATAAAATTACTTTCGTTGCTACTTCATAACTGTAATTTTGCTACTGTTATGAATCGTAATGTAAATATCTGTGTTCTCCGATGGTCTTAGGCTCTACAGCAGTCGCGACCCACAGGTTGAGAACCGCTAGCAGGGTCGCCTAAGACCATCGGAAAACACAGATATTTACATTACGATTCATAACAGTAGCAAAATTACAGTTATGAAGTAGCAACGAAAGTAATTTTATGGTTGGGGGTCACCACAACATGAGGAACTGTATTAAAGGGTCGCGGCATGAGGAAGGTTGAGAAACACTGGTATAGAGGGACAAATGGTGATGGAAGGAGACTTGACTTTGGGCAGTGAACACACTAAATACAATATGCAGATGATGTATTATAGAATTGTACACCTGAAACCTATATAATTTTATTAACCAACGTCACCCCGATACATTCAAAATAAAATATTTAAAAAATTACTTGGAAAGGGAATGGCAAAGTCCTATTTGCTTTTAGATCTCGTGGGTCACAGTCCAATCACAACTGCTAGTTAAATTTTTCCTAAGAGAAAATGTTGGTCCAGCCAGTGTGGTTCAGTGATTGTGGGAGGTCACATTTGGATTCCTGGTCAGGGCACATGCGGGTTTTGGTCTTGATCCCCAGTAGAGGGTGTGTAGGAGGCCCCAGATCAATGATGCTCACTGATGTTTCAATCCCTCTTCCTTCCCCTCTCTGAAATCAATTAAAACATTACAAAAAAATGTTGGATGTGAAACTATAATCTGAATAGATATTCCAAAGAGAAAAATGATCACTTTATATGAAAAAATGAGTTAGTTATTTTGTGCTATGCTCTATCCCTTAATTATCTTTATATACAGATCTGAACTCCTTCAGGAAAAGTGTGTGGCATAAGGACGCCAAAAAGCATTTAAAGTATATTAACAAGCGAACAATAGGTTGATGGTTCACCCTGGAGTCATGCTAGGGTCTGTGAAAGAACTCGGTAAACATGCTATGCATTGAAAGACTGCTAATCCTAATGAAAGTTTCCAAGGCCCCTCAATCCTATAAATTATATTAAATAGGATGTATTTGGTCTGCCCCTCACTCCCCTAATGGCATCGTAGACCCCGTGATTTCTCAGTCTTCGGGGAAATGGGAGAAAACGATGTTTCTCGAAGACAAAAAGGCGATAGTTAGATTTTTTTTTTTTTGGATTCCCTCCACCCCCCAAACTTGCGGCACAGAGTTGTGTACACTGCGCGCGCGCTCTCTCTCAAATGCCCTCTCGGTCGGTGGCCACAGCCCCTTCTTTATTCCCTGACGAGGTTTTCCAGGCTTTTTTTTCTTACGCTTTCCGAAAGGGCAGCGCGATCCGCCGGGCTCGCTTTCCTCTCTCACCTTCGGCCAAGGTCTCATTTCGAAACGTTAACGCTCTTCAGAATTTCGAGAGTCCTGAGCGGACTGTCCGAGCCCACGCCGTGTTCCCCGGGCGTTTGCGCCCGCGTCTTCAGTGGCCGAAAAGGCAGGTGGTGACCCGGCTGGTAACCGGAGCCACAGGACTGCGCGGCCCATCCTGCCCCGGGACCCGCCCCGGGACTGCCGC